>JABTTQ020003341.1:0-600000 GCA_016081115.2 Rehmannia glutinosa | reverse complement strand
TTATTTTTGAATAACAAAAAGAAAAATAAAAAAATGATGGATATTGTGTGATGGGGTAGTAGTCTAGTAGATAGTGGGAAAGAGTGGGATTTAATTCCTTAGCAAATGGCAATAGAGTTAGGAGCAAAAGTAGTAAACCCATGTGATGGTGATGGGGGATTTGGTCCACTACTATTGAGTGTGTTAATTCAAGAAATTGGTGAAGATAAAACAATTAAAGTTGTTTGAATTTGTGGGCTATATAGGCTTTGGTTGTAGTATTTGTTTTTTTTTTTTTCACTCGTGACTCATAATTCTATAGGAGAGTGCATTCCAGGTAAGTCAAATCCTGCCCACTATATACCACAAAATATATACTATATATGTTCTTGTAATAATTTCCTTCCCATGTGAGTGATTTTTGAAATTCCTTTCCCTTTTCTTCAAGCAATTGCAACCAATAAATCTTCTTGAGGAATGCAATCACAGCTACTTCACACCATCATATTGGTAAAATTTTATATCAATCTGGTATGAAAATATCAAACACTAGGTTAGTAGTGGTGAGATCTATAATATGGTGATCGATATCATATGTAGAGCAGGCAAAATCAGCCCGACCCCATTATAAGATCGGGTTGGATTGCAATTTCATAGGCTTGAAGAATCCGGGCCTATGTAGCCGAGGGGCCGGTAATCAACTGATATGCCCTTAGGCACGTGTCGATGCCCCAATGCAATTTTACCAGCCTATATTCAAAAGTATGGGTCGAACCCAAAAAATATGACCCGAAAAAATTTGGGCCTAGCCCACCGTAACCACATTTTGCTCTTTGGACTGGCGGGCTAGTACCAGCCTGTCCCGACAAATTTGCCAACTATAGTGATTTGGTTTAATTTGGAAAATTTAATGTTATCTCATTTAGATTTTTCTTTAATGCCCTTGACCTTGAGGACATAAATGGTCAAACCTAAGTTACATAATTATAATGGGAACTTAGGAAGTTAGGAAATGATTACATGTCACAAGAATAAAAAAGGACCTTTAAATTTAGAAGTTCAAAACGGATTCGAACCCGATCAACACCCTTATAAATGGTGAGCGATATCACTTGAGC
This sequence comes from Rehmannia glutinosa, assembly GCA_016081115.2. Classification (NCBI taxonomy): domain Eukaryota; kingdom Viridiplantae; phylum Streptophyta; class Magnoliopsida; order Lamiales; family Orobanchaceae; genus Rehmannia; species Rehmannia glutinosa. The sequence goes on along the minus strand of JABTTQ020003341.1, from coordinate 598,903 downwards.
TACAAGCTCGTGGTCTCAACCTCGCAATCTTGAATTCATGCATAATATTATCTCTTAGTACAAGAAACATTTTCATAATCTATTATTTTTCATTTCAATAACACTCTGTAATTACTTTATCTATCATGGGCCATTCTAAAGCTGAGTGAGGAAGAAGTTGAGCAATCAAAACATAGGTGGGCTAATACATACCAAGGCCCAAATATTTTATATTGGGCTGGACGCTGGCCCATTATCTTCTCTTTTATTGAGTTTGTTGATATAAAAGGAAGAGTTGCGTCTTCTGGACCTCGAAAACTCAATTCATAAAGTGTGGCGATTTCTGTCCAAATCAATATGATTATTTTTAAGAAAACAACAAGCAATATTTTGTCTTAAAAAAGCATTCACCAACAAATAAGTTAAAAAATATTACGATTGAAAATTTTAGAATATAGAAATTGTAATAAAAATAGTATACTACATTAAACGTGGTGGTTGTAGACCTTGACTAGTTTTGGCTCAAAACTAAAATAGAATTCAAAACATTATATGATAGCTAGTTAATTCTAAAATATTTAATATTTCTTCTCTTAATTAAAAATTAATTGTGTGTCAAAAAACTTGCTTTTTCAAATTGATAATCATGCAGGGAAAAAGAAATATTAATTTCAACTGATATATGTTCTAAAATTGATTCTTCAAGTAATAATTATTAATAAAAATATTCCAACCCTAGGATCAATATAGAACCGTTATACATTCAATTAAAAAATAAGAAGACCAGAAAATTCGAGTTTGGAATTTTTCTTTAAAAACTGTTCAGCATATCAAGGATGTAGCATTTTCCCTCAAGTTCCAATTTTAAGTTTGACTTTGGTAGTTTTTTGGAGACAATAGGTTGGAAGAAGACTAAATTAAAGGAATTTATAGCTTAATTAGTATTGAAAAACGACAGAATATTTAATAATGTTTTTGTTTTAGGTATTTATTTTTAAGATCCCAATGTAGCATCTATCTATATTTAAGCAAAATCTATTGTGCGACAGAATATTTAATAATGTTTCTTACTTTTTTCATTGTTTTTGTATTTTGGCTATTTTTCCCGATTTTTGGCCATTTATTCCAAATAACATCTCTAGCCCGATTTTTCCGATATTTTTGCCGCCTAATAGCTAGCAAAAAATTTTTGCCCCATACGATTTTTTTGGCCGATTTTGGGAAAATCGTTCACATAGGGGCGCCAAGGCCGATTTTTACAACATTGTATTTAAGTATATAACATGTAAAAGTGTTTAATACTATTGTGGATAATGTGTTACATAGTGCATTTCCGTTCAACTTGATACATAGAAATAGAAAAGTTGGGATATTGGAGGGATGGAGTAGCAATCATGTTAGGCTATGGTCAATCTCCATTTGAAAATAACAGTGATAGATATATCACTCCCTTATAAAGGGTGGAGAATAGCTAGCAATTTGAAATATATGACATATATGCTTCCACCATAAGTGATTAAGTTCACATATTGAGTCTCCAAGGCCTCATGCTCAAGAGCCATCAAACACTTGCATGTTTTTAAAGTTATTTTCTAACATCAAGTGGGATTGAATGCAATCCACTTCTATCTCCAACTCAAGCAACATGGATTTTCAATGATGTTAGATCATTATATGTGTATATAATAAAATCCAATTAATGATCATATATGGAGCATTATATGTGTGTATATATATTTATATGCATATGTATAAATGTGTAAGTATATATATTTGATGTCAATGTGTATCACTCGGATTAGTAGTATTTTAACTGAACTCAATTTTTGAGTGGATTACTATTTGTGTCGCAAAAAATTGTCTGCGGTGTCGGAGGTTGACCCGACGAAGACTCTAATTTGACACTCAAGTTAGTTTATAGCAAATTAAATAAGATAATAATCTAGAGAATTTGAGAGTTAATAAATACTTAATAAATTGCATACCTTTCAATAATGTGATCCAGAGTATTTGTAGGCCAATTTGTGGATTTTCATGGGTTTTCATTCTTAAGGTTGTAATGGGCTTAGTTTAAGTATTTTAACTAGAATTAATTAAATAATAATTGTTCCAACAGAATTAATGGACTAATTCCCATTTGTCTTTGCCCTATAATTTAATTTGGACCGAACCGAATTGTGGCCATCAATATTTCTACTATGTTATGGTACTATTAAGAGATGAATGCAAAATTAAACTTATATATTACGGCAGGAGCTTGCACATTCTTGGTGTGTGAGATCATAGTGACAGTATATTGAAGTAAGATTACAGTACTTCTTTCACTTTCTTAATTGTTCTAGGATTCAAAGTCGGCAATATTTTGTTGTCAACGAGGTCTATCTTAATAGTAAATATGAGGTTCTACTAGTGTATATAGATACGTATCAATTTTAATTGTAATTGCTTCTTTTTGAATGTATATTATGATTGAGAACCATCAACATGCATTTAATCAATCACAATAAAATTTATAATTAATCAAGCATAAGAAGTAATTTATATATATTCCGTAAAAGGATAAAACCAATTTTAAACAATAAAACCAGTTAATATTGAGATATGTTATATATATATATATATATATATATATATTGTCAATTATGCAATCCAAATCTTTTACCATCAAATGTAAGAAACATGGGTTAATTAATGAATTAATTTTTTTCTATATTAGAATTAGTGGTTTATAATTCTTAAATAATATAGGAGGATACAAATTAAAGTGCTATTTGTCCTCACTACAAGAAAAAAAAATTAGTTTACCTACAGAAAAATTTGTTGGTAAATATATTAAGATAATTGTAAAGTGTATATAAAATCCTTATAATATCATTATCGGTAAATATTTACCTACAGAATCTAAAAATGTTGGTAAATACTTACAGTAATTCTGTCGGTAAATATAAAAACTGCCGGTGATTTGTCGGTATAATTTGGGTAAAAATAATTTTTTTTATTCTGTTGATAGGTAACTGAAGTCTAGTGACAAAATCATTTATGTCGGTAAAATGGAATTATCTTGTAGTGCCTCACTAATGAAAGTATGGTTCATGTTGTGGCTAGATGTTTGCCAGTATTTCTTGATTAAATTGACCTTTAATTAGTTGATTTAGTTCTCCCCATGTAGATAATTCAAACAGGACTATTAAAGAGTTCAAAGTTTGGGACCAAAAGTCATGGTAGTGGACTTTGCCTTTAATTTCTAAGGATGGCAATAGAAGTTCCCCCAATCCAATAGGGATGCAGCTGAGATGGGTCAAGATTTTCAGCCCACTACATATATATTGAGATATTTTTGTGTCTATTTTATTTTCTTCTTTTGTGTTTTTGGTGGGAAGTTTTTAGAATTCCTTATTAGGTGATTTTAAGATCTTTGTCATTCGGTTGTGTGGAGCCTTAGCGTATGCATGTCTCTTTTGAAAACTTAATTCATAAATCATAATCTTCTAGAATAATAATCTTATTTATCTTGGACCAAATTTCTTAAAGTTCTCAATTTACGAAGTAAAAGAATTGGTGATAGTATTACTGGATCGTAAACAATAGATGTACATAACACATAAAAATATGTGTCGATTAAAAAAAAATTGAGGTTTTGGTTAATTACACAAAATTCAAAGATTTTTTGAAAATTTAAGAAACTTCTCTCGAGGTTTGATTTTATCTTGCATTTCCCCCACTTCATAAGCAAAAAAATCTTAAAAAGTTTCCTGATATTTATAGAAATATTACAGTTACTCATTTAAATTTAAGTCAAAATAAACCTCAAGATTTGTTTTTTTGTATTTTCCAAAAAATATTGGGTTTTTTTTTTGTAATTAGCCAAAACCTCTGGGATTTTTCTATAATATATTATCCCTTAATTATACTCTGGGATTTTTTATAATATATGTTGACCCGAATTCCAACACTGTATCTTTCGGTCTTTTTGAAATTTATCTCTTTCATCGAATCACTACTCCCAACTTATTAGAAAAACAATCTCAGAGCCAATTAATTAGAACTTTTCATCCTAAATACAAAATACATATTAAACCATAGGAACAAAATTATTGAATTAGCATAATCGTACGGTATATTGTGATTTTGGTTTACTCGAGCACGTATCAACTATATATGTCACAAAGCATGCATGGTATATAACTAAGTATAGTAATTATTTCCCTGATCAATAATGACCCAAATTATAGTTTTGGGTTACATCTACTTTGCATTTGTAATAAAGACGTCCATTGTTGCACGTGTACATAATTTAAACCACAAAATTCAATATTGTGCATGTCAAAAAAATCAGACTTTTGGACCATATATTATTATTGCTGTGCCAATTCCGGACCATAGAAGCATATATATGATAGGAGTTAATTCCGGACCATAGAAGCATATATATGATAGGACTTTATTAGTCTAGTCAATTCAAATAGGTTAGAAGTTAATTCCTTTAGAATCACAAAATAACTCTTGTCTTCTGACAAGTTTTGTTATTCTCTTGTCTTCTGACAAGCTTTGCTTAAAAATTTCTTTTCAGTTTTTCATTTGTTCTATGTTGTCGTATCCATCATGTCCGAGAAAAATCTCTCTTTAGATGACTTATGTGGTCGTATGCAACTCGAAGAAGAGGAAGATAGTGGAGTGTTTATTGATGGCCCGGATGTTGAAGATAAAATTCAAGATCTTCGTTGGTGTCTGGTTGGACGATTCTTATCTGAACGTCAAATTAATTTTATGGCGATGAAAAACACACTTGCGGCTTTATGGCGTCCAGTTAAGGGAGTTTTTATTAAAGATTTGGGTCCGAATCTCTTTCTATTTCAGTTTTTTCATGAATTGGATCTCACGCGTATTCAATCGAATGGTCCATGGACGTTTGACAACATGCTTTTGATAACACGGCGTCTGCATGTGGGTGAGCAGCCATCGAGAGTTCAGATGTTTCACACGGAGTTATGGGTTCAAGTTTACGATTTACCGTTTGGATATATGACAGAAAAAGTTGGAAAAACTATTGGGAATTTTATAGGTGATTACTTGGACTCAGACCAACACAGTTTTACTGGGGTATGGCAAAATTATATGCGTATACGTGTAGCGTTTGATGTGCGAACACCATTAAAAAGAAGAATGAAGTTGAAAAAACAAGGAGGTGATTGGGTGTGGATACATTTCAAATATGAAAAACTTCCTACCTTCTGTTTTTATTGTGGATTACTTGGTCACTCCGACAAATTCTGTGAGAAACTATTCAATAGCCCAGCAACTAATGACGAACGCGCCTATGGTAATTGGATGAGAGCCATAACTAGAAGGCAGCAGAATCAGGGGGGATCTCAATGGCTACGCTTTTCCGTCCCAGCGGCAGATTCCGGCAAGCATCACGGTGGTGAAGGTGGTTATTTTCCGGAGAGTTCGAAAACTAATCAACAAGCCGAATTTTCGGAAGAAGAATCCCAGCCGGTTGACAAGCACTACAGTTACGGGGCAGTTACTTCCTACAAAATAGGAGGGAATGATGCAACAGTTAAGACTTGTAAGGAGTTGGACTTGTCGGTTGAAATAATTCCTCCTGAGGCGGGAAAACAAAAGGATATATTAAAGGGGGAACATAAGCGCAGACGTGTTGATTTTTATGTTGATTGTCCACAACTAGACTCCAATCTTTTGGAAAGTGGTGACACCTCAGCAAATGGGATTAAGCATACCAAACCTATTGAAGTTAATGACTTAAAGAAAAGTGAAGTTTCTGATGTTTGTGATACAGCAAGACAGGACCAAAAAAACTTGTTAGCGGTGGGCTCTGGGTTCCAGGCCCACCGAGAGCAATGAGTACCATTAGTTGGAACTGCCGTGGGCTTGGCAACCCACGGACAGTTCAAGTTTTATTGGACTTGGTCCAATTGAAAAAGCCTTCTTTTATATTTCTTATTGAAACTATGATTAACAAAGAAAAAGTGGAATTGATACGAGTCAAGTTGGGATTTGAAGGTCTATTTGCAGTAAGTAGTGTGGGTCATGGAGGTGGTATTGCGCTTCTTTGGAGAAAAATCATATGGCACAATTACTCAACTTTTCTTCCAATCACATTGATGTTTCGGTCCATTTAGAGCATATGGTTATTTATAGGATGACTTGTTTTTATGGTTTTCCCGAAAGAACGAGAAGGCGCCAATCCTGGGATTTACTTCGACAACTCTCTACCCAATCTGATTTACCTTGGTGTTGTATAGGAGATTTTAATGATCTCCTTTCGGATTCAGAAAAAAGAGGCAGTATCGCACATCCTCCATGGTTATTGGCTGGTTTTCGAACTACGATAAATGATTGTGGCCTTGTGGATTTGGGAATGTGTGGTTATCAATTCACTTGGGAAAGAGGTCGAGGTTCTGTTAATTGGGTGGAGGAACGGTTGGATAGATGTTTATCTTCTCAAAGTTGGTGTTACATTTTTCCAAACTGCAAAGTATGGAACCTTGAAGCTTCGTCGTCGGACCATTCACCAATTTTTCTCGAATTAGGCCAGCAGTACCGTATTAAAAGGGTTAAAAAATTCCGTTTCGAGAATGCATGGCTACGAGAGAAGGAGTGCCGCAATGTTGTGCAAAATGGATGGAGTATTGGAGTGAATGGAAATCTGTTGGAAAAAATTGAAGTTTGTGGGTCTGAGCTTTCCAAGTGGGGTGAATTATTGAAGAATTCCTTCAATAATAGAATTAAAGAGGCAAAGAGAAAAATGAAGGTTTATCGTGGAGGCAGGGACTCATATTCCATTGAGGAGTATACAAAAGCCCAAGATCAGTACAATAAGTTATTGGCTCAAAAAGAGGATTTCTGGAAACAACGAGCTAAAATTTTTTGGCTCAAAGGCGGGGACGCGAATACGAGATATTTCCATACGGTAGCCTCCACTCGAAAGAGACATAATGCTATATCCTGTTTAAAAAATTCGAGTGGTGTTTGGTTAGATTGGAATTCAGGTTTGGGAAGCCACATTACCAACTACTTTATGGAGATTTTTTCATCCTCAGGGAGCGATTGTGAGCCTATTCTGAATTGCATTGAAGCAAAAGTAACAGTTGACCAGAATGCACAGCTCATTGCACCATTCTCTGAATTGGAAATTAAAGAAGCCCTGTTTTCGATGTTTCCTGATAAATCACCGGGTCCTGATGGGATGAATCCAGCTTTTTTCCAAAAATTCTGGGATATCACAGGTCCGGAACTCATTTCTTCGTGCATTAAATTCATAAATACATGTTCATTTCCGGAAAGTTTTAATGATACTAATTTGGTGCTTATTCCAAAAAAGAATAATCCGGAGATGGTTACAGATTTGCGTCCTATTGCTCTTTGTAATGTGGCTTATAAGGTGATTTCTAAAGCGCTGGCGAATAGACTGAAATATATTTTGCCGGGAATTATATCAGAATATCAAAGTGCATTTGTTCCCGGGAGGCTTATTTCTGATAATATAATGGTTGCATTTGAAATAAATCATTATCTTAAGAGGAAACGTCAAGGCAGGCATGGTGTCGCAGCGTTAAAAATAGATATGAGCAAAGCCTATGATCGTATTGAATGGGCTTATTTGAAGGCCATACTCCTCAGGCTGGGATTTCATCAAAAATGGGTTGATTTATTGATGCTTTGTGTGACGACGGTGCGGTACAAAATCTTGCATGGAGAGTTCGAATCTGAATTCTTTATTCCGGAGCGTGGATTAAGACAGGGTGATCCACTTTCACCTTATCTATTTATTTTGTGCGCGGAAGGCCTTTCGGGAATAATTCAAAATTTTGAAAGAAATGGTTGGATTCATGGGTGTAAAATCGCAAGGGGCGCGCCAAGTGTGACGCATTTATTTTTTGCGGATGACAGTTTCCTCTTTTTCCGGGCAAACCAAGAAGAAAGTTTAAGAGTTCAACAATGCCTCAATTTATATTCTAAAGCTTCAGGTCAGCTTATTAATTTTTCAAAGTCGTCCATCTCATTCAGTAAGAATACTAATTCTTTGGATATTCAAAGCATTTGTGATGTGTTGAATGTATCTGTTACGTATGATCATGGGTTTTATCTCGGTTTGCCGTCTTTGGTTAGTCGTAATAAGAAAGAAATTTTTGCTTTCATTAAAGAAAAAGTTTGGAATAGATTACAAGGTTGGAAGCAGAAAATTTTGTCTAGAGCGGGAAAAGAGATTCTTCTAAAAACCATTGCACAAGCTGTTCCCATTTATGCTATGAGTCTTTTCCTCCTTCCTAGGGACTTTTGTGCTGAAATTGAAAGAATGATGAATTCTTTTTGGTGGGGTAAAGGTGGAGATTCAACAAGAGGTATTAATTGGCTTTCATGGGATAAGCTTTGTGTTCATAAAAATCAAGGGGGTCTCAGTTTCAGAAGATTGCACGAATTTAATTTGGCCCTTTTGGGAAAACAAGTTTGGCGCTTATTAACGAACCAGAACTCCGTGGTTGCTCGTATGTTTAAAGCTAGATATTTTTCATCAACTAATTTGCAGAATGCACAGATTGGATCTAATCCTAGCTATGTTTGGCGGAGTATCCTAGCTGCAAGAGATTTTGTTGTCCAAAATAGTAGGTGGAAAGTGGGCAACGGGAAGAGTATTTCTGTATGGCATGATCCTTGGCTACCTGATATTAATCCTTATGTTTCTTCTTCTCAAATGAATATGGCAGACACATCTGTTAACAGCTTAATGAAGATTGGTAGGTTTGAATGGGATATGGACATTATTACTGATCTCTTTAATGTTAAAGATCAGCAATTAATATCCAACATCCCCCTGAATCATAATGGTGCTGAGGATACTTGGATTTGGACTGGTAATAATAGAGGCATTTATACTGTCAAATCCGGCTATAAATTGTTGAGCAAAGATAAGGATGTTCAATTTAATTTTGATCATCTTTTTGACTGGAAGGAATTTTGGAGGCTTAAGGTACCTGCTAAGGCTAAAAACTTGGTTTGGAGAGCATGTCATAATTCATTGCCTACAAAGGATAGATTAATATCGAGACATGTTCAATTATCTCCTCTTTGTCCTGTTTGTAATCTTTCAACTGAGACTGTGGGGCATGCATTTTTTCTCTGTCCTTGTGCAAAAAATTGTTGGGATTTGATCTTACCAGTTGGAGACTATTTGGAGCATAGCACTTTTTTGTCTTGTATAAGTATTGTGTGGCAAAAAATCTCACTTGACATGAAGTGCCAATTGGTTATGGTATTGTGGGCTTTGTGGCAAAATAGAAATCTCATAGTCTGGCAGCAGCAACATAAGACACCCCCTCAAATTGTCAACACTGCTATGTCTTGCTTATTTCAATGGCAAGCAGCTCAGGTTGCTGAAACTGTTGATTGGAATATATTACATACGGATGGAGCTGCTATTTGGCAAAAACCGAAGGAAGGAAGCATCAAATGTAATGTGGATGCATCTATATTCTCTAGTTGTTCGAAACTGGGTTTTGGAGGTGTTATAAGGAATTGGGATGGAAGCTTTATTGCTGCGATTCATGGTCAGCTTAATGGCCCGTTAATTCCACATGTGGCTGAAGCTTTAGCATTTAAGGAGATTCTAAGCTGGTTAAAGAAAGGCTGGGATTCATCCCTCATTATTTTGGAGTCAGATTCTCTTCAGACTATTAAGGCGTTGCGGGGACAATTGAATGATAATTCGTATTTTTCTAATATCATTATGGAATGTAAAGATCTTTTAGTTACTATGCCAAATGTATCTTGTGTTTTTATTAGGAGATCAGCGAATGTTGTTCTTTCGTTTACTAAATAGAGCAAAAATTCTCGTACGATGTCGAAAAGAGTGGAGTTATGTTCCTCCCTCTTTTATTTGTAACGAATTGCAGTTCGATCTGCATGTTTAATGAAATTCCTATATTTTAGTTTCAAAAAAAAAAAAAAAGTAATAAATGTGTTTGGTTGCGTTTTCAATGTTTCACATTTCCAGTATGGGGTTAGTTTTGACATATAGATGCAACGAATTAATACCGAAAGCAATCGGTACTACAGTACTGTTATAATTATTGTTAAAAAAAATTGAATTTGGGAATAATTCAAGTGCAATAATATTTGTTTGTATAAATACACGATTAATTTAGGAAATAAATTATTATAAATGTGTAATTATTCTACAGAAAATAATCCATTTTTGCGTGAGGATTCTTCATAAATTATTTTTAGAAACTATATTATTTTTTATTAAATTAGGAGAAAATCTAGAATAAATCTATTTATATTAACTGAATTTCGGGAGATTTTGTCACAGTATCATATATGAATAATATATACGTGATTTTAGTGTTATATGAAATATCGTGATTTATTATTTTAAAAAATTCAGATAATTTTTGTTATCTGATTATACTCGTGTTGAACAGGCACATGATAGCCCATATGAGGTGAGATCGTATTATTCAACCCTATTGACAGGTAGAACGTCGGCGGACAACTCTCACTCTAAATTTTTCTCAACAAATGTAGCCCAATGTAATTAAATTGAACCACAAAAAAACGTCTAGAAAGTACTTATTAATTCCATAAATCAGAAGTCACAAAATAGAGGTGTCAACGCTGCCACGAAACAACAATTTATGATGCAAATTGTTGAAGAGTCATTTATGAAATTGACTTACATTGCTTCCAGCTCTTTCACCTAATTAATCATCCAATTTTTCAACTTTCAATATCACAAATCTGACATTTGGTTCCTATGTTAAAGTAACTCCGTGAGCAATGGCGTAGTCAGGAAATAATTGGGGGTGGGCCGATACACGAAATTGGGGTGGGCCAGATAAAAAATTACCAAAAAAATCATATAAATATCCAATAAAAAAAATTCTAAAATTTTTTTACCTATTAATTTTTTTTTTTTACAAAAATGGGGGGGCCAGGGCCCAGGTTGGCCCCCCTTGGCTACGCCAGTGTCCGTGAGGCTGAGACAACTAACATTTTACGGGAACTCGTGATATTCTCTTTTGTATTTTATATGGCGATTTAATTGTTAGGCGAATAACAAGTGCATATATATATGTATAGGAATGATATTATTATTGTACACATAATATTAATTTGGTGTATTAGAATATCATATGAAGGTAACATCTTATCTTGGGGAATAGTTCAATCACGTAAATTAGGGGTCAGACCACGAATCGCTCAATTTGATCATCTATTTCATCAGGTATTTCATGTTTTATTTCAATACCATTAATACAAACCACGTTGGGCGCGCATTGATGATGCATCTAATTATATACTTGGTATGTAGAGGTAGTATATGAATACATGATGAAACAACATTCGGAATAAAAGATCCCATTAATTCGCATTTTGCGTGCATAATTAATCCTAAAATTGTGATTTCCATATATACAATTAGGATGCTAATGATTATTGATTTGAAAAATAGGAGATTCTTTTTAGTAATATACTATATTTTCACAGATATATTCTAAAGTTCAAAATATACGATATAAGTGAAAAAAAAGAAATATCCTTACATGCAGATCAATAAGTTCCGCCTAAAAAATACGGATCGGATAAATTTGAAAAAAAGCAAAGAAAACAACTTAATCAATCTTGTTTTTTTCATAAACAAAATTTTCCTATCCTATAATTGGTTTATCAAAGCGATCCAAGAATGACAGATTTCGATCGATGCAAAACCTCACATACTGTTTCCAGTCCTTTTCATGGTTTAGACCCCATAACTATTGATGGTTTCTTCTCACCTTTGATATTTGGCTGTTTCCTTACCCCAAAAAACAAATTAAACGCTCCAACAATATAATTAATTAAGTTAATGTTTACTCAGAAATTTCATGATTATACTTTAATATCCAAGACAATTAGCGTGTAATCTCAACATTACCACATCATTTGAAATGGTAATAATATACTAATGGCTTTTTCCGCATGCTTTATTAACAATTTAGCATAATGGTGACAAGACTTGAATGCCTAAAAAACTACCCTCCAACTTTCCCGGAAAAATATATATATTTAATATATCATTTGTGAGTTTCAAAAATAATATGTGACGAAAGATGATACGGTCTCACATCGGTTTACAAATAATTGCGCATTGATACTTAAAGTTATGGTCAATTTCTACTCCTCAGCTAGGGATGACAATGGGCGAAGACGGGGCTGGTATTGGAGATATCATCCCCATCCTCGAATCTCATCCCAAATACCATAGCATCCCCGTACCATTCTGCGCTTTGGGTATCTGGGACGGGGATGGAAAATCCCCGATCGGGGAATTAATGGGGTCCCCATAGGGAATCTGGGTTCTCATTTTATATTTTTTAATTAAAAAATCTATAGAATAAATTATTTAAAATAAATAAAATAACAAAAATCTATACATAAATAAATAATTAGAACAATCAAAATTATAAATACTTTAAGAATTTTTTTTGAGATAAACTATAAGAATTTAGTTTTTAGAATTAATAAAATAAAATATTATAAATATAATTAATATAAAAATAGATAAATAAGATATATATATTCGGGAAATGTGGATGGGGACGGGAAATCGTCATTTTATCTAAATGGGGACGGGGATGGGATCGAGGATGGGACAAGGGATGTAAATATCATCCCCGTCCCATCCCCGGTTCTAGAGAAGGGGGGAATCACCATCCCCGTCCCATCTCCAAATTAATCGGGGATTCCCCATCCTATATTGCTCGAGTACCAACAGAGATGGTTTCCTGTAAGGATTTTGCCATCCCTATCCTCAGCTAGTTTTTGTGGTGGAGTAAGACACGAAGTGAATCAATAGGAAAAAAGACTACAATTTTAATGAAAAAATTTAAATTCTTTTCTTTAAAAAGAGGACAAATGTTATTATGCACAAAAGAATGCCTACTCACTCTAGAAGTTTTTCATTTGTACCCATGATTATCGTGCATATATGGTTTGGCCACATTCATCGATCACTATTAACTTATTTAATTTATATTTATTTGTTAGTAATATCCACCTGTTACACCACATATATTTATTATATGCAGTACTGTTCTAAAAAGCGTTAGACATGCACTAGTCGGGTGACAGATCAGAGCTTACTGCGCGAGCCTGGATGGGATAAAGGGAGCCTAATCGGAAGAATAATGTACGCGGACAAAGATGGTCTATCGCTTAGGCAGGAACTAATCGTGATTAGCCGGGAATTTTTAGAATAGTAATTATATAATTCTATTATGGGTGGGACAAACTTAATAAATTATGGAAAAACTTAATTCCCCTAGCCAACTAACCTCACCTATGTATATATCCATAATTATTGTTTAAGTGTGGGGAACCAACCTTTGCCATACCTATAAACTTTTATATAAAGCCCTCATAATAACTATCAAAAAGCTAGCAATAGCGTCACGATTTCATTTCCCACCTTTCTTATTGCTCACTTGAACAAAAAAAAAAATTGCCTAACCATTTATGCAAAAACAAAATCATGGAAAAGAAAATAATTGCCCTATTCCAAGCTCTAGAGGCTAAACCTTTATTAATTTTCTTCATAATCCCCTTATTTTTCTTGTTTGTTTTATCAAAATTTCGACGAAAAAACTATCCACCCGGGCCGAAGGGATGGCTCGTGATTGGGAACATAACCATGATGGACCAACTAACCCACCGTGGTTTGGCCAAGCTGGCCAAACAATACGGCGGCATCCTCCACCTCCGCATGGGCTTCCTCCACGTGGTCGCAATATCGAGCCCCGACACGGCCCGCCAGGTGCTCCAAGCCCACGACAACATTTTCTCCAATCGGCCCGCGAATATCGCCATAAGTTACTTAACTTACGACAGAGCCGACATGGCGTTCGCTCATTACGGGCCCTTCTGGCGCCAGATGCGTAAGCTCTGCGTCATGAAGTTGTTCAGTCGTAGACGGGCCGAGTCGTGGGACTCGGTCCGGGACGAGGTCGACGGCATGATACGGGCCGTGGCGAGGAATAGCGGAACGAATGTGAACATCGGTGAGCTCGTGTTTGGGCTCACTAGGAATATCATATACCGGGCCGCGTTCGGGTCGAGCTCGAACGAGGCCCAGGATGATTTTATCAAGATCTTGCAGGAGTTTTCCAAGCTGTTTGGTGCATTTAATGTTGCGGATTTCGTGCCGTGGCTGGACTGCTTGGATATTCAAGGGCTGAATAGAAGGATGATTAAGGCCCGGGATTCGCTTGATGGATTTATAGATTGTATTATTGATGATCATATCCGGAAAAAGAAGGCTGATAGTACCGGGCCTGTTGATACGGATATGGTGGATGAATTATTGGCTTTTTATAGTGATGAACCCAAAGTTTCGGAGTCTGAGGATTTGCACAATTCCATTAAGCTCACGAGGAATAACATTAAAGCTATTATTATGGTAAGTTTTATACTCCTTGGAATAATATTATTTTTAGACAATAAAAGAAAAGAAATTCTAAAAATAAACTGTTTTTCTACACGTGGTTGGTGATAGAAATAACAATAAATTAATTGAATTGAAAAGCAGTTTGTTGTCTTGTAATGGATTCATTCGCATGCCATAGCCCATAAGTTTGTTATCATCATACTATTTATTTAATAGTTTAAGAGAACATTGGATGAAAGAGCAAGTATAAAATATATTTTTGTTTTTTTTACTATTTTCCAACATGCCAGACCCCAAATCGGTGTAAGATAAGACCTCATATTTCACTTTCCATGTTATACTTTCTATTTTATATATTGATAAAATATGTGTATAATTATAATATAATCTTTTACACTTGTCTTTCATCCGATCCAATAAAATAGAAAATAGAACAGAAAAGTGAAATAGAAAATCTTAATCGCTCAAATCAGCCAGCATTATTTGTAGCTACATTTCCTTTATGTTGTCTTTTACGTGTCGGTGGTTTTGGGTTGGGTTGGGGAGAGTAATAGATATTATGTTATAATTTAATATTTTTATTATAGTTTTATTAATGTGCTCATGTGAATCATGTGTCTATTAAATGTATTGTTATCCTACAACATTTAATAAAATAAAATATGAGATGTAACACCCAAATCTAATAGAGAATTCTGATATAGACTCTGACTTGGGTAAATTCCTGAGAGAGATTGAATTCATGTGTTCAATTTTGTACATAATGTAGCAAAGAAAACAATAACGTTTACAATAAACCATTTTGTCTAGATATATCCCAATATCTTCTGTGGAGCATTTGTCAGAAAATTAACTTATTTAATATATCCGCTTGACTAGAATTTTCCCATATATGGACCTTGTGACCATGTTTTTGGTAAGGCATCAAAAGGGAAGTCTTTGTTCCCCCCCAATATTATATTTTCCTTTTTACCTTTGAACTTTTTATGTCATATTTTGAGGGTTAGTCGATCTTTCCATTTTAGGTACCTGCCAGCATTCTATACCATTAGATTAACACACACCCATATGGATGTGCGTGTATATATGTTGATCTAACGGTATAGAACCCACTTGGGTAGCATCTACTTACCCATATTTTGAATCTTGTCATATTGTTTATATATTTATTTACACGTATCTAATACACAATATGATATGATACAAGGACGTAATGTTTGGTGGAACCGAGACCGTAGCATCGGCCATCGAGTGGGCCATGGCAGAGTTAATGAGAAGCCCAGAAGACCTCAAGAGAATCCAACAAGAGCTCACAAATGTAGTGGGCTTGGCCCGCAAAGTCGAAGAGCCCGACTTCGAGAAACTAATCTACCTCCGGTGCTGCCTGAAAGAGGTCCTCCGTCTCCACCCCCCAATCCCACTCCTCCTCCACGAGACCGCCGAAGACGCCACCGTCTCAGGCTACCACATTCCCGCCAAATCACGTGTCATGATCAACGTGTGGGCCATCGGCCGCGATGAGAGCGCGTGGGAAGACGCCGAAGAATTCAAGCCCTCGCGCTTTCTCAGGGACGGCGTGCCGGATTTCAAGGGGAGCAACTTCGAGTTCATTCCGTTCGGGTCGGGTCGGAGATCCTGCCCCGGGATGCAGTTAGGGCTCTACGCTCTGGAAATGGCGGTGGCGCATCTTCTCCATTGTTTTACGTGGGAATTGCCTGATGGGATGAAACCTAGTGATCTGGACATGAGTGATGTGTTTGGACTCACTGCGCCGCGGGCGGAGCGGCTGGTGGCGGTGCCGAGCCCACGGCTGCTCTGTCCTCTTTACTGAAGAGTGTGGAAAAGGCAATATGCCATGGATATGGTGGATGGACTCATAATCTAAAGCTCCATTCGAAGTGTTCAAATGAAATTTTCATACTGCATTTTTTTTTCTCTCTTTCTGGGATTTCATTACATGTTTGAATTATTTGTTTTCTATATCTATATCTCCGTAATGATTAACATTAAATTGTACAAAAATTTAATGATAGCGCATGTGTGGATCAATGAATTACCGTTTCATAAATTGTTGACAATGTTCGTATAACTTCTTTTCAAATGGTGAAAGGTTTTATACACAAAAACAAGCCTAAAATCCTTTCTTCCGAAAACCGAAAAAACTAAATTGCAGTGTAAGCTTACATGAGAAAGCGTATTGCCGCCAGACCAACAGCAGAAATAGAAACGGAGGCAAGTGTACCTATGCAATATTTAATGACCTCATATTTTGATGCTTCCAATTGTGCCCGCAATTCTTGAATTTCCTGACATCACACGATGGAACATATGGCAATGCTTTAAGAAGAAGTGATTTATTGTAGCAGAAGTAAAAGTAATTGAAAATTAAAAATTGGCAGTGTTCGCAAATAGAATCAGAAGTTAAGGTGTTTGGTGAAAAGTTGTAAAAGTGCTTATTCGTTTGTAAAATCAAACCAGAAGCAGAATCAGAAATCTAAAGCACTCTTTCTTGCTTTTAGATTCTGATTAAATGAAGTAGAATCAAAAGCAGAAGTTGGCATTTGCAAACATTTAAAAGTGATTTTTTCAGCTAAAAGCTGAGAAGTGTTTTTTTTAGTGATTGCAAACACTTCCTATGTACTCACTCGATCGAGTTTGTTAGTGAGGTTAGTGGTCTCTTGATTTTGATTGTTCAGCTCATCCCGAAATCTCCTGAATCAATTGTGACAACAAAGAAACAGCAATAAATCAAAAAGAACTGGCAGTAGTATGTATGCATTATAGCACTTTCATTTTTGTATGAAATTGCTGACAGTCATGGGGAAAACTAACCCCTTTTCAAGATTAAGATCCAAACGCTGCCCAGCCGTGACTTTGTCCATTTCATACCTGAACCGAGATTCCATCAAATCAGAAATCTAAATCACAAGGTACCAAGCCATGCAGTTTATGCAATTTACAGACCTTAACTCAATGCGCATCTTCTCCATGTCACTTTTGATTTTTTCCGTCTCGTGTTGCAGCAAAGAGAAATTGTGCTCCTGCATCCAGGATCAAAGGCATAACTCTTACTGAGCACACAAGTTGCTCCACACATTGAATCCTCATAGAGATATGACTAAATAATTAAAGCATATGCCAAAATGAAATATCCTCAGAGAGAAATGCCATTCTGCACTTAGGCCAGAAATTAAATGAAATATCCTTGTTCAGTTTTCCTGATAGAGTTGATTGTGGTCCAGGATGGCTTTCAATTTAGGGATAATTACAAAAGAGAAAATCTGAGGTTCGGGCTAATTAGATAAAATAAAAGAGAGGTTTTGGAAATTGCGAAAACAAGAGGTTTGATTCAATCTTATATTTTCCCCTTCATAAGCAAAAACACATTTGAGGAACCCCTGACATTTATACAAATACCCCATTAAATTTAACACAGGATCAAACCTGAGAAATTTTGTTGTAATTTTGAAACATGTCTGGTTTTTTCCCAAACCTCACGGGTGGTTTTGTAATTATCCCTTCAATTTAAGTTCCAAATTAGTGAATGCTGACTAAGAAAGTCGGGAAATAAAGGCACTAACATATGATAATCCTTATTATGTGTTTGTCAGAAGCAATTTCATGCACTATAAACGTACATATTCATGTTTCTGAACACACAGAGCAAACAATCGACAGTTTGACTTTATTTGTGAAGGTAATTACAATCATTCTCCCCCACCTTTTCCCTAATATGTGTTCCAAAATTTCACACTTTCACTAGTGAGAATGGGACGATTACAGTGCAAAAGTCAGCATGCTAATTTTACCTTCACCATATCCCAGACTTAACAACAATTTATAAATAAATCCTTCTTCCAATTCTGTAATAGTCAATCTTCATAAGACAACCTTTGATCATGAATCAAGAGTTGAACCTAACAATGGAAACAACTGTCATATTCCACCTGTATAACCCAATGAACCACCCCATGGGATTTAACTCATCATAGATCAATGTAGTGTTCTCAACAATAACTTAAAAACATATTCCTCCGATACATGACATTAACGGTATTCTCTTCCTTTTTTCGAACCTTAATGCATGATTCCATTCAACAAAAAAAAAAAAAAAAAATAGTTGCCCTGAGTAAACTGAGCTTAAATAATCCAGCTACCACTAGAAAAATAATCTGAACATCTGATGAATAGATGCACAAACTAAACCACCACAAAAATGACACAAATATCAAAACACCCAAAAAAGATGAATTTGGCCAAATTGTATTTTTAGCTTGAATGTAGAACATTGAGTTATTCCTTACCTGAGAACTCTTAACTTCAGTTGAGAATTTGGCCAAATTGGATGCCTGTGTCATCTCACTCTACACACACATACACACAAAAGGAGAAAAAGTATACAACAAATTAATGTCTACAAATTGACATAATCAATAACGAGAAAGAACAAAGAGAAGGTAAAGAACTTGGAAAAGCAACCAGTAGGGGGGCTTACTTTCTCCATTTCAGCTTTGGAAACAAAGGAATAATAAACATTTTCTAAGCTGTCATTCAGGACTTCAATCACAGGCCCTGTTATCGCCTCCGTCTGCTTCGACGCCACGCCTCGCGCCTCTAATCTCCTCGCCTAAATAATTAATTAACAAAACGAATGTCACTATCAATAAAAATCAAACACCCATTTCCAAATGCACGGAGTAGAAGAAGAAGAAAATCAAATAGCAAAACTATTACGAGGGACAGAGTGTCCACGTGGATGCTGCTTTTGTCGTTGGATTTAACGAAATCGGAGATGGGTCTGGACCCGAACCGGTAGGGAGAAGGCAAATGGGCTCGGAATAGCGCGGCCCGCCGACAAGTCGCCGCGTACGCGGCGGCCATCAGATTTTATCAATCCTTTAAAGCAAATAATAAAAAATCTGACAAAAAATCCCTTTTACGTAGATGGCTTGCAGCAAAAACAAATAAACGATTGCAGAAAAAAAAATGGGGACGAAAAATGATCGAGTATGAAAATTAATCGAAAATTAAAAGAAAATTAAATTTTGAAAATTGAAACAAAAATTAAAATATCGCCCACCGTGGGGCTCGAACCCACGACCACAAGGTTAAGAGCCTTGCGCTCTACCAACTGAGGTAGACGGGCTTGTTATATGTTACTTGAAATTCAATAAAACAATCTACGAAACAAGAATTTCATGTTATATTCAAGAGCAAATATATTTAAGCTTAATTCGTTTTGTTTGAAAAATTGAGGTGAAAATATTTTTTACCAATATTTTCTCAGCTCTAATAATTATTTTATGTTTGGCCAGATTTATTTGTTTAGTTAAATAGTTAATTTAGGGCTGTAAAAGAAATTTAATACTTTCAATTCCGTCCCTGATTCGAATCCAATTGTTGTTCCACTAGTTAGAAATTATGGACTTGTCAACACACTAGATGATAATTATAGTTAAATATATTTTCATCAAGCATTAAATTGAAGGTTTTTAACTAAATTCAGCACTGTAGTTTAAAAGTCTGAGAGGGAGTATTCTTTTGTATCTGCCCATGAAATTGTTTGGAAAAAAAATGAATTCAGCTATCTCAACAAAACTTTGCGTCGAAATTAGAGGTAAATATAAGCTCAAAACCAGCAATGCAAGTATTAATTTCTCACTTACCCAAAAAAAGGCCAAATTAATATAAGCCAGACATATGTTACATCAACGTTTCATGATATTGTCGAACCAAGTAACAATTAAACTTGGGGTTTAGCAACTTGTCACTGTACAGTTATCTGATGATGAAACAAAGATCAAAACACGGACATGGCTAAATATTGAAGTTATTATTGATCAAAGGTTGATTCTGCTCTATCTTGTCATCTTACTTTGGCCGCCCTCTGTAGGGATATATGACGTCGTCAAGGCTCTGCTTGATTTGATTCCCTACTCTCCGGATGTTCTTGGCTACCCCATTTGCAACCAGGTTTGCATTTCGAGTGAACCTGCATTTGGATAGAGGAAAAAGTTAATGCTTGTGAAACTGTACAAGTTGAAGACGGACAAGAACAAAGAGATTCAAATAAACAAAGCACTACACGTCGATTGAGGCTCAAGCGAAACAAGCAATAGTTTCAGCTCAACAGTAACGAATGTAGAAAAGAAAACTGACATTCATTGAAATTTCATTATTCATTGTAAGTTTTCATAATTTTCCCCCTTAGATTGTCACTATTGAAATTAATGCAAGTTGAATGAGTATAAATACGCCTCGTTAAAAACTTTACAACAACAACAACAACAACAACAAACTAAGCCTTAATGCCACTACGTGGGGTCGGCTATACGGATCATATCGCGCCATCGTTTACGGTCATAAGCCATATTTTCGCTTATTTCTAGGTATAACATGTCATGTTTAATAGCTTCTTTCCAAGTCTTTTTAGGCCTACCTCTTCCTCTTTTGATTTGTATGAGTGATTCTCTACCTTCTAAACGTCGCACAGGTGCATCTAAAGGTCTCCTATAAACATGTCCAAACCATCTTAATCGTGTTTCTCTAATTTTCTCGTCTATTGGTGCTACTCCCACTTTGTTTCTAATGTGTTCATTTCTTATTCTATCTAATCTAGTGTGTCCGCACATCCATCTTAGCATTCTCATCTCTGCTACCCTCATTTTTTGTTCGTGTTCATATTTAGTCGCCCAACATTCTCGCTCCATAAAGCATTGCGGGCCTTATGGCCGTTTATAAAATTTTCCTTTCAATTTTAATGGTATTTTACGGTCACAAAGGATAGAAGATGCACTCCTCCATTTATTCCAACCCGCCGGATCCTATGTGTGACATCTTTATTGATTTCTCCGTTCTCTTCAATTATAGATCCTAAGTATTTAAAACTATTTGTTATGCTCACTTCATGTCCATCAATTTTAACTTTCGTCTCATTGTTCCCGTTGTTTTTACTAAAGTGGCATTCCATGTATTCTGCTTTTAGCCCTACTTATAGTAAAACCTTTTGATTCGAAAGTGTTTCTCTCCAAACTTCCACTTTTGCATTTACTCCTTCCCTTGTTTCATCAATTAAGACTATATCGTCCGCAAATAACATACATTCGAGGATGGATTTTTGTAAGTGTTTAGTGATTTCATCAATTATTAGGATAAAAAGGTACGGGCTTAGAGCATCCCGATGCAAACCTATAGTGTTGGGAATTCACTAGATATTCCCGTTGGTGTCCTAATGCATGTTGTTATACCATCATACATATCTTTTATGGCATCTATGTAGCTATTTTTATTCCTCTTTTTTCCAATACACGCCACATTATATCACGGTTGACTCTATCGTATGCCTTTTCAAGATCAATAAAAATCATATGTAAATCTTGTTTTCTCTCATTATATTGTTCACATAATCGCCTAATTAAGTGTATAGCTTCAATTGTGGATCTTCCTGGCATGAAGCCAAATTGATTATCTAATATACTAGTTTCATTTCTTATTCTTGCTTCTATAACTCTTTCCCATAGTTTCATTGTATGACTTATTAATTTAATTCCCCCCTGTAATTTGCACAATTTTGTATATCCCCTTTGTTTTTATATATAGGTATCAATATACTTTTTCTCCATTCATCGCATTTTCTTAGTTTTTAGAATAACATTAAATAATTTAGTAAGCCATGCAATTCCAACTCCACCTAAACATTTCCACGCTTCAATTGGTATATCATCTAGGCCAACCGCTTTGCCGCCATTTTGTTTAGTGTTTTTTCTGTTTCATGAAGTTGAATTCTACGATAAAAGGTACGGTTTCTATTCGATTCAGATTGGCCTAGTTCCCTAATGTGACTTCATTCCTCTTCGGTTCATTAAAAAGATTATTGAAATACCTCTTCCATCGATCTTTTATGTCCTCGTCTTTCACTAAAATGTTTTCATTTTCATCTTTTATGCATTTAATTTGGGTTAGATCTCTTGTTTGTTTTTCTCTAAATTTTGCTATTTTATATATATCTTTCTCTCCTTCTTTAGTATCTAGTTTCTTATAGAAATCTTCATATGCCTTGGTTTTTGCTTCATATATTGTTCTTCTTACTTCTTTTTTGGCGTCTTTATATCTTTTAAGGTTTTCTTCGTTTTTACAGGAATACAATACTTTATAACTAGTTCGTTTTTCCTTTACCTTTTCTTGATTTCTTGATTCCACCACCATGACTCTTTATTCCATTTATTACCATTTGACACCCCTAATGTTTCTTTTGCGATCTTTTTCATTTGATTAGTTACATAGTTCCATGTTTCATCGGCTTTGTCTTCACTTTCCAATCAATGGTTTCTACTTGAAGAGATTTGACAAAACTATCTCTTTTTTCAATATTCTTTAAGTTTCACCACTTAATTCTCGGTATGTTAATTTTCTTTCTCTTTAAGTGTATGTTAATAAGTTTGATATCCAAAACTAGTAGTCTATGTTGGGTGGTGATGCTTTCTCCGGGTATTACTTTGCAATTTTTGCATATTTTTAAGCTTTTTTTTCCGGTTAGAAAGTAGTCAATTTGTGATTTGTTAGGACCACTTTTAAATGTGATTAAATGTTCGTCTCTCTTTTTAAAGAAGGTATTACCTATAATAAAAATCATAAGCAAATCGCAAAGTCTGTGGATGGTTCTACCTCATTGTTACGCGAGCTAAAGCCATATCCTCCATGGACCCTTTCATAATCTTCATTATCCTTCCCAACATGTCCATTTAAGTCTCCACCTATGATGACTTTTTCATTTTGAGGATTGATTGCATTAGAGTTTCTAAATCTTCCCAAAATTTAGCATTAGTAGCATCATCTAATCCTACTGAGGTGCATATACACTAACAATATTTATAAGTTCGTTACCTACTACAATTTTAAGGGATATGATTCTATCTCCTTTTCTAGTTACTCCTACTACTTGATCTATGAAGAGAGGATCTACAATGACACCCACCCCATTCCTAGTTCTATCATTTTCACTATACCAAAGCTTATAACCTATAGTATCTAGTGTCTTAGCCTTCTCACCTACCCATTTAGTCTCTTGGATACACATAATATCTATGTTTCGTCTTTTCATAATATCTACGAGCTCTATAGTTTTACCTGTCAAAGTACCTATGTTCCAACTGCCAATTCTATACTTTCTAATATTCTTATTATCATTTGTGTTCCTTTTATTAGTGTGTGAGGGCTCTTGTGTATTTTTCACTACACCCAAGCCCTTATGGAGGTGTAGCGGTCCTTGCCAAGACACCGTAGTCGGACCCTGCGGCGCACTCCTTACGGGGAGCATCCTAGCCTTATCACGATGTCTTATATGATCCATACCATAAGGAAATGACAAGAGTTTTACGCTGGTTGTCGACCTAACGCAACCCTCCTCCTTTATCCGGGCTTGGGACCGGCAACATATAGACGGGTTGCCCTGCCTCGTTAAAAACTTTAAGCAGGAAAATTCAGTGGAAAAAATTGATTATGCCAAGTGTCCCATTGTAATAGATGATCATACTGGTTTTATGAATGGAAATGGCGTACGATTTCTAATACACCTTGTATTACCCTTGTATGAATTGCTTTACGTGAAAGTCTTTATATTGCACGGGAAAATAATTATCCATATCAGCAGGCTACCGTCTGGCATGAATAAGGGATTATCTATATTGCATGGACTAATTCATTGTAGCTTTAACAGAAAACAAATAGTATAATTGCAAATTTTAGCATATAAGTGCTTGCCTGCTCAAAAACTCCTCCCCAGTTGCATTAGTTGGTTTAGGTGATTGACGTTGTGGCAATCCATTTCCATCTGTGAGAAGATAATTTGATATTTACTAAAAGGTATATGACAAAATAACCAAAATACCTCCAACGGAAGGTGACACTCCAAATCAAGAGCTATATCAAATAAATAATACCCACTAAAACGAATTGTACAAGAGACACAACATCTAAAAGAGCAGGAAAGAATGGAGTGAACACAACATTATACAGGCACTCTGAGTACCCTAGACAACAAACTGAAAATGGTTCCGTAAGATTTTGCAGTTCAAAACAAGACAGAAAAAAAATTCTTCTGAAGTAAAATCAGTCATGTCTAAAAAGGAAAGCGTCTAACCATGAGATCCGGCAATTCAGTGATGGCCCAAAAGTTTAGCTTTCGTGAGCTTTAAATCTTAACTTTGTTGACATTCTAACATACTAAATCATAAGACATGTCATCAGAGCAAATATATCTGCACAATTTGTTAAGAAGTAACTGAACAGGGAAAAAATCTCCACTAGACTACACATATACATAAGATATTTAGATGATAAGATATTTTTGCTTTTTAAATAATTGAACAAGAACTCAAATGCTCTACACCTAATTTGTTCTTTAAATAATTGAGCACCTACACCGTGTTCTAGTTTGTCTGAGTTCTAAGTTTACTTCCCCACTTCGAGACCTAGTTGGTATATTAACACTGATCACCACATTATGTGTAATTAATCACAAGGCTTGAGCTCATACTTTAGTCAATAAGGCGAATACAGCTTGTAAAAGACAATTTATAGCTAGAAAGCATAGAAGAGGACAGTTTACCTTCTCTATTATGAATATGAGTCATCGGAGCAGATGCAGAATCAGCATTGTCAACTCGTCGATCGACTAAAACCTCAAGACCTGCGCAGACTGGCAATTCTGTTTGAGTTTTTTCCTCAATGGAACCCTGTTCTTTCTGGTCAACGTAAAGAGAGTAACCAATGCAGGCATATCTGAAATCCGTGAGGCTCCTACCCTCTTTAGATGCTTCCATCTCAGATTGTCCAACAATATATCGAGGTACTGCTCAAACATGAAATCATAATTCTCAGCATGCATTGTGCTTACGTTCTGAAATATGCAAGTCAAGCCTAACAAAATGCTTTTCTCAGGCTGCACAATCTTTTAATTCAAAACAGTACATAGCCAATAAGTCCTAACTCCTAATCAAGGTGAATCATAGAACTCACGCAACAGAATGAAAAGAAAAAAACTGAATGTTCATAGTAATTGGACATGAAAAGTTGAAAACAAATAAAATTGTTCTCTGCCCATTTCATGTGTTTAACCTTGATGTATACTAAGGGTCTTCGGCGTACTCTCAAACTCCTTGAACTCATTCATTTAAAACAAACCCAGTTAAACTTTATGATCATATTCTGAAACAATCACCAAATGCAGCACAGAAACATAGCACCACCGACTTTCTAAAGCCATAGGTACTTCCCAAAAGTCGATGAGAAACAGTCAATTCAGCTTTCAAAGCCTAAATCAATTTACTTTTCAAGAACCCAACGTGCATCATAAATTGGCATATCTATGTGCCAAAGCCAAGAAATTTACATATAAAAGATCACTTCATCCCTGTATCCTTCAAATTCAAACTCCTTCCAGCAAATATCGCCAAAGAAAGGAAAAATTCAATTTAAAAAAAAATAAACCACCAAATAGAAAATGATAACAACCCCATAAGTCTTACAAAAGCATGAAAAGTTCCAATCTGGGACCTCAAACACTCATTGTTTAGGCCTCTCAACTCGAACAAAACAGCAAGCATGCCAAAAAGTCAACAAATTGGAAAACGGATGTTGGGATTTAGGGTTACCTTTGGGAAGAGAACGAGTGAGGCCAACGCAGACAGGGTTTCTAGAATCGGATTTGAAACGGGACGAATAGTAAAGACAACCTTTGCAAGATTTTGCCTTGTTAACATTACTGTTCGGTGTATTTGTATTCTTAGTTGACGGTGAAGGAGATGAGCTGCAGCCATCAATTTGTTTCAGTTGCTTTAAATCCTCCGATTTGGAGCTGATAGCAGATGGGATTGATTCATCATGGGATGATGCTGCCATTTCCGGGATTGGGATTGGGATTGTCTTCCCTTCGTCGCCCTTCATCTTCTCATTCTCCATAACCAGCAGTACAACTATGGCTTTCTTCTGTCCTTTCCTCTTTATTTTCCTTTTGGTCTTGTTTCTGTTTTTCAATTGATTTTCCTACATGTCCTTTTTCTTTCTTGTTTTTTTTTTTATTGGTCACATATTAGATATTTTTATTTTATTTTTAAGATTTTTGCCCTCTTTAGAGTTTAGACATTACTTCCGGTTTAGTTACTATTTTTTTCTTGGTTCAATTTTCAATACTATTTTTATTTTTCCTAAAAGAGGGGAAATTGCAAAATTGGTCCCCTAACTATAGGGTATTGCAATATTAGTCCAGTAACGTTTGAGAATGCAATTTTAATCATATGACAATTTTGCCCATTGATAAAAATAACAATTTTAATCATGTAATTATTAGGACTTGACAATTTTAGTCTTTTATTTTCTAATTGTGGTAATTTCGGTCTTATTAATCAAAATAAATAATTTGCCAAATTTATATGTGTTTTATATTTTTATAATTAGGAAATAATACAAGTAGAACACGCATCTCGGATTTTGATCTGAATTCATAAATATAAAATTCTTCTCACTTTAGGCAATCTAGCTATAGTATAAATGATAAATAAATTAAACTCATTAAATAAAATATACACTTTGATACTATTTTTATACTTGATCTTAGATATTTAAATATTTTGGCTATCAAGGGCATTTTGGGAATAATTGAAATATTAAATAGCAAATCATGACCATATTTGCACTAACTTAAAACTTATAGGACCAAAATTGCAACAAAAGTAAAATTTATGGGACTAAAATTGCAATTTCAAAACTTATAGGACTAATATTGCAATACCCCTAGATATGCGGGACTAATTTTACATTTTTTCCCTCTTAAAATATTTATCATCTTTTTTAATCAACACACTTTAATAGTTTATTTCCACAATAGGATCTTTGATCTTATAAACTCTAAAAAAATCCTATAAGACGTAGTAGCTTATAAAATCTTTTAAATAAGCCGAGCCAAACACCCTCGAAGAAAGAATGCAAATTTCTTGTGCAAGAACGGCCTCCAACAAGTTACTTTTACCTATTTCTCATCAAAAACAAAAAGTAGTTACTCTCACTAATTTCAGTACACCAAGCGACCTCTGTAAGTCCATATCTGCATCTTCCAATGTCCCTCTTGTTATAGGTCAAGCATATGTCGTATTTGGCTGCAAAATGATCGATCGATAGCACTAAAAATGAGCAAGCTTCAATGCGACACATGAGACATCGCCCCTATTTTTTGATTCTGCAGCAAGGTAGCAAACGAAACAATGATCTATGATTTGACAACTTTTCGGTTGTAAACAGGGTAATAAGTATCAAGCTCAAGCTGTTCTAGGATCTGTTGTGTGCCCCATAGGTAAGACGAGTGACCCTCGATAATTTCAGTCACGTCGACCTGTTAGATTGAAGAGGAAATGGCAGGAATAAGTTGGATGTGGCTATAAAAGAGTTCTATATAAAGTCTATGAAGCATTGATCAGCGTTGCAAAGACGTTTACGTTTTCAATCCCGGGCACCTCAACTGGCTGAATTCCCGCCAATCCTTTGGTGAGAAGACTGGTCAAACATAAGATATGGTGACATTAAATGATTAAATCAAGAATCAACACAATCATGTGAGATGGCACAAAAAGAGTATCACAGATAACAAATAATCACATATTTGAACTCAAATTAGACAGTATGTAGACTTAAGTTATCCTAAAATTTTGAATTGCAGTTTACGAGTTCATACTTGGCACGAAATACTATTCCAAGCATCCAATCATTTGTAGAATATGCATTCACGTATCTTCCCGCCACCACCTGCAGAATGTAGACAGTTAATTTGAAACTATGTCGAGGCACTAATGGTAATAAATATTAACGGATAACTACAAAAACTACCACTAAGTTTGGGTTAATTACAAAAAAAAAAAAACCAGAGATGTTTGAAAATTACAAAAAGCCTCTTGAGGTTTGATTAATGTAAGGGGCTAATTGCAATATTTTTACAAACATAAGGGGTTGTTTAAAATGTTTTTGCTTATGAAGGTGGTAAAGTGTTTTAATTAACCCAAACCTCAGGGGTAGTTTTTCTAATTCTCCCTAATATTAATTATATTAGCAAAATCTTGATCAGTTGAAAACGTAATGCTCAACTACCTTTTGGGTAGCTTCCCAGTTCATGTTTTCAATTGCTATGGGAGCTCCGAGCAGAACAACTCTTTCCACAAGTCCAGCTGATGAAAATCAAAAAAGTGAATAGTTGTTCCAGACAACACAAGTAACTAGTAACCAAAAGTAGAAAATAAATGAAATGAAACAAAAAGCGAAAACCGAAAAGATTAAAACTAAATTAAAGAACATGTGGCCTGTAACTCAACTGTGTGGATTATAGATAAAAAAGAAACCATCATTCTATATCCAGAGTCAACGGTTTACAGATGAAGAGATGACAAATTTGCTCTGGGATAAAATTGTATGCTGCATATTTTTCAAAATCAATAGTCTTGCAACACTGTTTGGATTTTTCTTTTGCATCTTTCTTTTGCTTATTAAAGTAAAACCTCTTTAGTTGAATGATCTATTTCTAACTCCTTGACTAATAAGCTATTGATTTTGAAAACCTTAATATGAATCCGAGTTAACAAGAGATAAAAAAAAAGTTCATTTCTCATTCAATAGTGGAATAAAAGCATCAATATTTCCCAGATTTCCTTTTTGTTTTTAGCATGCTATCCCGAGACAGTACCACTTGCTTCACTCTCAGCCAAAATCTGAAGGCACCTGAAAATTACCCTTGCTCCAAGTGAGAAACCTACAAGAGTCACAGGCCTGGGAAAAATCATGGGCACCAAAATATAAGAATTGTAGATACACCAAACTACAAATTTTCAGGATGCAATAAAGTAGTAAGTATACCTATGCCCTTGCAACCCTTTCAGTAATACTTCTGCCAGCAATTTTCCAGCCTTATCAGATCTACACAATAACAGCACATCACACACATCAGACTTCCGAAAATGAAACATAAACATAGAACGGAAAGACGTGAAAAATATACAATATGACATTTATTTCCAATCATATTCTCTAGATATGAAAAATATTCAGATTCTATACATATTATTTCATGGACAGCTTTTATTAATCTTTCTGACAGTCAAGTGAAAAAGAAAACCTGTCAATGGCGATTGTCCATTGGCTGTCAATAAAATCAGTGAGAGAAAGTAATGCTGTTGGTCAAGCCAATGCTGTCATAAGAGTGTGTAGTACAGTCATCATGGCACCTCGCTTCATCATTTCCACGGCAATTTCTGCAGGAAAAAGTGACAATGTTTCTGTCATAGAGAATAAATAGCGGATAAATGGGATATATTCAGCTGCATGAACAAAATCCTTTACTTGAAGTAAGCCAGTCTTGAATAGCAGTGCTTACAGCAATTAGATTCTTGGACTCCCACTGCACTGCGTATCTAAAGAAATATTCAAAGTTTAATAAGGAGACTTTAACGAGATGAAACGGGAGAACTGTAAAACCATCTCGTACAGTAAAATTATAAAGCTAAAGAATAGTAAAAATTTGTGTTAATTGTTCATTTGTTTATCAATAAGGACCCAAACAATATAGCCCGGTCAGTTGTATTTGCATCCAACCACTACTGTAAGGTGAATAATGCACATTTTATAATCACGTCCAGCAATGACATATGTAGGAGAAAATGGTTAACCTTTCCAAGTTATCGTGTTGACCTTCCCAAGGTCTTATAAAGTCTTCCTCCTCAAAAACGAATCCTGAAATTGAGATCCCAACAGCTAGCCGCTGACCAAGAAAATCATAATGAGTAAAGAGGACAACAAAAGGGAACACAGAGACATGGATGCAGCTATATATGAAGGTCTCATGTTAACAAGACAGTATAAGAAAACATAAATATATAAAGCCTTCTTCTTTTTCTTTTTTTTTTTTCTTTTTTGTGTGTGTGTTTCTTTCTATACTTCTAAATTTTGGGAAACCGAAAAACTCACTCCTTGGTTATGGTTTTCCCCTATAGCTTTGAACTCAAATTCATCAACATCACCAATTCTCCGAGCCACTTTGCTCCCTGTAAGTCCAGCTCCGGCAGCTGAATGAATTGCAAAGCCGGTGAGAAATCAGGATGGATAAACAAAACATGACAATAGTATTCATTGGCAAATGTACAGAGCTCATTAAGTTGTTATTTAGCAGCAAAAAAGGCACAATAGAAGTAATAGTATACGCTGAAAAAAAGACTCAAAAATCCATTGAAGTTCATTTTATGAAAACAAAAATCTCAAAGTTGCATTTGTACACTTACCACCAAAGGAAGCTGCTACTGCAACAGAACCTGCAGCACTTCCAGCAGCACTAGCAACAGCAGCTAACCCATGTGCCCCAATAACAGGGATGATAGTCCCTAATGTAGGTGCTAAAGCGCTGAACCCTGCAGCTATTGCTGGAGCAGCTAAACCTGTTCAATTATGATCGTTTAAGTTAACCAAAAAGTTAAAATACCCATCCAACACAAAAAATAAAAAAATTGCAAAAACTTGTTTTCTCGTGTAAAATAATGCAGAACAAATAAAAATTAGACATACCTCCAGTGATTGCCATCAAGGTACCTCCAGTTACTGCAGCAGCACCTATAATACCTCCGCGTTTCCACTTAGCCCATGGGCTTTTCGGAGATCGGTCTTCTTCTTTGGATTCCTCCTCCTTCAGAAGAGCCATTGCAGAACAAGCAACCATGGTTTCGATGGCTTCCTGCAAAAAGATAATTTTTGAGAAGATTTATGATGAGAATCATGTGGTTTACAGAAAATTAGCAAAGCAAAGACCACCTCAACTGCATATAATGCTCTGAAATGTATTATTGTCACGCTTGGAGCTAAATAGAATTTACATGCAATAGGTGTTAGTTCTCACGATCAAAATCGCAAGCATTTTTTATCCATTTGTCAATAATCAATATTGACTTTAACTCCCAGTCAATATACACTACGGAGATGCACAAAATCCTTTTTCTCTACGCTGCAGCCCTAAGATGTATTCTGATTTACATGCGCTACAGTCCTATTCCACAATACCTAATGAATAGTGCAAAGCAATGAGAACTATATGCATAACAGTTACACATAGAGCAAACCCTGAAAGATCTAACTACTAGAGAAAGTCCCCAGGACAAAATCAGAACAAATGCATAACCATACCATTTTTATCCATTTGATATCAAACCAGGTTGCTAGCAACCTCAATGCCACACGATGCCTGGCATCATAACCCTTTCTTCTCTTGGTGGATTTCTTGTTGTCCTCAGGGATATCTGCCAGACAAGCTGAAAGTAGCTCGTATAGAACTGTCACTTTCCTCGGGTAACTAAGCATTGTTGCCTCTTCCATTGGTTTTCCATCTGACTGAGAGAGAGATTTTCTATGGTCTTGCTCAACAATAGATGTATTAACAGTATTTTCCCGCGGAGATGTATCAGTTATATTCTCCTCTACAGATTTTGATTCTGGAATTGTGTCAGGTGTCGGAAACTTTTCCCGGCAGGCATGCTCATACTCGCGTTGTTTTTCCTTTCTGGAATCATATTCAGCAGGAGATTTCTCCATGCTTGAAGACAGCGTATCCACACCATTTATCAAAGCAGTTTCTTTATCAGCAGCTTCTGGTGACATGTCGACACTTTCCTCCACAAGTATCCTTAGGAACTGATGACAAAGAAAGATCCCATCATTAGAAATCATATCCACTGGTCGCAACAGATCCCTAGCACCTGAGAATACTGGAACGTTCAAAAACCAAAATTTACCTAAATTATCACAACGGAAATCAAATCATGTTCTTTTCTTCCCAAATTATTGTTCCTCAGAATAATTATAGAGGTTTAAAATAAGATTACATAAGAATTTACATAAAGATCGGTGAAAAATTCTCTCGAAACTAACTAATATGATTTCCAAAAGGAAAGCTCAGCAAGTTTCAATTACAATTCTGTAAGACCATAAGTTGCTTAAGGAAAAAATTTCATCAAATTAAGTTTCTTGAAAAGATAAAACTTTTGTGAAGATTTAACCGAACCACATTGGGCTATAATCTATATAAGCCATTTTCAGCCAAATTAAAAGAGAAAACAAACTGCATTCTACCGCATGAAAAAATCGCATGTTTATTAGCAGAATGTAGAATTGCAGTCATCAAATATGAATGAAGAAAAAATCAAATAAGAAAAAAAAATGAAAGAAAAAACGAAGACAAAACCCAATAACGAAAGAACTAACAGCTCCAACATGATGCTTCGCCGGTGACATAGCCGCAGTTTCCTCCAATCCACCCCACGCTCTGCTATCAATTCCTAGAAACCTAAAGTTACAAACCAAAAAATCAAGTATTTTCCTTACATACTGTAAGTGACTAGACAAGGGTAAATACAAAGAGGAATGATTATTACTTGAAGATTGGGCGAAGGAGACCGGAGGATTCGTGGACCCACAGCTGAGGGTCTTCGGAAACAGAGTCGGAGCTACTGCTACTGAGGCGTTCCTCCGACGGATCGCCGTCATCCGCGGCGGAGGGAAAGCCCAACGGAAGAGTCTGGTGGATCTGAGCCTGGTTCAGGGCCATCGCAAAGAGAGCTCCTGCCGCGTACTTTTGCGTCGCCGTCAGCATCGACGTTGACGATGACATTTCTTTATTTTCTTTGAATTTTGCAGCTCAAATTAGCTTGAAAGGGACTGCAACTGTAGAAATCTATAAATGGAGGAGATATGACAATTTCTGAGAATTTCGCTGAGATTATACGTGATCGAATTGAAGAATTTGGTCAGATGAATTGATGATCAGTGCTTTTTTTTTTCTTTTCCGGCATTTCCTCTGTTCATCTGTTTTGACGGTTAGAGCTGAAAACAAAAGTCAGATACGATGTCGTTTTGGGAAATAAAAGAATATAAATTATAAAAGGATAATTTTTTTTTTTTTTTTTGTTTTATTCGACCTTTGCTTGAACCGTCAAATAAGTCCAATTTCGCATTATCTCATCCCACCGATTCGATTTCTTCAATTATTCATTCATTTAACAAAAAATATATATACTTTTCAGTTTAAACCCAATTTTCCTTAACAATTCCCATAATCCTTAATCCCATCATCAATTGACTCCAATCACAATTCGATCAGAAGTTGCAGGATTATTTAAGAAAAGAAGGAGATGCAGAGAAGTAGACGCAGGTGCGAGGGAACTGCGATGGGCTCCATCGTACTCGATCTTCGCCCTGGCGTCGGCATCGGCCCTTTCTCTCTCGGTAAACCCTTTTAACTCGTTATTATCTTACCGTGTTTTGGATCATGTATGATTAGAATTCGTTGTTTTGACTTTAAACTAGATTAATAATTGATTAGAAGTTGGTGATTTCGAGTTCTGTTTTACAATTTTTTTGTGCTCAGCTTTGTATTGACTCCTAGATTTTGGGGCAATTTGATGATTTTTCTTGTTTTCTTGTTTTTTTTTTTTTTTGTGTGTGTGTGTGTGTGTGTCCTAATAAAGGCTGAAACTTGTAGTAGAATCTCTAATTTATGTTTGTCAGTCATATATAGTACTATTTATTCACGCTGAATTTCAGGGATGCCTATATGCGAAGCCTTTGCACAAATAGAGCAGCAGCCCAACGTTTATGATGTTGTTCATGTCAAGTACTATGATGAGGTTCGGCTTGATTTTTATTTAGTTTAGAATGGTGTTCATTAGTCTCTCCATGCATGCAATTGTGTGAAATATCCTTATACTTGCCAAATTGTGTATATGAGTAGGACACTTGACCGGTCGTAGCACTGAATTGAATAAATTTCATTTGCCGAGTTTAAGTTTGTCGTTTAGATGGAATATTCTTTTCCTTGCTGCATCTATACCATTGGTTTTCGCTATCTTGTCGCATCTATTGATTAGCTTTTGTTTGCATTCTTTGTATTGAGCCTTTGCACATAATTCACCAATGTTGCCAAGTCTTTCCAATCTTTGAGGATGCCCTATGCTGTAATTTGATTTGATCGGTTACCATATATTATTCAGAGTTCTATATTTTGTTTAACAATGTTAATATTTTTGTCATGACATGTCTTGAATCGGCTACTTGTGATAGAGCTATGTGGGTACACCAAGAAATATCATACAAAATAGCACTAAAAATATTTTCTTTTAAAGAAATTTCTCACTAATTTTTTTTTAAAAAAAGGGGTGGGCCAAGGCCTAGGTTGGCGTGTATAGTATAAGTTTCTAAAATGTACGAGTGTGATTCTTTGACTTAGCAAAGCCATTTTTTATGTCCCTATAAAATTTCAAATTCCTCAGTAAAGCATACATGTGCATGCATACATGTCACTATGTCAGTGTTGCACAGTGTCATGTAAAAAGAATTTGCAGCCTTGCAGGTTCTTATTCTTATTCATGTGATCCGCAGGAGCCTCTAAAGCTTGACATTGTTATTAGCTTTCCTGACCATGGGTTTCATCTTAGGTTTGATCCTTGGTCACAGGTATCTTCTCTTAAAACTTATTTTGAGATTTTTATAGATGCCAAATCTTCAATAATTTCCTGATCAAGCAAGTGGCTCGTTTCTTCAATCAAGATTGAATATTTTTCAAAAAGGAATTTTATTAATGCTCTTCGAGCACATACATAACACTCTCATGAATATTGATGGCTATCCATATTATAGAAAATATTAACTTCAACCTTTGTTCTATATCAGAGGTTGCGCCTTATTGAGATTTTTGATATCAAACGGATTCAGATGCGATATGCCACTGCCTTGATCGGGTAGGATCTTGTGCCTCTACCCTTGAAGCTTTTCTCTTGCATGTTCAAGAGTTGGTTTTCCATGTGTGTTTTACTTTCAGGGGGCCATCCACTCTGGCAACTTTTGTTGCTGTCTATTCTCTTTTTGGGCCAACATATCCTGGAATTTACGACAAAGACAGGGGCATCTACACTCTTTTTTATCCAGTATGTTCGTTGATATCTCATTATCTGGAATAGATCTTCTTTGCAATATCTTTTGCCATTTGTATCTCTTGGGTGTTGCTGATATGTTGTTTTCCAGGGTTTATCCTTGGCTTTTCCTATTCCCTCACAGTATGCAGACTGCTGTCATGACCGAGAAGGTATGTATTTTTAATCACCTCTTTGCATTTTTAGACAAGATCCTCTATCCATGGGGGCTAAATGGTTCTTACTGCTGTCATCTTTAACAGCTGAACTGCCCTTGGAGTTTCCTGATGGCACAACTCCAGTTACTTGTCGCGTCTCAGTATATGACTCTTCTACAGACAGTAAGGTTGGTGTGGGATCCTCAATGGCCAAGGCATGTGTACCTCCTTTGCCAGCTGGCAGCCTATACATGGAAGAAGTGCAAGTGACGGTCAGATATTTTCTTTTATTGTCTGTATTTTAATCTATGGCTTGTGTTTGTGTAAAATAGTTTTTGTAACATCAATTTTTTCTTGTGAGGGATATTTGAGCTTTGACATGCATATAGTTACCAGCCTCTTATTTCCTTGTTCGCGTTCTAGGAGCTGGGTGTCTCACGGTCGCAATACTTTTTCATGTGTGTGAGAAATGCAATCTATCTGAACTCACCCCGAGTTATCATGTGTTATTATTAGTTGGGAGAAGAATTGTGGTTTACAGTCGGGGGCCAGCATGTCCCTTTTGGTGCATCACCACAGGTATGAACTTTGTCAAATCATAGTGACTCAATTTTTGCTGTGTGTTGTGCTTTTTTTCCCCTTCACTTTATTGTTCCAATTTCTTGTCTCCTCACAAGTCTGAGGCTCTCATCTGACTCATTAAACTGTGATATCCATTTCTTGTGGAGAAGCCTTTTATTTGTTGAACTCAATATCTCTTGGTTCCTTCGAGAGGACATGAGTTTTCCTGCATTTTTTTGTATTGTGTAACTTGACTTTTAGCATCTATTATCACAAACCTGAATCTTCCTTTTGATGCTGTTAGTGATGTTATGCTGATGATTGAACATAAATTCTCCTTTTTTCGTCATTCTATACATGCAGGATGTGTGGACGGAATTGGGTCGTCCCTGTGGAATTCATCAGAAACAGGTATCACCTAGTGTATGATCTCTTCTTCTTAGAAACTCACGAATATTCATTATATATACCATTTGTATTATTTCCTTAGGTTTATAGTAGTTAAAATACTGGGTGATTAAATTTTGTAAGTGGCCCAGGTGGATCAAATGGTAATCCATTCTGCTTCAGATCCTCGGCCACGAACAACCCTCTGTGGTGATTACTTCTACAATTACTTCACTCGTGGCTTGGACATTTTATTTGATGGGCAGGTACTCTCTTTTTGTAATAAAATTTTACTGTTGACCACATGAATCAAACAATATGAAATTTTGGAAAATAATTTTGTTTTGCAGATTCATAAAATCAAAAAGTTTGTGCTGCATACCAACTATCCTGGGCATGCAGATTTCAACTCATATATGAAGTGCAACTTTGTGATCCACAGTTCTGATTGTAAGTTATTCACCTCTTGTATACCTTTTCTTGTTTTTCTTATTTTTTATTTTAATGAAGGTAATATACATGCCGACCATGAACCATCAATTTTTTGGATTCTTTCAGTTGGTGGGTCATTACATCAAGACATGAATACCACTAAGTGTGCCATTACCCCGAGCACAAAGTGGGAGCAAGTTAAGGTGAATCTTACACTTATTTTGATTTAATCAAGCAGAGTTCATCTTAATTAAACAGTTAACACTTCGGGATGTGGTTAATGGTTATTGTAATTAAAAAAAAAAAAATTGCTCCTATTGTTCTAGTCTTGAGCCTATTAACTGTTTCTTATTTTCTGAATAATGTGAACTTAAGATGCTAACAGTGAGAATAAGCTGTACTGCATGCTCAGCTTTAGTGAGCTCGTCTTTCCCTGCTCATTAGTATAGATTTAACATTCTGCAGGAAATTCTTGGCGACTGTGGTCGAGCTGCCATTCAAACTCAAGGCTCTACCAGCAATCCTTTTGGATCCACATTTGTGTATGGTTACCCAAATGTTGCCTTTGAGGTGAATCTTTCACTTCTAACTCTTAAATTCTTCTATACTCATCTCTCAGTAGTTTCTTCTGTTTTGCTGATTTAGACATAAATCTGATGTTTACAGGTCATGAAGAATGGTTACATTGCAACTGTAACTCTTTTCCAGTCGTAATGTTTAACAGGTAAGTATTTTCTCAGACGTGTGATAATCCCTATGGCCTATTGTGAACCTTCTTTGCTTCGACTAAAATATATTCTGATGGAAAAAGATGAATGGATGATTGAAAGACCCTTGATGTTTGTTTTAATTATGTGTATTTCTTTGATGACATGATGACGATGGCTTATGTCTGTCACTAAAGCTTTTTCTTGAATCTATGAATAATATGCCATTTTTTAGCTTTTCCTCAAGCATGTAATAACTTGTGTTGTATAGGCTCCATGCCAACTGAACTTGGGCTGATCTAGATTTATTTTTCTATTTTTTATCTTTCTTTCTTTTTTTGCCAGGACCAGGCCAGTTTGTACAGTCAAATTGTGGGCAACCAGTATTTATTCTGTAAACACATGATGGAAGTGTTGGAACATGTACAGCTCTTACAGTTTGTAAAGTTGTTTGTAAATATTCTCTAACTTATGAAGATGGTCATTCTATAGAATATTTGTGAAAGATGGCATTGATTAAATCATTTGCAAATATGGAAAACTAATTTTCATCCTATTATTCTTTTCGGTACGATTGCTATTTATTCATGAAAAAGCCAAATGAAGATAATATATTCCGTGGAATATGTAACAATAATTTAAACCAAAAAAAAGTTCAGGTCTTACAGAAAAAATTGACATCAATGGTTAGCTCTTGTTAGCTCAAATTCTTCAATAATAGTTATGTTCCATTGTCCTTGGAATTGTATGTTTTCAATAGAAATGAATAGTCAGAAGCTTGTGAGCCATTGATGTCCATCAATAAAGCTAAGTGATATAAATGGCTCAGCTTCTTGTTTGGTTAGCTCTCTTGCCCATGACACCCTTCCTCCATAATCAGCCCCTGGTCCTGAACACTTGAATTGCCCATAGAACACAGTCCTGCCATTTAAAAAAAAAATTGTTACCAATTGATTATTTTTGCTTAGAAATGATCAAAACATAAAACAGATGAAATTCTATTTTATCCCCCGAAATATCCGTGTTTTTTTGTCTGTGCTCCGCTACACTTTCTTTTTGTTCTACTTTATCCTCTCAATTACACGATATTTCTACCATGCCATCTCAAGCCCCTTACTGGTGGAATAATCGGAGAATATTTTGTTCTGTTTCACGCATAAGAGGGCATAATTATCTTTGCCTCGAGTTTTTATGCTATCACATGTGTGGCACGTGACAGAATATTCCACCAACAATGGTCTGGACTCTGGAGGTGGCATGGTAGAAACATTGCATAGTTAAGGAGGTAAAATAGAACAAAAAAAGAGTTTAGCAGGTGAATTCGAAAAACGTACATAATTTTTGGGGTAAAATATAATAAGAACTTACATTTGCCTTTGTTTATCACCCCAATCATACCATCCTCTGGGAGTGATAATTTTATCCATATATGTATAAGCAAACACCACTCTCGAAAAAGTGCCCCAGGCCCGGCCCAAATAGAGTGCACCAGATCCAGTGACCTGGCAGTTCACAAAAGAGAATCCAGTTTCTTCAAGCATGCTTTCTCTTTTCTGGGCTGTTAAGGCCCCATAGGTGTTGGTTTTTGCATGGAGGTGGCAGCCTTCATAGAGTGATAGCCCATTTCCAAATATGAAATCCACAGAACCTTGGATGTGGCAGTTCTTGAAATAGTGCCTGCCCTTGTGGTCATATAGTGTGTCTTGTGCTCCCACAAACTTGCAGTTTATGAACGCCGCCATGTCGGCTGAGATCCGCAGCGCCACCGCCTGCTTGCCGGTGGCTCCGGCCGGCGGAGGTGGTGCTTTGTTCTGTTTTGTGAACAAATTTAGCTAATGAGAAAAGTGGACATGATTGAGGACATGAATGCTTATAAACATAAGGGTTGATTACAAAACACACCCTTGAGATTTAGGCTAATTATAAAAAAAATCCAGCTATATTTCAAAATTACAAATACTCCCATATATATATTACCAATTACACCCTCTTGAGTGTAGTATTTGTTAAATTAAGCACAAATTTCAATGGGGTATTTGTAATTTAGGATATTTAAAAAAAAGGTTCAGGATGATTACAAAAAGAATCATAGGTTTTTGAAAATTGCAAAACAACCTTTGAGGTTTGATCTTGTCCTACATTTAACCCATTCGTAAGGAAAAAATATTTCAAAACTCCCTGATATTTATACAAATATTATAGTTACCCTTAAATTTAAAACAGAATCAAACCTGATAGAGCTTTTTGTAATTTTGAAACATCTCTAGATTTTCTTTTGTAATTAACCCAAACTTCTGGGGTTTTTTCTTTTGTAATTATCCCTAGTACTTTTGTAACTTGAATGAGAACATAAAAACACACAGAAATATCTACATTGCAACTCAACATTAATCAAAAAAACCAGACAACCTTAAAGGTGATGTTCTTTGCAACAAAATATGGAGCATTGACAGCAAATGTTGCAGAGCCATAAGTACCCAAAGGCTGTTTATTCAGCCCGACCCGATCAGCCGTGTCGTCCCATCGGATTATAGTCCTGGCCGCACCAGCTCCTTCCAATGTAACATAAGCCATTGTAGCAGGAATTTCTATCTTCTCCCTATCAGTAAACATCAAAACCAAAATGTTAACAAACAAAAACACATAGCAATCAAACATAGGGAATAATTACAAAAACTACCCCAAGCTTTCAATTAATTACAAAAATAACCCATAAACATTCGAAAATTACAAAAACCCGATTTTGTGTTAAACGTAAGGGGGTGTTTGAAATTTTCAAAAACATGTGGGTTTTTTTGTAATTAACTCAAACTTCAGGGGTAGTTTTAGTAATTATCCATAAAACATGAGAAAACTTGCAATGTATCTGCATTTTTATCATACCTGTAAGTTCCAGGACCAACAGAAATAACGACCCGACAGGGATTGAAAAGAGGGATTGAATTAATGGCCTTTTTCACGGATATAAAGTCTCCGAATTTCGGGTTCTGGTCGACCTTAATGATTTTACAAGGCCGGAATTTGTTCTTGGCCTCCATGAAATTCGAGTGGTTTCGAGAACTCATGCGTTTCATCCAATTCAAGTACCCTTCCTCACTATTTTCCACCCTTTTGAAGTTCTTGGAATTTGCACTAATGCTGAAAAATAAAATTAGTGTACTTGCCAAAAACAGTTTCTTCATGGCCATGGTCATTTTTCTCTCCGAAAAGAGAGAGAGAGAGAGAGAGAGAGAGAGAGAGAGAGAGAGAGAGTACAGGGGACTCTGGCAAGTCTTGTGGCTGTATGTATAGGTTATCTGTAATTTCAATCCATCACTGATTGGATTGTCAACCCGTGTTTTCTATTTGTCTGTTTTTGTCTGATGGTCACACACACAGAGACACACAGTCACAGTCAATCATGTAAAAAGCGTTAGGTGTCAATTGGGTGGTAGATCGAGGCTGCAACTCTTTTAGCGGAGCTTTCGAAAAAAAAAAAAAACGAAAAAAAAAGATTTTTACATACGAATATAGAAATCTATCTTTCGTTGGATTGAACTGTTGCGGCCATGTATATGAACATGATTTGTACAGCAAGTGAGTTGACATAATTAGATGTAATAGTTTCCTAATCTTTTACAGTCGGCAATTGGAAAAGAAAATTCACTATCTACGGATATAGAAATCAATCTTTCATTGGATTGAACTGTTGCGGCCATGTATATGAACATGATTTGTACAGCATGAGAGTTGACAATTAATGTAAAAGTTTCCTAATCTTTCACAGTCGGCAATTTGAAAGGAAAAGCACATAATTATTGTGAAAAAATTAAGATAATTAAGATAAATCTCGCAAAAAAGTGCGACTCACATGTCCAATAGTTTTGATATGGCATATTAGATTTGTGTAAGAATGTAAAGATATTGTGGTGTCCTCTCATATTGATCTAATTAAGATTGAAGTTATTAAGCTCTGAGCCACCTTAATGTGTCACCAAGTTGGGAACTGATTGACTACCGATCAATGCTTGAAAAATATTTAATTTGGGAACTGATTCACTAGCCACATATGCTTGACAAATTATTTTTGGGGTATAATATGCAATGATGTCAATTATTTATAAATTTCTAGAAACTAGCATATTATTAGACCAACAAAATTAAAAACTAAAGACATTTTTCAGTACATACTAGCTCCAATTAGGTTTTTGAATATATAGAATAGGTGTCAACCAAGTAAAATTACTATTTTGTACAAGTGGAACAAAATTAATAGTACAAGCTATAGAGCTTTCAACTTTCAAGCGGCCCACACATGGTAAATGGTGTAAATCGGCCCACAAGCAAATATAGAGAAAATGGTATGAAACTTTCTTTATGTCTTATCAGTCTTTTACTAAAACTGGTTTTATTGGGCCATGCGAAGTTTGGCCCAAAGTGCTAAAAAATTCATGGAAAAAAATAAAAAAAAATTCCGTTGCCGGGACTTGAACCCGGGTCTCTCGGGTGAGAGCCGAGTATCCTAACCAACTAGACTACAACGGATCTTGTTATCTGGTATTCGCACATAACTACATAACGCAAAATTCAACGAAAAACCCTTCTTTCCCTCTTCATTGTTGTTAGCGTTGGCCTCTCCGAGACTCCCGACTCCTATCCACTGTGAATACTTCTTTCTCTGCTTCAGGTACTTACTTCGATTTTTCTTTATTTCCTGATATGCTATAACTATTCTTACTTTTAAGCTGTACCCCGGAAAGTCGTATTCAGTTTCATTTCTAGTGTGATTACTCAATTTAGGCGGCTGAAAGAAGTTTAGTAAACAACTCTCTTTTCCCCCTTTTTCCTGTTGTGGAAGTTTGTAATTCTGGGCTGATGATATATTGTGGTGTTTTTTATTTTCATGATGAGGAATGGTGGTATTCGAGGTGTGGAATGTCTTCATTCGTTAATCGTTGCATTAGTTTGGATAATGGTATTGCGTCTGGCATGGGTTTGTTTGGCTGTGTGGACTTACTTTGAGTTGAGTTGATGAATGTCGAAAAATGGCAAGCAGGTGGAAAGTAGTGTAGTAATTGTTGTAATAGAACTTTTAGAAACTTGGTGACACTGGCTTTAAGCTATTAGAGATACGGTTCTTGTGAAGATTTTAGCAACGGAACAAGATATTTTGATTAAAGTTTTAATTTTTTTTTTTTTGGGCTTTTGTTTCCCTATTTGTTTGGAAAGAAAGACTCTGATCCCTGGAGTAGAAGGTGTGGCATGGTATGATAATTTGTTCTTTTCAAGATTAACACAAAATGGAATAGTAAATCATGTTTTCTTTTCATTCGTTTCCCAATTTGTTAGTAGAGGAATTAGGATGTCTTGGTGTGTTAACCTACACCATGGTTTCTATGGCTATTTTATGTGCAATGCATGTGCCTGGACAGGATAAAGGGGATTTTCGAAGATGGAGAAATATTCATTGCTAGGTTGAGGGAGTAGCTAATATTCTTTTGACATGTTTAATGTGCCGTTAGATAGTACTGACTGACAGAATCTAGTTTAATGGTTTAATTTAAGCCTTGTCATGATCCAAGGGTTATGCCTCTGATGCATTGGCATTCTTTTTTTTTCCCACCTTTTTTTAAAAAAAATTGTTCTTTTTCTCAGTTTGTTATACATCTTATTGCTATTGGTTTTTCTCTTTTGTGGTTTAACAAGCTGATACTTTTATTAATCAACAACTGTGGTTATATAAGGTTCCTAATTTTGGCTCTCCGTTTCACAATTTCTTTTTGGAGTACTGCAGGCTTTCACTTTTTGCATAAATTAGTTCCAGGGTGGCTGAGATTAGAAACAATGTCATCTGGATTAACTTATAGCCCCTTGAGATATAGCCTTGGCTTACCTGCAAGAGGGCTAGGATTAAATAAGAAGCAAGTTACAGTCTTTCGTAATT
Organism: Rehmannia glutinosa; assembly: GCA_016081115.2. Lineage (NCBI taxonomy): Eukaryota > Viridiplantae > Streptophyta > Magnoliopsida > Lamiales > Orobanchaceae > Rehmannia > Rehmannia glutinosa. Next base: position 555,332 of record JABTTQ020003341.1, on the reverse strand, counting down.
TTGGGATATCTGTTGATTCACTCTTTCTGCAAAGGTAAAACTTCTCTTAACTCACATGAGTGTTTTTGCCTACATGATTTAGTGTCACTGATTTCCCCTGTTGACAATCCTGTAGAAATGGTTTGGCTGCGTCAACTTGGAGACATAAACAAACGGTTCCTTGTCTCAAATGTGCAATGGATTCCACTTTTGGAGATGCTACTAATGATTCAACTGGTAAATTTTGTGAATTTATTTGGTTATCTTTAACCCATTTTTATTTTTTATTTTTTAATATCTGAGATATGGTTGCTGATCTTTGTGATGGTTGCCCGTTGGTGGAAATTGTGCCCAAATAATATTATAAGTGATCATCTTATTGAGTCAAGAGCAACAAATGTTTAACTTTCTACCTACTGTTTAGTAAATTAATTCTGGCTCACTCGATAAGTTCACTGATAAATTTGTAGTCATGTTTTAAATTTTTCTAGTCTTGGCTCCGAATGTTTTATTTCCAATATTGTACTTTTCTTAGTTATCCCAATTGAAATGATTGCCTGATGTTTTACTTGTGCCATGTGCATTTACTGGATATATCAGGCTAGATTAATTTGAGAAAGGGATAATTACAAAAAAAAAAACCTGAGGTTCGGGCTAATTACAAAAAAATCCAGAGGTTTTTGGAAATTGCAAAAAAAAAAACCCTAAAGGTTTGATTCCGTATTTCATTTTTCCTCTTCATAAGCAAAATATTTCAAAACCCCTCTGATATTTATAAAAATGTTACAGTTATCCTCTTAAGTTTAAGACATAATAAAAAATGAGGGAGCTTTTTGTAATTTTGAATTTTTTTTAGTAATCCGCCCAAACCTCTTTTTTTTTTTTTTTTTTTTTTTTTTTGTAATTATCCCTTTTCTCAAATTTTAAAATTATGGATGCTGACATGCTATTCACTTTCATGGTTTCATGAGACGGCATTTGATGACATGTTTGTACTTGACTCATATACTAAGGTTGTTGCTCATGCTCTCACATTGACATTTTCAGTGTCTTTAATATAACCAAAAAAGGCTAGTATTTCTGAATATCTTAATCATTTAATTCCCTTTGGTACAGCTGTATTTCCTAGAATTAACGTGAGGGACCCTTACAAGCGACTAGGAATCAGTAAGGAAGCTTCCGAAGATGAAATTCAAGCTGCTAGGAACTTCCTAATACAAACATATGGAGGGCACAAGCCCAGTGTGGATGCAATTGAATCGGCACATGATAAAATCATAATGCAGAAATTTCATGAAAGGAAGAACCCTAAGATCAACGTCAAGAAAAAGGTCAGAGAAGTAACCCAGTCGAAATATGTCCAGGCTGTCACCAGCAGGTTTAGAACCCCATCCACAAGTGTTATCGTAAAAACTTCCATTGCTTTCATTGTGCTTGGAGTGCTCACTGTACTCTTTCCAACCGAAGAAGGCCCGACGCTTCAAGTTGCTATTTCGTTGATAGTTACTATGTATTTTATTTATGATCGGTTGAAGAGCAAATTACGAGCTTTTCTCTATGGGTAAGTTCTTTACTTTTCCAAATGAAAGAAAATCCCCCCTTTTCTGTAAAAGTCAGTGGCTCAATAGATCTTTTTTCTGATTGTAAAGTCAACAAGAATTATCAAGTCAAGATTGAGGGTTAATTTAAAAAAAAAAAAAACTCAAAGGTTTGAACTAATTACAAAAAAATAAGAAATGTTTTATTATTACAAAATACCCTCTCATGTTTGATTATGTCTTAAAAATAAGGGGGTAACTGTAATATTTCGATAAATGTTAGGGGGGGTTGAAATGTTTTTTGCTTATGAAGTGGGAAAATGTAAGACGTAATCAAATCTTAAGCAGTTTCTGCAATTTTCAAAAATCTGTGGATCTTTTTTGTAATTAGACCACACCTCAGGTTTTTTTTGGTAATTATCCCTTGCAAAAAATACCCTTGAAGTTCAGTCTAATTAAAAAAAACTAGCTATCTTTAAAAATTATAAATAACCTCTGGATATTAATTTCTATTTTATAAATTACACCTATTGAGAGGGATTCTTGCTAAGCAAATACACGTCCCAAGAGGTAGTTTGTAATACCTTAAAGAGCTATTATTAAGTTTGAAAGGTAATTGAATCTTTTTGCAATTACGCTAAACCTCAGGGGTGGTTTTTGTAATTTAACCCCTTTTTTGTAGTTTGAAAGTAACTGCTAGTCTCTTTAGCACATTACAATTTTTTAATTGACTAGTATTCTGATGGCTTCTTCCTATAATTGTTGTTATATCTTGTTCAGGGCTGGAAGTTTTGCTTTTTCATGGCTTATAGGAACATTTTTGATGGTTTCTGTGATGCCACCGATACTCAAAGGGCCGAGAAGCTTGGAAGTGACAACTTCATTGATAAGTTACATTATGCTCTGGGTTTCTTCTACTTATCTTCGATAATCAGTTTTTTTATTCATGTCCCAGTTTTGGCGGATTAATGGTTAGCAACTTTTTGTAGTAATGGAAAAGTTTCAAGTGCTTTATGTGTCTCCAGTTGCTATGTTTACTGTTACAGGATGTCGAATTGTCGATACAGGTTAATAGATAGAGTTTCTGTTTAATTTTCTGAGTTATGAATGACAGGCAGAAAAATTATGACTTGGTTGAGATGGCGTACGTAAAATTTTGAAATTATTGTTGCACTTACCAACTGTATGTTATTTTGTACTTTTGAACTTGGTATTCGCTATGATGCCATGATGAAGATTTTTAGGACCTTATGTAAGATGTTAACTTCGATATACCATGTATCTGATGGTCCGAGGTTTAGCTTGATTTCAAAAAAATCCAGTTATCTTTCAAAATTACAAATATCCTATTGACGTTTGTTTCCATTTTACAATATGTGCCCTCAAAGAGGGAGCATTTGTTAGGTAAATACAAACCTCAAAGGGTTATATGTAATTTTGAAAGATAACTATAGCTTTTTTGTAATTAGGCTAAACTTTAGGGATATTTTTTGTAATTAACCCTTGATCTTTTGTAGTGTGACAGTGAATATTACCATATTATTTGGGTTTTTTTTTTTCCTTCTAGTTAGACCTCAAATGTTTCAACTGATTTGAGTGATGTAGACATTATAGGCCATTTTCAATCACAATCCTGTCCACAGAGGTTCATTGTGATGTTCTTTGGGACCGCATGACCAGGGCCGGCCCTGAGGGTAGTCCCCGTGATAAAACTATATGAACCATTTATATTGGTATACATATTTTATTAAAAAGAATTATAGAGGGCCCCAAAAAATTAAAAAAACACCAAATGGCCTTTTGCTTTCAAAATGCTAGAAGATTTAGATTTTTTTTATGACTATTCGATATTTTTTCCGTCTTTGTAGCTGTTGCACTTGTTGAATATTCTGGATGATAAAAAAATTGTTCACTATTAGAGCTTGAAATTTGTTATTATTTTTTAATAGGGGCCATTTTTTCCTTATCGCCATGAGCACCTGAAAAGTCAGGGCTGGCCCTGCGCATGACTCGTTTGTGTATAAATATATGAACCATCCATAGATTTTTAACATCATGGACAATTTTTCCATTGTAATGGGCCATGCTATGAATATATAAACCAGCCATAAAATTTCCATATATTTTCTGATTATCCTTGCTTTGAAAACAGTATCCTAATTTTACTCTTAAGAGTCAAAAACGACTTTAGTTTTTGTTAGAAAGGAGAGCTCTACAAATGCTTATCCACGAAATAAGAAACAATATCGGCAAGTTTAAACTAGAGCTGGCAAAATCAGCCCGACTGGATGTGCCTGCCTGATGACAAGGCTGGGTTAGGTTGCAATTTCTTAGGGGCCAAAAAGAATTGGATCTATTCATTTCGACCCATTTGACCCGACGGGACAAGCCAGCTTGGTGCAAATTCAACTAGATTTTAACGTGTGGGGTCAAACTGGGCTCCAAAAACAGTGGCCCCAAGGAATTTCAGACCGGCCCAATTTTGCTCCTCGGTCTGGCCCAAACTATGGGCTAGTTTGCAGTGTTCTAAAAAGCGCTAGGCACTAGTTGGGCGTCGCTAGGTGCTAGTTAGGCGGCAAACTAGAGCCTAGCGCCAAGGCGGTGCCTGGGTGGGGTTAGGGGGCTCAATCGGAAGAATGACGTAGACGGACAAAGGAGGCCTAGCACCTAGGTTGGGATGTTCTTGATATTTTTAGAATTAATTTGTCTGTTTATTTGTTTGTTCTTCTTTCTTTTTCTTTTTTCCTTCGTCGGAGATAGCAAGTCACCATTTTTTATGGCCTCAAACTCTTTTTCTGAACTATAATATAAGTTTGCACTATTGTGACATCAATTAAGGTAAACCATTCACAATGCAAAAGGAACTACACTAGTCATGCTATTAAACCAAACAACACGTAATGTCTGCATTTTCTTTAACTTCAGCCCTTTAGTGCTCTTCACACTTTCAAGTTTCAAATCACATAATAAGTTTCCCACAAAACAAAATCTTAAAACTAATATACATTCATGATCCACACAAAACATATCTCGATAGATTGCATTTAATTTCAAGAAATTTAAAGTTAGCCGGTCGGATTATTAGAAGCCTGATCGTAGAGCCTATGTGGCTGTATATTCAAATCAATCATGCCAGATTCCATCTTAGTTGGTCTATCAGCAATGCCATCTAATTGATCTTCAGTTGTTAAGTCCACCCGATCATCTTCAACCGTCGGTTTTCTCAATTGACGACTATTTTCCTTCTTGTTTTCAGTTGAATCCAGGGGTTCCGTAGCAGGTTCCCCTGTCAGGCCAGGTTCATCTCCTGGAAACTGTAAACCAGGCAACGAGAAGAAGATTTTTTTAAGGGTTAATTACAAAACTACCCCTGAAGTATAGCCTAATTACAGAAAAACCCATTTATAATTTAAAATTACAAATACCCCCTTAACATTTGTTTCTCTTTTACAAATTGCACCCTCAGGGGATGTTTGATGTTTATAACACTTTAAGTTCTTTTTAATTTTGAAAGATAACTGAGTTTTTTTTTTTGTAATTAGACTAAACCTCGGGGTGGATTTTTTAATTATCACAAAAAAAATGGAACTTCTCTACACAAACCTTAATTCTCTGTCTCAGCAAAAGATATCGATGATGAGTTCTTTTTCCTCCGACGTGTACAATCATGTCACATTGCAAACAGAGGGAACTACCATCCACTTCACAGTAAAAGAATGCTGAACATTTTAAGTTAATTTTAAAGCCGAGATAATTAATATTGATACTGAAATAAGAAAAGATGGATAGCAGAAAAGAAAGCAATCGAAAAACTTGTATATACCAGGCGAATTTTCGCATATATCACATCGAGGCACATCGACGGGATTAGCAAGCCCAACTCTTACATGTCTACTAGCTAGCTTATTACACATGTGAACCTGAAATCCATATTTGAATAATATACTTCAAAAATCAAAAGTGTGTCTGAAAATTCTGAAAAATCATGACCTCAACAATTTATTCACCAACTACTGAATCCTTGACAGGCCAAAGATAATGAACATGAAGTACAAAATAAAAGAGTCTCCAATAGGTCTGAAAAAAACGAACCAAACTACTCGAGCTTGAGATCAATCATTAGCTCATTTGAGTTCGGTTCATTAACATAACGAACCAAGCTTCAAGACATTTTTTAGTTCGATAAAACGTAAAGCTAGCGCGGCACAAGCTCATTTTGGTAAAAAAAAAAAAATCATGCATAAAAATATAAAGCTACTCGAGCTCAATTCGTGTTCGACTCGACTAAATGTCTTCAAGCTCGAATCGTTTAATAATCAAACTAAATTCAAACACATATTTTGAAGCTCAATAAAAATTCAAAAATTCAAATAAGCTTGTACAATACTATACTCCGTTCTACTCATAAAACATTCAATTGAGCATCATAGTTTTCTCCAAGCTTTACATCATCAATCGCTCAGAAAAAAAAATATTTAAACCATAAGGTTTAATTACAATACGAAAATCCAAATTTGATCAAATTAAAACCATAACAAAATATTACTTTTCCAGACCCTTTTTTCAAAACGGTGCAAAAGATTAAACATTTCCATTTTTTACATCAAATTTTATACATTTAGTGCAATGATTATTTCCAAAAACAAAAAAAAAAACTCCATATATATAGTTAACAAGAAAATCCAATGCCCTTAAACCAAGACAGATCTTTTCCATTTAATCCTAAAAATTACTGATACTAAAAGAAAAGATTAAACACAAACAGATTTAGTAACACCTATAGTAAAAGATATGGATCAATTCAAATTGATGGCTAAAAATTTAAAAAAAAATGAAAAAAATGAAAAAAAATGTAATAAATAAATAAAAATGAAACCTTGTCATCACAGGCACGGCAAAGAGCAGCCTCATCAGCAGCACAGAAAAGAACAGCAGCAGCACTCTCACAACCGTCACAAATCGTCCGCATACTTCATTTCTCCAATCACACACAACTTTTACAATATATAAAAAACTATATATTATCCAAAATAAATATTACTAATTATTAAATAATCCAGAAATCTCCACCTTTCTCTCTCAAAAACACAGTTTTGTTCTGTTTTGATGAGAATAAGAATAGTAGTGATGGATTGGACTAGGATAAGTTGTGGGACATTTGTGGATAGCTACAAAAATAGGTTTAACAAACAGTATGTAGCTTTTTCTTGAGGAAATAGAAAAAAAAAAAAAAAAAAAAAAGCTCGGGGCTGTTTGCCAACTCTTTGAGGTAGTTTGAAGCCACAAGTTAAAAGCAGGTGGTAGGGTTTGAAAACTTGAAAAAAAAAAAAAAAAAGAAGAAACTTTGATTCTTGGCCAGAAATTGAATATCTGAGGGCCATGGCCCAGATCACTACTTAGCTTTCTCTCTCCATCACTGATCTGGGTTTTTGCTTCTTTCTCTGAAATTTCATCATTGCCCTGCCTTCAACCTCCACCATTCAGTACCAATGACACGTTTCTAAGGTGGCAATGTGTTAGTGCCTTCGTAATAATTTATTCAAAATTATGGGGTTAAATATTCAATAAATAAATGAATAATGAGTAAATAACTAAAAGGAGAAGCCTTTTTTTTTCAAAAACTAAAAGGAGGATATAAATGAATAAAGATGGTACTTTTATCCCCTAGTGTTTTCCTTTACCCCATAAGAAAACCGATTAAAACTATTGTTAAAATTCGGTCGGCCAAAATCGTTAGACACTAATCGACGAATAAACTTTTTCGGGCCTAAAAATGACGCCTAAAAATAATACTATTTTTATTAGTTTTATCTAGTTTTGTTTGAATTTTAGTCGAGCCAATTATTTTCACTGATTTAGACAAAATCACCTCGTCCCAAGTGGCGTTCGATCAATGAGTTATATTGAAAAACAAATGAGGAAAGTCTCACGACTCATGATCAATAGACAATACTATTAGTCATTTGTCTTCATGTGCATCAATATCCAAGTAGTGGTCACAGCTATTATATTTATTTAGCATATCTTGCTACTCATGGCTAATAGACTAAGCTGGACGACGTCTTACATACCAATACTCTTGATTAGAAGCTTGGATTTAGGTCCACAACCAAAATTTGTCTATTCGCAATTGATATAGAATTTTCAAAATTATTTTAACTCAAACGTTTTGAGAACAAATCAATTTTAAAATTCTTTAATTCAAACAATTTGAATTGGGCCTAATTTTAATTACTAAGACCTTGTTAATTTTTTTTTATCTTATCTATTTAATGACATCATTCCTAAAGATTGTCAGCATAACACCATAAAGAAAGGATTAAATAAATACAATACATACACAATATGAATGATTACAAGCTTTTTTTTATGCGATCCACTCGAGTTAAAATGATCTGAATTGGAGAGGGGAAAATGAAAAAAACTAAATTTAACAAGACATTATTATTGCACGTAATTATATGTCATTATTAACTTTGCTTATGTAACAGAAATCCAAAAGATCTTTGCCATCTTTTACCATCATAATCAAATGGTCAAACGAATCAAACCCTGAAAAGGAAAAAAATACCAACTTTTATACAAAATCCAAAAAAAGCCGAATTCTATTGAGTTTCCAGTCAAAATCAACACCTCTCTGTTTTTTCACCTCTGTGAAAATCACATTTTCACAGAGGAGTCTATAACTTGGAAAAAAGAAGAAAAAATGACTGTTTTTTTATTACAATCACAACCCAACATTCCATGAAAACGACCCATTAAGCAATTTTACTTTTTCTAATCATCCAGGTAAATTAATTCTTTTTTCTTACCTGATCCCACATTATTATTATTATAATTGTTATTATTTTGAAGTTTTATGCCCATGATTTAGGAGACATTTGACAGTCTGTGAATTTATATATATTTCCAAGATTTTGAGACCCTTTTCGTTGATTAGAATTTTGATGGGTTGATTTTTTAATTACAGTAAATATTGAGGGCGAAAAATGGAGATAATGGAGAGTGGAGAAAAAAAGTTGATTAGAGGAAATGAGGAAAGGATATACGTATCAGTTAGGCTGAGGCCTTTGAATGATAAGGAGATTTTGAGCAATGATGTTTCAGATTGGGAATGCATCAATAATGACACTATTGTTTACAAGAATGTTAGTCTTCTTGCTTCCGAGAGGTCAATGTATCCTACTGCCTATACATTTGGTAAGAAATTTATGGGATTGTAATTTTTTTCCATTTGAAATGTGTTTGTTCAGTGTATTTTGTTTTGGTTGTCCTTTTTTTTTTTTTTTGGTGATGATGATGGTGATGTTTATGAGAAGACCATAATCTATTGCACCATGTTTAAGTTACTATGAAAAGAATAATTTTTAAGGGATCTTTTTTCTATCAATGACTATGGGAGTGTTTGCAAACGCTTCTGCTTTTGGTAGACGTGATTTATTATCGCTTCTTGAAAATCAGAAGTAGGCAGTGTTTGCAAATAGAAGTTGAAAATTGATTAAATTAAAAGTGAATATTTGGTGGAGAAGTTGTTAAAAGTGCTTCACTTTTTTTTTTTTACAAAACTCAAACTAGAAGCAAAAGCAAAACCTAGAACACCCCTTTCCCCGTTTTTTAAATTTTGATTAAATGAAGTAGAAGCAAAAGTAGAAGTTGGAATTTGCAAACATTAAAATGTGATTTTTTAAGAATAATTTTTTATATGTTTGTTTGGTGATTGGGGGAAGTTTATGGGGGAAGAGATGTTTGATGTGATGTATTGAAAATGTGTGTATTTGTAGAGAAATGCATCGGGAAATGCAATATATGTTTGGATGGTGATTGGGGGAAGAAGTTGGTAAGAAAATATGATTGGGTGATGTTAAACAAACAATCTCTAATGTTCTTACATATTTTAGTTTTGGTGCTTTAAGTAGATGTCAGCAATTGATGCTATTTCGGAAACACATTTCTGAATTATGGTGCATTGTTATCATTTTTAATTTTTAATGTAGATAGGGTATTCAGTAGCGATTGCTCCACGAGAGAGGTGTATGAGCAGGGAGCTAAGGATGTTGTTATTTCAGTTGTCCGTGGGATTAATTGTAAGTATAGTTTTTCCTTACTTCTTGTTCTTTTGAATCGCGTTTGGACAACTCTAACGAGTTTTTATACAGCAACTGTTTTTGCATACGGGCAAACAAGCAGCGGGAAGACGTACACGATGACTGGAGTTACTGAGTACGCGATAGCAGATATATATGAGTATATACATAAGGTAATTTTAATTTTTAAGTGCTAATTAATATATATTTTGAACTGCAGTATCAAGTTACCGTGCAAATTATTCGACATAACTGAATTGTTTTCAGCATCCAGAAAGAGATTTTGTTTTGAAGTTTTCTGCTATGGAGATCTATAATGAAACAGTTCGGGATTTGCTCAGTTCGGATAGCACTTCACTAAGACTTCTAGATGATCCAGAGGTGATTTGTGTGTGTGTGTGTGTGTTTTCATTTTCTTGATAGTCTAGTTGGTTAGAAAAGTGTTTTTCTATTATCTGATCGGTTGTTTTTTGGGTAGAGAGGAACCATAGTAGAGAAACTCACGGAGGAAATTTTGAGGGACCAGAATCATGCGATTGAGCTTCTTTCTATCTGTAAAGGTCCTTAAACTATCATTCTAAGTATGATGAATTTGAAATCTTTTTAGGTTCAACTCTTAAATTCAACGGCTGTTCGATTTCTTTCTGAATCATCTGCCAATGGTTGCAGCTCAAAGACAGGTTGGAGAGACATCGCTTAATGAAACGAGCTCCAGGTCTCACCAGATTATTAGACTGGTATTTTTATTTTCTTAAATTTCTACGTATTTCTTTGTGACCAAGACGTAATCTATCAAAATGTGATTGTGTCAAATCAAGTTGCATAAAAATTCGATTCACTAAAAAAAATTGAGCCTTTGAGTTGTCAGCCTATTTGAGTACAGAGGAGCTTCTCATTTTCGCTTTTTTTTTTTAGCATGCAATTCATTTGGACAGTATAATTACGAAATTTTCAAGTCGATTGTTTACGTAAATGACCACTTTGTTATTGCAGACAATTGAAAGCTCTTCCCGAGAGTTTTTAGGCAGGAACAACACAAGCACTCTTGCAGCTGCTGTGGTATGGAGATATATAATAAGTGTTATATTACAAAAACTACCCTGAGGTGTAGCGTAATTGTGAAAAGAACCAGTTATCTTTCAAAATTACAAATACCCTGTTGACATTTGTTTCTCTTTTACAAATTGCAACCTCAAGAGGGTGTTTGTAACACTTTAAGGGGGTATTGGTTATTTTGAAAGATAACTGGAACTTTTTATAATTAAACTAAACCTCAAGGGTAGTATTTGTAAATTGTAATTATCCCTTTATAACAATGAAAACTGTAGCAGGATATAATTCAGTGTTTCCAAATGTGGTGTTATTATTGAAAGTTGATTTGTCATTGTGATACAGGACTTTGTTGATCTAGCTGGAAGCGAACGAGCATCACAATCATTATCAGCAGGCACAAGGTTAAAAGAAGGCAGCCACATAAATCGCAGTTTGCTCGCACTGGGAACTGTTATTCGCAAGCTGAGGTAGTTAGTCATACATCGGAGTTTGTATTTTTCCTTTCTTTTTAATTTCCTCTGAAATTGGCATTGTTTCATATTCATATACAGCAAGGAACCAAACGGACACATTCCTTACAGAGATTCTAAGCTAACTCGAATTCTGCAAACGTCACTCGGAGGAAATGCTCGAACGACTATCATATGCACGATGAGCCCGGCCCGTAGTCATGTTGAGCAATCGAGGAATACTCTTCTCTTTGCAAGCCGTGCGAACGAAGTAACCACCAATGCCCGAGTTAATGTTGTCATGTCCGACAAAGCGTTGGTAAAGCATTTGCAGAAGGAGCTAGCGAGACTAGAGAGCGAGCTGAGAAGTAGCCAGTCGGGTTTTGCTCCATGGAATTATTCCGCGATACTCAGAGAGAAAGATGCTCAGATTGAAAAGGTAATAAATTGAGATGGTGGCGAAACATTTTTTCATGTCATGAGGGTTTATTACAAAATATACTCGTGATGTTTAGTGTGATTACAACAGACTCCACTCCAGCTGCCTTTCAAAATTACAAATACCCCTTTGATATTTGTTTCTATTTTACAAATCGCACCATCAATAGGGATATTTGTTAAGAAAATGCAAGCTACAATATATTATCTAACGGGGATAATATCAGTTTTAGTACCCAAACTCTGCCCTATATTCACTTTTAGTACCCCACTTTCATATCATATCAATTTTGATACCTTGTGTTTTACTCTTTAATCAATTTCCTACATTCTATCGAACATATGTCAAATTTGATACCCATGTTTTACTTTTCAATCACTTTCCGTTACATATAGAGTGGTTAATTAAAACATGGGGTATCAAAATTGACAAATATTTGATGAAATATCGCGAAAGTGATCAAACAATAAAACATGGGTACCAAAAGTGATATGGCTAGAACGTGGGGTACTAAAAGTGAAAATATGATATAGTTTAGGTACTAAAACAGAAATTATTCCATATCTAATACTTTACTATAAAAATATAATACTAGATGCATGCAACTCGGAGCTTTCGTTTGAAATTTTCCTTTCGATGTAGCTTGAGAAAGAGATTAAAGATCTAATTCTGCAAAGAGATATCGCTCAATCGCAAGTTAAAGAATTCGTACAAATCCTTGGCGATGATGCAAGTTCCATGACACAGGTAGCATTCTGAACCCTCTCGATTTTCATTTGTTATTTTAATTTTTAGGGATAATAAACATACCCTGAGGTTTGGGCTAATTACCAAAAACAACTCAGAAATTTTTGAAAATTACAAAAATCCCCTTGAGATTTGATTTTGTATTGCACTTTACCCCCTTCATAAGCAAAAACATTCTAAACATCCCATTTACATTTGTAAAAATATTACAGTTATCCCCTTGCATTTAAAGCAGAATGAAACCTCAAGTTTTTTTTCGTAATTTTGAAGCTTCTATGGGTTTTTTTTGTAATTACCCCAAACATCAGGGGTAGTTTTTGTAATTATCCCTTTATTTTATTTTCTGGTTCTTTAATTCTTTCTTTGAGTTTTTTCTCTAGGTAGGATTGGGAGAGTACCCTCACTTACGAGTGCAAAAATCACCAGATAACGAAATCGGAAAACCGGGGACTTCTGCATTGGCAGATCCCTCCCCGGATCGAACATTTTCCAATGGACACAGTAGGAGCAGTACAGAGGATCACGTGAAGGTTCCATTTTTCGATGAGAATTTCGCGCACAATTATGCATCTCCGAGGATCCTTCTAAGCAGTTCAAACTCTTCTGGAAGGGATTCATTTATTGGTTGGGGGGAAATTGAGAAACAAAGTAACGGAACTTCAGAGGATCTAATCAGGGAAGTGCATTGTATCGAGATGGACGAGTCGAACAACAGAGAGCCTATAGAAATTAATTACTCATCTTTTGAAGAAAACCATAATTTCCCGACGTTCAAAGCGCACGGAAATGGAGTCTGTCGAGATTTGGACTCGGCATCACCACTGTTGGTTAAAGATCAAGAGTTTACATCGGCTCATCTGATGGATGATAATGCAGTAAACGAATCAAAGGAAAACACAGTCTCAATTTCGCCGATTCTTGAAACAGAGAGAGATTTTAGCACCATTCAATATCTTGATATTGCATCTCTTGAAAAAACGCATCATCTAGCTAAAGACTCGTTTGGCGCTAGAAGTTTGAATTTTACTAGAAGTAATAGCTGCAGGGCGAGTATTACTAGCGATTCGGCTTCTCCATGGTTGAAGACGTTGGAATACGGTGAAACTACACCAGATGTTGGATCGGAAAAAGAATCTGAAGGGTGTGGAGAAAAAATATGTACGTTAAACTTTGGCGCCAGCGTGGAAAGATTATCAAGAAAAGATTGCCAATCTCCTCCGGAAAATGCTCCGGATATTGAGATCGATACGCCAGCTGTGAAATTTTCGACTGATGAGGATGGAATTAGCAGCACTTCTGACATGAGGGAGAAAGCTGAGCTCCCGAGTGAACAAGAAATTACTATCACACCAGTGAGTTAGAACATTTTCCTTTTCTCACTTTTTTTTAGTAGTATTCTTCTTTTCCTAACATTATGATAATTTCATTAATAATATAATCTTTAGTACTAATATTTTACATAGTTAATAAAATATGATTAATCATATATTGTATATATTTTAGATTTATAATCACTAGGAAGTTAATAAGTTAATGTATTTGCTATTGTAAAAGTCCAAGAAAATTTGAAATGAATGTTTAGTGTTAATTAGTTAAGTTAAAAAATTAAAGAATATAAATACAAGTACTCTATTTTGGATATTTTGTAGTAATTTACTCTAAGTAATAGGTAAGGGCCATTTGGTAAGACATTTATTTGGAAATTGGAATATGACCTAGAGTTTTGTCAAGAAATCTGGAATTTAAAATAAAAGTACAATAGTAATAAAAAAATCAAGTTAAAAGTAAATAATATTTTTCTAAAATTGATTACTAATTATTTTTAGGGATAATTACAAAAGATCCCCTAAGATTTGGGCTAATTACAAAAATACCCAAAGATGTTTCAAAATTACAAAAAGGCCCCTCAGATTTGATTTTGTCTTAAACTTATGGGGTTAACTGTAATATTTCTGGAAATATCGTAGAAGGTTTTGGAATGTTTTTTTGCTTATGAGGGGGGAAAACGTAAGATGAATCAAACCTCAAGGGTTTTTTTGCAATTTTCAGAAACTCCTCATTTTTTTTTTGTAATTAGCCCGAACCTCATGTTCTTTTTTTTTTTTTTTTGGTAATTATCCCTTCTCTTTAACTTGCCGCTTTAATGCCTTGGCATCTGATGTATTATGCAGGAGAAGGAGATCACACAAAACGTCAATGAGTCTCCGAAGAAAAATGTCAAAGAAGTTGGATTAGATCCGATCGAAGATGAATGTAGAGGAGGTCTTACAAGTTGGCCAGTTGAGTTCAGGAAAATCCAACGAGAAATAATTGAACTTTGGCATGCTTGCAATGTCTCACTGGTGCATCGAACTTACTTCTTCATGCTTTTCCAAGGTGATCCTTCGGATGCTATATATCTCGAGGTAGAGATGAGGAGGATGAAATTGTTGAAGGATAAATTTTCTCGTGGGGACAAGACCGTTGTCGATGGACGACCTCTAACACTTGCTTCAAGGTGAGATTTTTCGTGTCACTTCTTGAGACTACAAAGTTGTCCATGTTTTTTTCTGTCAATAAATGGAATTGTCTATGATATTCATTTTGGACCAAAAGACTAAAAAAAGGATAATTACAAAAACAACCCTTGAGGTTTGACCCAATTAACTTTGAATATTGCAAAAACCACCCTTGAGGTTTACATTTGTCTTAAGGGATAATAACAAAAAAAAAAAAAAAAAAAAACTCAAGTTCGCGCTAATTACAAAAAAACCCAGAGATTTTTGACATCGAGATTTAATTCCGTCTTGCATTTCCTCCTTCATAACAAAATAGTATTTCAAAAATACCCCTTGAGAAGGAGTAGAACTTAGAACACCGGTACGAACGAGATTTAAAACATAATCAAAACTGAGGTTTTTTTTGGTTATTTCGAAACATCTTTGGATTTTTTTGTAATTAGCCCAATTGCACCTATCGTCGTTAGTGGAGTTAACGGAAATAACTGACGCCATCAAATATTTTTGCAATTACATCCCTCAACTTTTCTAGACATTACAACTAACCTCAACTTTTCTAATATTACAAATAGTCAGACGATAAGTTGGGGTTATTTGTATTATTTAGAAAAGTTGAGGGGTGTAATTGTAAAATACTTGACGACGTCAGTAATTCCACCATGGGCAAACTGTAAGACGGATGTAAACCTCACGGGTGATTTTTTGTAATTTTAAAGTTAGCTGGGCTTTTCGGTAATTAGGTCAAACCTCGGGTAGTTTTTGAAATTACCTACTCAGCCAATGCACCAGATTGCTAATACGTTTCTTAATTAAACAGCGCCAAAGCTCTTCGTCAGGAGAGACGAATGTTGAGCGAGCAGATGACGAAGAAGTTTTCAGAACAAGAAAGAGAAACCCTCTTTGTGGATTGGGGCATTGGTCTCAACACCAAACTGAGACGGCTACAGTTGGCTCACCGTGTCTGGAGTAAGACGGAAGATATAAACCACATTACAGACAGCGCGTTTCTTGTTGCAAAGCTGGTTGGTTTGATCGAGCCGGGACAGGCTCCTAATCGTCAGATGTTTGGTGTAAACTTTACGCCTAAGTGCTCGACAGGAATTTGTAGTTTCAAACGCAGCCTTGTATCTCTCCTGTAATGTTCTCAGTAGAAGTTTTTGGTGTATAATTAGTATAAATTGTCACCTCATTTTGATGTACAGGTAAAATTACATAGAATAAAGAGCCATTTTGACAAGCTATTATTGGCTATATATATAATATAAACGTACGTTTTGATTTTACAATATCAATTTTGGGCAAGTAGAAAAGTTTATGATGATGACGGTTTTGGAATTCATCACATTTTTCCTTTGTATCAAGATTGTGACAGGAAGGACATCCATCTTGTAACTTTTGGTAATTTGATTTTTGCAAGATTGCGATGCGACAGGAAGGGCATCCGTCTTGTAACTTTGGTAATTTGATTTTTGCATGAATTTATAATGTTAACAAAATTTAGACAATTAATTGACACTATAGACTTCATGTCACCGACCCCAACTTAGTTGGGATTAAGGTGCACTTGATGATGATGAAAAACAAAAGGTACACATATAGAGTGAAGAAATTGCTAATCTTGGCATTTATATGAATCACTGCAGTGCATTTACAGCAATTTATATCAATCAAAACAGACTAAAATGGATGGTGAAGAACCGAACACGAATAGAAAGAATAAACGAAGAACAAAAAAACAGTGACAATGTCATTTGTCGCAAACAGAACTACACTCACTCAGTGTATGTCAAACCACTTAATCAGCTTATTTCTTTGTCTTATCTTCTCCAGTTTTAGCCTTTTCCGCATCCAAAACTGGTTTCTGCTCCTCGGTTTTTATCTCTGGTGTTTCCGGTTTCTTATCCGTAACAGATTTCTCATCCGGTTTCTTTTCCAAAGGACTTTCTATCTTCGGGGGCTCCACAACTTGCTTATCCTCGATTTTTGTCAATGTTTCAATCTTCGTATTCTCATCTGTTTTCTTCTTTTCAGCATCTGAAACTGTTTTCTCTACCTCAATTTTTTTCGTCTCGGGCGTTTCAGTTTTTGTAGTCTCGCTCTTTTTCTCTTCAATTTTCTTATTTTCTGTCTCTGGTACTTCAGGCTTCTTGTCTGTACCAGATTTTTCATCTGGTTTGTTTTCCTCAGTTTTTTTGGTCTCTACTTTCTCTAATGATTCGATTTTTGTAGTCTCAGACGGTTTTTCTTCTGTTTTCGTCTGAGATGCTTCGACTTCCACAAGTTGGCTTGCTGGCTTCACATCTTCTGCTTTCTTTTCCTCCGAGTTTTCGGGTTTCAGGCCATGATCAGTTGCTGGTGCTTTTTCTGTTACATTTCCAGTTTCTTGAGGCTTGGCATCAGTTGCATCTTCTTGTTTTACTTCTTCGTTCTGCAATATTTTTCCAAATAATTTTAGATATATCACAACATATTAAATTGCAAACCAAATCCACAAACACATTTGATTAGAATTGTCTTGAAGATGCCCTCAGCTCAATCATCTCAGTATATCTTGTTAGTCTTTTGAAGACAACACAGATAAATATAATTTAGGTATAATTACAAAAGCCACCCCTGAGATTTTGGTAATTACAAAAACATAAACCAGAGAAGTTTTGAAAATTACAAAAACCCACTAGAGGTATGCTTCCGTCTTATATTTTACCCCAACCGTTAGTCGAAGTGACGGAATTGTTACTTCATCAAATATTTTTTACATCCCTCAACTTTTTCAAATACTACAAATAGCTTCAACTTTTCGTCTCATATTTTAAACTTGCATCTTTCAACTTCTCTAAATATTAGAAATACGTGAAAAGCTGGGGCTTTTTGTAACATTTTAGAAAAGTTGAGGAATATGATTGAAAGATATTTGATGACGTCTGTAAATTCCGCCACAGTTGGGATAAATTGTGAGATTTAATCCAACTCAAGGGAATTCTTGTAATTTTGAAACTTTCTCTGGGTTTTTTCGTAATTACCACACAAACCTCAGGGTAGTTTTTGCAATTATTCCTATAATCTATGAAGCCACTAGTTATCTCAAGCTTCATATACTCCAACCTATAAAATGATTACTCATTCAAATGTAAATTTCCTCAAGTTAATCAAGCAATAAATGTAAATGTTTGCAGACACCACTGCAAACATAATGAGAAACTCGAGACCATTTTTGCTAAACTATAAAGCCACGCGACAGCTAAAACATGGAGGGGACTAAATTTTAATCTAAAACCTAAAATGCACTTCAGTTTGGAATAATATGAATTTGAAATCAGTAGCCCAAAACTACAACAATATTTCCCAAATATATATACATATGCAGATATTTATAACGATTTCACCTCTTTCAACAAATGGCCGAGCGATGGAGACTTGGTTTCTTCACTATCCGCCGCCACCGCCGGTTCATCTTCCTTCTTCACCACTTCTTCCGCCAGATTCACCTCCCTCGACACCATCTCCTCCTTCGGTGCCGGCGGCGGAGCGTCGGCGTCGTCCTTGAACACGTTAAACTTGCTCGCACACGCTCCCATTTCCGACGGACTTTTAACTTCTCTGAACTTTGAATTAATAAATGTGTATTTAATTTGTTCTCCTCTCTTTTCGTATCCCTGTTCGTGAAGAGAATGAGATGAGAGAGGAGGAGGAAGGAGCATTTATAGGGCGCCAGAGGTTGATGCAGCTCCACCGTACGTTTCTGCTCCGACATACATTCTATAATTTCCACGGCGCCTTTACAGATTTTTGGTTTGACTGTTCATAAATTGCTTTACACTATTTCTATTTGCTATTTTGGCCTTTTAAGTAGTGCCTTGATTATTACAAAAAAAGAGAGTAATGATAAGAAACCACCAATTAATAATTACTAATCATTATTGCTAAAAATAAATAATTTTAAAACTTTAATCTATTTAACTTTTACCTCGCATTCAAAAATTTAAATTTCAAATATGACAATTAAATTGGGACACATTTAAAGATGCAAACGAATCGAGTCGAGCCAAATATAGTTTTGTTCAAACTTGTTTGAATTTTAACCGAGCTTAAAAAATTGTCTTTGAGCTAGACTTGATTATTAATCGAATCGAGTTCGAGTAGCTTGGTATTTTTACACATGTTTTACTAATCGAGCCGAGCTCAAATCGAGCTTTACATCTTATCTAACGGAAAAATGTGTTTAAGCTTGGTACGTTAATATGTTAACGAACCGAACTTTTAAAGATTGATCTCAAATCGAGTAGCTTGGTTTGTTTTTCAGTTCAAGACACATTATATATGCATGTAATTATATTTATATATATGTAACGTGAATAATTTGCAAGCCATTCAATTATTGTTTTAGCAATAAAACCATTAAAAAAAAAGAGAGAGTACAGTAGATAATAGGTATTAGTTTTTTTTTTTTCTTTCAAAAAGAAAATCTAATTAATAGTATTTTTCCTTTTTTTTTAAGAGAAAATTAAGCGCAAGGAAATCCACGCACGTATAATTTCGTGCTTGCACGACTATGTGTACGAAATTGGAAGGTAATAATTAGTAAAGAAAATTAAATTAGCATAATTAAAAAATGTAATTTGAATAATATATAAATAAACTAAATAAATTTTAAGGACACCCTAGCATTTATGAGTTGGCCATGTTATATTTGTTGAGACTTTTTTTGTGAGACCATGTCTAATTGTTATTGGGCCCATGATCCTTTTTATTGTCAACAGCTAATGCGACCTTATTAAAATAATTATTTTCTTTCTCAAAAAAAAATTAAAATAATTATTTCAGTTTATAATGTATTAATCGTTTATAAATGAAAACATCATGGTTTCAAGAAAAAATATAAATAAAAACATCATTAGTGGCACCCAAGTTATTATCATATTAATATAATAACGTTACAAAATTGTAACATAAATTTAATTGTGATTTTAGCATTCATTACATTGATTTAAATTGACTAAAATAAAATTATAAATTACATTGATTAAATCACTGTCGTCAAAAATCAGAAACCTGAAAAAAAAAAAACATCAGTTCATGACACCTTAAACACCAAAATTGTAAATTTTTAGTATATTAACGTCATTGGTGATTGATCTAAATCAACAGAAAAAGGTAGGTAAATGTTTTAATTAAATTTAAAATCCTTTTTTTTTTTTTGGGGTGGGGGTGTTAATGTATATGTATTGCATTAATAACATGCCTAATTAATTACAACTATTCAAGTCCTAAGGATGTGTTATATAGCTCGAGTCCAGTCCAATTGTACACATTTTGTAGTCCAGTAAAGGTTTAGATTTGTAACCTTTGGGCCGCTTATTATGTCCACTCTTAAGTCACTACATGGAACCCAAAGCCCAATTTGTAAATAACATCCAGATGGTGGTCCTTTTACTATTTCAGAAAAAGCTAATTATCTATTCTCACAGGATTTCAACATTTAATTGTTTAAAGCCAACTTTTTATTCAGTCAGTAATAATAAGCATTTTTTGTTGATCATTTTATTTGGTCTGCTACAAATTATTTAGCATAATTTGCAAATAAAAAAATCGTAGAGCCAAAGTAGTATATGGAAAACTTATAAGAATACAACAGCCATTTAAGTAATTGAAAAATCGAAATATCACTGTTCTCAATCATTTTAGTTTACACTAATTTCAGGTTAGTACAATTTCGTAAGTATCTTATGAATTTATTTTATTTAGTATCAACTAAAACTTAAAAGACATCATTCTAATTTTCTGAAGAAAGTGTGAAGGCAGTCTTTTATGTCATATATGTATCTCTAATTTCATTCCTACATTAATGGAAGTCCGGAAATTTAAATTTTCATTCATCAAATAAAATGATTTTGGGTTAAATATGTCTCTTTTATATTTAATTTCCCAAATTACATATTTATGCATTGTGCCTGACTCTATCACTGCTCATTACATGAATATAAATCATGTGGGCCGAAAAAAATTAATAGAAAAACACCAATTTGGTGTTAAAAAAGAAAAAAATCTAATATATTTATTATTATCTATATAATAATTAAACCCTATGATGCAATTTCTCCATTTGATCCTCCATTTACTTTCTCAACATCACCACTAATCTGGCATGCCCTTTTTGCCCTTTCTTCCTCCTTGCTCTTTCCCCATAGCACAAAATAAAGCCCTCCAACTAGTAGAAGTGCTCCCAAAATACTATCACATATTAAAACAAGAAAATTTAATATGTATATAAAGGTGCATATACTAATAAAATTCAAATTCAGACCTATTTTGATCAAACCCTAAATTTGGGTTCGGTTCGTAAATATACTTATAATATTCGAATTCAGATTTTCTGTTCTACTTTCCTGTTTCATCGTCCGGATAAATGACATGTGTGAATGTTTTAAAACAATAATGACACGTGTTATTCATCCAGGTAAATGGAACGAGAAATCTAGTTCTATAAAACTACAATACATGCATATTTTGGTCGAACCCAATAATGTTTGGGCTCGGTTCAACTAAATAATAAGATTTGAACTAGATTTTAGGGATAATTACAAAAACACCTCTGAGGTTTGAGTTAGTTACAAAAAAAATCCATACATGTTTTAAAATTACAAAAACAACTCTTCAGGTTTCATTTTGTCTTAAATTTAAGGGAGGTAACTGTAATATTTTTGCAAATGTCGGGGGGTTTTTGAAATATTTTCGAAAATCACCAGGAAAAATGTAAGACGGAATCAAACCCCAAAGGGTTTTTTTGTAATTTCCAAAGAATTCTGGGTTTTTTTGGTAATTAGCTCAAACGTTAGGGGTGTTTTGTAATTATCCCTAGATTTTATAAAAATTGTGCATGAATAAAAGGTGAAAAAAATAATTACCTTCCCAAACTAATAATTTCTCCCAAAAAGAATGCTGATATAATGATTGTAAAGACCAAGATAAGTGGGGTGGTCATGGCTAGGAAGACTGGACCTTTCTTCTCAATGACCCATGCTTGCAGGTAGAATGTAAAACCAGTCACCACTATTCCCTGTAAACACAAACTAGACCCATTCATTAATTAATTAAAGATAAGAAACTTGATTACTTCTTAAAAATTAATACCTTTTTCACATAAATGTAAAATAGTGAATTGATTTCGATTTTTTGATAAGTTATATAATTTAGGTATAATTACAACACTACCCCTAAGGGTTTGAGGTAATTAAAAAAAAAGAAGTTTTAAAATTACAAAAATCGCCCTAAGGTTTTATTTTGCCTTAAATCGTAAGGGGGTAGTTGCTACAAATATAAAGAGGGTGTTTGAAATGTTTTTACTTGTGAAAATAAACAATTCAAAAAAGACACTTTAACAAAAATCCCTTGAAAATTTTAGAAAATCCAAGAAAAAATAATACAAATTATTACTAATTTATTATTTTTTTTCAAATTCTCAAAAAGTTTAAAAAAAGGACCGGGCCAGGTCTCAGATTGGCCCATCCCTAAATCGGCCATTGGGGGCAAAATGTAATACATAATCAAACCTCAAGGAGTTTTGTAATTTTCAAAATCTATGGGTTTTTTTTGTTATTAGCTCAAAACTCGGGGTAGTTGTTGTAAGTATCCCATTAACTTAGTAAAACTTACACAATAGGCTACAGATAGAAGTCTTAGATTCCATCCAAGTTTCCATTGAGCAATGTCTCTTTCAAAAGCAACAGCAACTATGAATGACTGTATTGTGCTCAAAAAGCACTGCAAAGTCGTCAACACCAGCTTCGAAGGGTAACTTTTTAGTACTCTGCCCTATATTTCATAGTTAAACACTAAAATCAGAATCGCATCACACCGTACCGTAAATTGCAATTTTAGTCTTGTAACTATAGAGTCTTGATAATAATAATAATAGTCCCGCAGAAATCATGGTTTGCCAAAACGTCATGAAACTTTCATAAAGCTCTCTATCTTAGTCTTTTGGTCGCCAAAAATTGGAAATTTGTCTGGAAAAAAATCCACAAATCCACATTTCAGCTACATTCGTTGATGTGGAATCAAAATTTTGCTTATCTGAACATCCTTCAATTGAGTTTTTTTTTTTATATATAGATTTCTATCTCAATCAACATGCCAACTCACTTAAGATGCACACATAAGCGAAAGGCGTGTCAACATCAGAGGGTTCAACCGGAAATATGAACACATGGATTTTTCCAACTTTCGGCTATCAAATGACTGAAATTGAGAGTTTTTTGAAACTTAAATAACTTCTTTGCAAATTATGATTTTTGCAAGACTATTAGTGCCATCTGCCAACCCCCTATATATAATTACAGTACTAAATTGCAATATAATTTACCCTCGCACCCCATCTCTGATAAAATATGATATTAAAATTGATGACGTCCAAATTCCATCATGTCAACTAATGTATTGGGCAAATATAAGACAAATTACAAATGATTAAGTGATAAAAAAAGGCAGATTGAAATGAAAGCATATACTAAGAAGATTATGATATGAAACCTGTAATACAAGCCACAAAGCCCATGATAAATTGGAAAGCAGCAAGAGAAAGACACCCTTAATCCAAGTTTTGGTAGAAGGGACTTGGCCTTGGAATTGCTGTAAGTGGTTGTTAATCAAGTGATGGTGGACCAATATTTGCAAAAAAGGGCCTCTATAGAAAGCTATTGTTGCTACTCCCCCTATGCAAAGTGATACACCTCCAATCTTTATCATTCCAGGGCTTGTCCTTATGTTCACCTTCTCCATTCTGCAATTAATTTGTATTAATCAAGATACATTAAAGGATTAATTACAAAAACCTCCCCTGAGGTTTTGGGTAATTACAATAAAACCATAAAGTTTCAAAATTACAAAAACCCTTTTGAAATTTGGTTCCGCATTATATTTTTATCTCAACTATTAGTTGTCAGATTGAATTTTCTGACTTCATCAATATTTTACAATTACATCCCTTAAATTTTTTAAATATTATAAATAGCCCAAAGGTTCGCCTTGCATTTTACAATACATCCATCATTTTTTTTCAAACATTACAAATAGCCAAACGAAAAGTTGTATTCAAGAAAGTTCAATAGATTTGAAATTCTCTCAACTTCAAATCTTTTAATCCAAATGGATTAAAAGATAGCTGAATCTTGAAAGCATAAAATTCTAAAATCTTGAAAGTCAAACAAGCTTTTTCTTCATTTTTTTAAATTGGCTCATGTCTTGAGATAACTTGATTTTGTTGAAGAATCAAATCCCAACAAAAACCCAAAAATTATGCAAAAAAACAAATTGACCAGGAAAATCATAAGATATTATAAACTTTATAAGTGAGATCATAAAATATAATTTATATATATAGTCAAAATTACCAACTTCACAAACATTTTAGTATGCTTAAAAGACACGAGAATATTTATTTGTCCCCTTCATGTAATTATTTAATTGTGGCAAAGAGGCTTTTGCAAATTAAAAATAAACAAGAAAAAAAAAAATAATCAATCTCTTTAATTAATTAATAATTACCTTAATAAAACTGCAAGAAAAAAAGTTATAACAGGAAGGGTATTGGCAGTTGCAGCTCCCAAAGATGCAGTAGTATACTTCAAAGCTACACCAAAAACATTTAAGCTCATCGTAATTCTGCAAATTAAACCACAAAAAAATAATTATAAAAAAAAATCGATTATTATATTCATTTACTCCATTCATCAAATACCAACATTTAAAAAAATTGAAAAAATATACATGATGAACTTAATTAAAATGCATATCTTATGAAAAATACGTACCCAACTAGAGAGAGCATAAAAATCTTGATGAAAATAGAGAATGAAAGCCGTGGAGCTGTTTTCCTGAGCACCAAAATCAAAAATACTTCATTAAATTATTATTAGTTATAAATTGTACATCATACATGAATGCTACATGCATATTTTACACACATTGCAGTGAATATATGTAAATTTTTCAAAGTTACTATATTATTAAATTTATATTTTTTTTCAAATATAATAGAATTATAAATCTTAAAATCTTGATGACCTCATAAAAAAATTTAAATACACCACTTCATCCACTATACTTTTAAGAAAATATAAATTTCGCCCCGATAGTGTTCCTTTTTTTGGGCTTCGTCCCTAATATACAAGCACGGGCCGAGAAGGGGCTAGATGGGGCCATCGCCCCTCAAACTTTTATGTTATTTAGTACATATATCCAGGGACGTAGTCAGCCCGACTGATTACCCCTAACCCAATTTTTTTTCCCCTATCTCAACTATTTTTTCCCTCTAAAAAAACACATAATTTTTTTCATTTTTTCCATAGAAAAAATGAGACAAAAAAAATTTAAATTTGGCCCCTTCATATATCTATATACACTACAAGAAAATTCCATTATCAATAGAAACAGAAATAATTTTGGTACTAAATTTTAAAGTTACCTACAAAATATCTACAAAATAAAATACATTTTTTTATTTCAAATTATACTGATAAATCACCGACAATTTTTTTAATTTACCGACATATTTTCTATAGATATTTACCAATAGTTTTAGATTTTATAGGTAAATATTTTACCTACAATAATTTTACCTACAACAATTTTACATATACTTTACAATTATCGTAATTCAAATCTACAGATATTAAGTGGTTTTTTTTATATATTTATATACAAAAATTATTTGTCTCCCTAAATATTTCCAATCTCGTTACCGTTCTCTCATATATTTTTAATCTGTTGCATTCGTCCCTCGGTCCCTCCTATATTATATATATATAAGAGACAGAGTATATATATATATATTATCTTTTACAGAAATATCCTAAAAACATTTAAATTTCTCACCGTTCGAAGAAGATGGCAATGGGAGCCAAGAAAAGAGTGGCAGAAGCTTGTCTGTAAAAGACAAACACAAAAGTATTCATTCCCACATCGAAGGCAAGCTTGGTCAGCAAGAAGTACACTGCATAAATTGATTGTATCACAACAACTGCCAAAAATGGCTTCTTTTCCACCATTTATATTGAATAAAAATCTGAAGAAAAAAAAAATGTGTATGCAGAAATCCCTGGAAAGAATGGGGTATAAATATTATAAGTTCACAGGAAAGGTATGATGAGGCTGTCAACAGCTAGAAATAGACCTGTCAAAGCTAAGTGACCAATTTTAATTTTTTTTTCCTTTTTGGGGAAACACGTACACTTTTTTACGAAACTATGGGGTTTTTTTTTTACTGTCAAAAAAAAAAAAACTACGGCGTTTTTGGCATTTGGATCGTAGAACCCTTATTGTTGATTTTTATGTCGGGATTAGAGATCACAATGGAACGGGTCGGCCAGAATCCAAACTTTTCTCTGTTAGGGATAGTGCCCTTAAAGCAGTTGTGAATTGTTTTTGATTATTAATAAAAGCGACATTTATTTTCGAACTCTTTTGCATATCAGATGTATTTTCTTGAACATCATTCCCTAGTTTATTCATTGTAACCATAATCTTAGTATATAAGAGTTATATACAAAAGGATTAAGATTATGGATAATAAACTAAAAAAATAAGTCCGTGATGAAATTAATTAAAGTATGGGATCTTTAATTAAAACATCATTAATGCGCCCAGAAATTTTAAATGTGACTGCCTTATCCGGACCGTCGATGTGGAGACATCTTAGTGGGGGCATTTATATATGATTTGATCATATAAATTTGGACCGATTTAATTTGAATTTTCCATACAAATTCCGCAAATGGAAAATCAAATTAAATCACTAGATGATCATATATGGATAAATCTTAATCCCGAGTGATTATAGACTCTGTTTATTTTAGTGTGATTCTTAATTTGCTCGTTTAAGTTTGTCCTTACATTCCCAACACTTGCATTTTAGATTCACATTTGAATTAAATAGTAATATAAATTCAAATATGGAATCCATTCCTTCATTTGGGGAAGTAGAAAGACGATTCCCTCATTTGTTAATTTAATGGTTTGAGATCTCTAATTTATAATTGATTATAAATTAACCATTCACTAGTGAATTAATGGTAAATGAGGATAAGAGGTAATTGAAGAGGTTTAATTACTACCTAGCTTCAATTACTAATTGTCTATGGAGGATTAATCTATATGTAATGATTATATCAATTATTTGCTCAATTCAGAGTAAGATATTCTATGATTATAAGAGTGCAATTCGAATTTATAGTGGAGTAATATCGGATTAATCATCGAATAAATTAATTAAAGAGCTAATTATTTATTCAATTTATTGGAGCTTATAATTATAGGTCCATGGTCCCCTGTTTAATTCCTAGAGTAAACGGGTTAGAAATAATATTTCCGAGCCTCCTAAGGGTTTATGGAAAATAGTTTTCCAAAATATTTGGGCAATATATTAATATTAGTTAATTAAGAATATATGATATTCTACATTTTTTTATTTGGAATTAAATAAATATAAGATATTTATGGTATTAATATAATTAAATTGATAATTATATTGGATAATTATCAATTAGAGTTTGAGTCTATCTAGAATTATTGATTCTAGAATAGATATAACTAAGTTGGAGTTAAACCTGTGAACCAGGCCAACATCTCACAAAGACAACTTTACGCATACAATTGTCGCCCCAGTTGAAAATAGAGAGATTTTTGGTCATCTTCTAAAAACATCTTCTGCCATCCCCACTTATTGAAAATAGTTGTTTTCTTTAATAAAAAAAAAAAAAAAAAAAAGGATTAAAAGTGTGGCCAATTTCTTCTCGGCCAAGACATCAAAGGGCAGAAAGTTTTTTTTTTTTAATTCTTTTCAACGTGTGTTTTTGTGATATTTGTGGGTTAACTTTTACCTGTTCAATTCCCTTCCTATCCAAGAATAATCCTACGATCTCATGAGTTGAGACATCGAAAAATAAAAGTTAAGAACTTAGAATTATTAATTGTGTGCCCACACACTGCTGGAAGGGAAACATTAATTGGAAGATCGCAGTGTCTACAGCCGGGGATTCTAAGATTGAAAAAAAATAAGAACAAAAAAATTGTCGAAAGAGGTAAATTTTCTTTTCTTCCTTTAGTTTGAATAAATTTAATAAGCATGATCTTGTGTTCTTATATCTAAAACTTGATTTTTGAAATCCCATGCTTAAGCTTCCGCCGATTAGATCGAAAAGCCGGATCTTATTTGGCAAATTAGATCCGGGGCCCGAATTAATTTCAACAAATGGTATCAATTTGGATTTTGATATAAGAACTAGATCTATTTTATTAAATTTATTTTGGAGTGGGTTTAGGATTTGATCTTGCAATATAATGCATGGAAAATTGATCCAAATCGCCATATCTATTATTTTGCGGATTATTATTTATGTGATGTATATGTGATATATATACTATGCATATTGATATGTCATTCATGGAACCAATGTCAAATGCATCATGATAATTGAATTGTTTAATTGTTATGATAGATCTATGAGATGGTGATATTGATATAAAATTGTTTTATATGGTTTTTAAAATTGATATAAAAGTGTTTTATATAATTTTTAAAAAAATTGTATAAAAGTGTTTTATATAATTTTAAAATTTTGTATAAAAGTGTTTATATGATTTTAAAAATTGGGATAATTGTTTGGAATTAATTTTGTGAAAATTGGATCCGGTTTTTATGAAAAATCTCCGAATTACATGTTTTAGAAACAAATATTATTTGGATTCGCGTTTGGGCAGCCCTGGGCAGTAAGGGCCCGGCAGCCTCGGGCAGTTCGGGCCCGGCAGTTCGGGCAGGTCCCGGCAGGGCTCGGGCAGGTCTCGTTTTGGACGCGTTGTTCCTTTGTTCTTTCATGAAATTTTTCCGTCTTATCCCTATTCCCTTAATTATTTTGATAATTTAGGGGTTTTTAAAGTTGATTAAAATTATGATTTAATTTCTAAAAGTTAGATTTTTAAATTAGAGGATTTTAATCAATAAGACCAATAGGATTGAACTTAACTTATTAAAACATAAGATGTTTTATAACTTAAATGTTTAGGAAACATTTATTATAAAATAATGAGTGGGAGAAGGATTCATGACAATAAATCCTATGACCTCTATTATTGATCAAAGCACCGTTTTAAGTGACGCCGCGACGCTGAATATCCCCTACGGATGGTTTTCACTTAAATCAATAATCAAGGCTTAATCTCCGAAAAGATAGGAATTTAAAATTTAACTCTTAATTTTCCTACCTTATTAATTTTGATTAATTTTTAAAATCCAAAATAATGGGTAACATTCATAAGGATACAATCAAATAGTTTGGATGTATCTAAATTTAAACTAAAAGGTGATTAATTAATAAATGAAGATATGAGATGTCTTGATTATTTATTTATTAATACGAGATGGTCTCGATTTAATTTGATTTGACCTACCCTACGATGAATTTTCAAATGTGAGATTAAATTACCTTGGAATTAGTAGGATAAACTTTATTGTTTTCATGCATCATGTTTATGATTCCTAAATTGAATGCTCTATGATGTTCGTTCGCTTATTTATGTCGCTTTATTTAATTTTCAAAGAATGATGTCTTGTCCTATGCTTGAATTTGAATGATTCATTAACTGAAAATTGTAACAAGTGGAATAGTAACATGAATATTGCACTTTCGTATGTGAAAATCTCAAAGCCGAGAAAGAATTCCTCTAAAGCAAAGGGAAATTGTTTCCTTTGCGGTGAAGAGGACAAATCCCCCCTCTCTAAAGTAAAGGAAAACAAGAAACGTAAATATGATTTACTTGTTCTTGAAAGTTGTTTGGTAGCTAAAGATTCTTCTACTTGGGTAGTTGACTTGAGCTACTAATCATGTTTGTTCTTCCTCACAAATGCTTAGTTCTTATGAAGAGCTTGCCGATGGGTCTTTCACAATGCGAGTTGGCAATGGTGCAAATGGTTTCAAAAACAAACCCCAATTAAGCTTAATATTAGAGATAAAATATTAATTTTAAACGATGTTTATTATATTCCCTGGTTTCGTAGAAATTTGATTTCTTTAAAATTGCATGAACATTTATTTTCACTATCTTTTAATGATAATTCGATTATTATTTCTAAAAATGGGCGTGATATTTGTAAAATATTGGAAAATGGACTCTATTTCATTAAGCCTTAATGAACAACAAAATGCCAAATGTTTAAAGTAGAACATCCTAAACCAAAAGGCAAAAGGTTTCTCAAGATGATGAAACATATCTTTGGCATCTAAGGTTAGGGCATATTTCACTAGAAAGGATAAATAGGCTTGCAAAGGATGGTCCTTTGAGAGAGCTAAAGTTGGCACTCTTCCTGCTTTTGTGAATCCCGTTTCTGCTTGACTAAGAGACCTTTCTCCGCAAAGGGCAATAGAGCCAAAGAACCACTGTGAGCTTGTGCATAGTGATGTTTGTGGTCCCATGACCACACAAGCTAAGTGGCTTTGAGTACTTCGTCAATGATTACTCGAGGTTTGGATATGTTTATCTCATGCATAGAAAATCCGAGACTTTCGAAAAGTTCAATTTCATGCGGAAGTCGAACAAATCTTTGAAGTTTCCGATGGGGCGAGTATGTCGATTTCAAAGATTATTTGCTAGAGCATGGTATTTTGTACCAACTCACAAAGACTGCACCCTCGGAAAATGGTGTTGCAAAGGAAAACCGAATTGCTTGATATGGTTAGGTTGATGAGCTACATTTATGCATTGCAAACGGCGTTTACATTTTGAATGTAGTTCCGTTAAGTCAATCCAAAAGACACCACTAGAGTTGTGGAATGGGAGTAAAGTTAGTTTACGCCATTATTTCGCATATGGGGTGCCAACATATTTTTAAAAGTTGCATCCACGTTCGTAAAATATCCCAAAGGAACGAGAGGAGGTTTGTTTTATGATCCGCAAAAAAGAAAGTGATTTATAGAAAACTTCCGACCTTAATTGTACTTTACTTTCATTCACCACAACCAACAAAAATCACTAAAAATACCACTATACCGAAAAAAAATACCACTAATTTGAAATCGAAGAGGCAAATGTTGCGCCTCCGAATGGGGTAGATGATCCATTGTTTTTATCTTTTTCATAAAGAGAGTAGGCTTAAATGAACCAAGAAATGGAGTCTGTGTACTCCAAAATATTTAAGATCCGCCTAAGATGTCGGGCCCATTGGGTGCAAATGGATCTATAAGAGAAAGAAGGGTGTGGATGGGAAAGTAGAGACTTTCAAAGCAAGGTAGTGGCTAAGGGTTGCGGAGTCGACTAAAGACTTTCTACATTAAATCTATCCGCATACTACTTTCAATTATGTCTTGACTATGAGATATGGCATGGATGTCAAGACGACCTTTTGAATGGCCATCTGAATCTACATGCAAAAACCAGGAGGTTTTGTAGCCATTGAGAAAAATATATGTAAATTGCTTAGATCCATTTATGGGTTAAAGCAATATTATCAAACCAATTTGATGAGACGATTTTTTTTTGACCAAAGTGTTGATGAGCCTACATGTAGATCAAGCGGTAAAAATTTTTAAAAATATTGATGATATTCTACTCATTGGGAAAATGTAGAGATGTTGTCCTTTAAATACACCAAAATTCCAAATGAAAGATTTGGGAGAAACCATTATGTTCTTGGAATTTTGTTCGAGATCGCAAAACAAATTATTGGCATTGTCTCAAGCTTCTTATATCGATAAGATGTTGTTGCGTTATAGAATGCAAGATTCCAAAAAGGGTTACCTACCAACTCGATTCCGTTTTCCAAGGAGCAATTGTCCTACACCTCGGAGAAGAGGACATGAGACGTATTCCTATGCCTCTCAAACTTTATATTTTGTTATGCGGTATTTCAAATCCAGAATGGACCATTGGATAGCTCTTCTAGAAACGAGGACTATATGCTTGTCTATTCGGGTGATGACCTTAAAATAGACGAAATACACTTCGATCTGAAAAGTCTATTTTGTTCACTCTTGTGGCCCGCCATAGTCCTGGAAAAGCATTAAGCAATCCAAGATTTTTTTTTTGAATACATAGCCGCTTCCGAAGCTGAAAAATGGCTAAAGAAATTCCTTTCTTGTAGATAGACTCATTTGTATTGTGACAATATTTAAGAAAACTAATAAGGAGCCTCAAGTCACAAGAGATCAAAGCATATAGAAAGAAAGTACCATCTTATTCGGAGATAGTACAAAGGGGTGACGTCAATTTTCAAGATTATCTACAACCTTTAATTCACCAAGACATTGCCTGTTTGAAGGCATTTAAATAATTTAGGATTGAGAGACATGTCCCATATTTTATGGCAAGTTTGTTTAGTGCCAATTATTAATAAAAGCGACATTTATTTTCGAACTCTTTTGCATATTGTATGTATTTTCTTGAACATCATGAAAATCCCTAGTTTATTTATTGTAACCATAATCTTAGTATATAAGAGTTATATACAAAAATTAAGATTATGGATAATAAACTAAAAAAATAAGTCCGTGATGAAATTAATTAAAGTATGGGATCTTTAATAATTAACATCATTAATGTGACCTAAACATTTTAAATGTGACTGTCTTATCCGGAAATCGATGTGAGACATCTTAGTGGGGGCATTTATATATGATTTGATCATATAGATTGGAATTTAATTTGAATTTTCCATACAAATTCCGTTGTAGAAATGGAAAATCAAATTAAATCACTAGATGATCATATATGGATAAATCTTAATCCCGAGTGATTATAGACTCAAATTTCGGTGTGATTCTTAATTTGCTCGTTTAAGTTTGTCCTACGACATTCCCAACACTTGCATTTTAGATTCACATTTGAATTAAATATATATATAAATTCACGATATGGAATCCATTCCTTCTGGGGAAGTAGAAAAGATTCCCTCATTTGTTAATTCTTTGGTTTGAGATCTCTAATTTATAATCTGATTATAAATTAACCATTCACTAGTGAATTAATGGTAAATGAGGATAAGAGGTAATTGAAGAGGTTTAACTGGATACTACCTACTTCAATTACGAATTGTCTATGGAGGATTAATCTATATGTAATGATTATATCATCTATAAGATATTCTATGATTATAAGAGTGCAATTCAATTTATAGTGGAGTAATATCGGAATTAATAAGTCCCAATAAATTAATTAAAGAGCTAATTATTTATTCAATTTATTGGAGATAATTATAGGTCCATGGTCCCCTGATAAAAACGGGTTAGAAATAATATTTCCAGTTCCTAATTTATGGAAAATAGTTTTCCAAAATATTTGGGCTAAATATTAATATTAGTTAATTAAATATATGATATTCTTTTGATATTTGGAATTAAATAAATATAAGATATTTATGGTATTAATATAATTAAATTGATAATTATATTGGATAATTATCAATTAGAGTTTGAGTCTATCTAGAATTATTAATTCTAGAATAGAAGTGGGAAACCATTGATCCAGCCATAAAAAGGACCACATCTCACAATTGGGAGACACACACTTTACGCATACAATTGTCGCCCCAGTTGAAAATAGAGAGATTTTTGGTCATCTTCTAAAAACATCTTCTGCCATCCCCACTTATTGAAAATAGTTGTTTTCTTTAATAAAAAAAAAAAAAAAAAAGGATTAAAAGTGTGGCCAATTTCTTCTCGGCCAAGACATCAAAGGGCAGAAAGTTTTTTTTTTTTTTTTTTAATTCTTTTCAACGTGTGTTTTTGTGATATTTGTGGGTTAACTTTTCCAAAAACCTATCCAAGCAAAATTCAATCCTTATCTCATGAGTTGAGACATCGTAAAAATAAAAGTTAAGAACTTAGAATTATTATTTGTGTGCCCACACACCGCATTTAGGGAGGTTCGTAAGATCGCGGTGTTAAGCCTTGGGATTCTAAGGATTGAATTGTCGAAAGAGTAAATTTTCTTTTCTTCCTTTAGTTTGAATAAATTTAATAAGGATGATCTTGTGTTCTTATATCTAAAACTTGATTTTTGAAATCCCATGCTTCCGCTTTTAGCTCGATTAGATCGGTGCCAGATCTTATTTGGCCCGGATTAGATCCGGGGCCCGAATAATTTCCAACAGTCTCGTGCCTAGAATGGGGTTAGGTCGACCGCCACGGGTCGTGGGCCAGAGCGGATCAACCTATTTTGTCTCGTTTTAAATTAAATTTAATTAAAAAAAATATACATTTTTGAAATATTATTTACAAAATTTATTTATTATCAATTTATAAATATTAAATATAATCTGAGAATACATAAAAATTATATTATAATATATATTATATATGCAAAATATATATTAAAATATATTTTTAAACTTAAAAATCTAGGCAGGGGAGGTATCCGTGGAGCAGAAATGAGACTCATACCCACCTCACCCTGCTCGAGTCACGGTGCGGGGCCACCCAAACAGAGGGCCCAAGGCAGGTACTTGGATCGAGTCAAAATTTTTTTATCTCTAGTCGGGATTTGCCTTCCGTTCATGCACTTTTTGGTCAATTTCAAGTTTTGTATATTCCAACTATTGGGCCTAATAGTGAAAAGTTATATTACTCCAGATTGCGAAGTACAAAATCTGTCTAGTTTAGATGACAAATGGTAACCAAAAGAAAAAAGAAACTTACCTCCAATAAAAAAAAAAATCGACATAATTAACCTCCTTTTTTTTATAATAGTATAATACTATGACGTGTAAAGTACAATGAATAAAGAAATTGTTTGGGCAATGACCCTATGGCCGAGCGGCCACAAATTAGGTGGGGAGACGTTAAGGGGTTCGAGATTACAGTCGAGAATATTAAAATAATTTGAAATTGCACATACGGGACAAAAAAAAAAATTGGGGTGTGTCGGGAGTCGGGGTGGCACCCCCTAGCTACGCCCCTGGTCTAAGGTACAATGGTTTAAAATAATTTGGTGAGAACATGCATTGGATACTTGAGAAAATTTAGTATGGAGTAATCACTTGAAAACGACTGTGCAGTATTGAGAACCTGTAATTGGATAGCTAAGAGAGTCCAGTATGAAACAATCACTTGTGGAACAACTGCGCAATAGCTGAGAATATTAGAACCTAGGAGCCAGAGTGCATTTTTCGCGGTTTACTTGGGTTAGTTTCTGATGGAGTGGAAGTTTTTTTCCCAAAAACTAGTCACGTGTAAATAATTAAATATGAAACCTTGATATAAAAAAAACTACAAAGGATATAGTAGTTGTTTGGTTTTTGGGCCTAACTATATATGGAATTTAGTTTAGGTGAAGTTGATTTTGTTTTTTTCCTAAAGATGAAAGTAAAAAAGTACTTTATTGTATTACAAAAGCGGAATTTGTAATTGATAAATAAGCTCATATATGGATGCGAGTAGGCGTCTTAGCCCTCCTTTTCTTCCTTTGGCCTACTTAAAATATTATAAAGTAATTGAGTTTAAAGCTACATTAATTTTCTCTAATTAATTAGAATGTTTAAGCTGGCTACTGTATAATTGATGTCTTTTTTGGATTTAGTAGGATCATGGATCAAAATTAAAATAATATTAATAGACGTTAACTGTTATTTTAGTACTGGTTAATTACATAGTTTATAATTATTTACATAAAGCAAATAGTTGACGGATTGGAGTTTCTTGAAATTTTAACGTTAAAAGAAACTCCACTTGGAAAAGTAAAAATATTAATATGATGATGTTTATAAGAATAAACATATATCTCCCGATAAAAGAAATACCAATGTTGTAAAAATTGGTTTAGGCGCCCCTAGGTCTATCCGATTTTGCCCAAATCGGTTTAAAAATCATTTTAGTTCAAAATGAGCCTAGACGGCACCAAATCGGAGCTAGGCGCTCTCCAATGCGGCCAAAAAATCGGGCCTAGGCATGCTAGGCGGAAAAGATCGGTAATAGATAAGAAAAAGAAAAAAGAAATCGTATTGTTTCTAGGTAGTCAACACCCTAATTGCTAGTTGTTAGGTTGTCACCTGTCGCCGACTAGCGCCTAGTCGATTTGTGGAGCCATGAGAAATATTAGTACCCCATTATAAAAGTTGGATTAACCTAACTGGAATAGTGGAATTAGGAGTCAATTTTTTTAAGAGGAATTTTATTCTTTTGTACTATTCGTTTTTTTTTTTATAAAAAAACTTGACACCTAACTCTTGAAATTTATAGGTTTTGCATAGAACCTGCTGAGACTAATGATGCCAATAAGAATAAGAATGGAAAGTCGTGTATCATGAATATTGAATGGAAAGTCGTATATAAACACAAGCAAGTCCTTATCTTATTTGGACATTAATTCAAATTTTAGGGTAAAATGATAAATATCTAAGGTAAATCCCAATCAATTTTATGCTAAATTTCATTGGCTTAGCTTATAAGTAACAAAGAGTCCATGAAAGATCTAATCGCATTATTGCAAGGGGCGGCTCCATAAACCATGTAATAGAACAAGAATCAAACATGGAAAAATCACTTTATGCATGGAATGCATTGTGAAATCATTGTGAAAAATGGGACACTTAATAATAGATATACACTAAGTGTGTGTATATTAGGTGTTGTATTTACATGACTATGTACACGAACACTTGAAATTCATGTACTCTTTACAAGTATCCAATACCGGAGCCAGAACATGTGGGGTATGCCGAATAGAAAACCTATGAAAATCATATAAATTCTAACTAAAATATTATTATGACAAAAAATTCTTATTTTTTTTACAAAAAGAAGGGGTTTGGGGGGCGGGTTGGCCCTAACCCCTAGCTACGCCAGTGCAAGTGTTAATAATATATATATATATAAAAGATCACATGTCGTCACATCCAATCTTAGAATGAATGATGGATCACGAATTAAACTCGACCATAATCGACATGAGTCTTGATCATGGGCGGAGACAGGGTGCCAACCGCTCTGCCCCTCCCCATTTTTTTAAAAGAAAAATTACACTATGAATTTTAAAATAAAAAATGTTAAGATTTATATATAGGATTTTTTAGCTTTTAATCGGATCTATCTTATTTTTGTGTATCGATCCCACCCCAATATATTTATTGGCTACGCTATTGGTCTTGATCAACACAAAACACTGCGTCAATCCATGTACTATTTGACTAGTGTCAATATTGAGGGGTCATTATTACCAAATCACGTCACGTTCAATTCTAGAATTAACAATGGAAGATCGAGTTCAGTCTTGATCAACATAAGAATAATCGAATCTTTACTCTATTTTTGGCATTAATTGAAATTCCAGGGTAAAAACTATTTTTGTACTAACTTCATCAATTAAATAGATACCAATAGTCCAAGAAAGTGCCATTGGATAAATGCACGTGGAAGTCACCACAAATGGTGGCTTCATCAATGGCTTTTACTGCTCTTATTAAAGTTACCAAACATATCTCTTTCTTTTGCTTTATCAATATTTTATTATTGTTTTTATGTGAATTTTAGGTAGTTAATCATAAACTGTTAAAATAATACTGTGCCTTTGCTTAACCTTATAGGTTTTCCTCGTACGGTTTGAATTATAATCAATTATAACTGATGACCAACCAATTAAAAGTAAGAAATTTTATCTATGTTAACTATATAGTTTATGTACAATATTGTGACACGCCTCCATTCTTTATTAAATATTTTGTTATATACTCAATCATAAATATATTATTTTTAACTCGTTACATTACATTATTTGATAATATATTCTGGTTTGAAGATGCCTCTCTTTAAATTAATTTGATTCCAAGGCACGTTATGATCTTATGCCAACACTATTTATTTTTCCAAACTTTTTTCCTTAATATTTTATGCATTTTAAAGGGTGCATGATTTGAGTAAAGTAAAGATTAAATATTCTTGATTCCCACCCTTTTTCTTTTGTGCTAAAATCTTTCATAACAAGCACTAATTGGCAGCTTTAATATTAAATTATGATCAAGAGGTGACATGTCATCAATAAATATGGTAGATTTAATATTATTTTATTTTTTTCATATTCTTGAATAGGTAAAATCTTTAAGATGTCGTATCAATTCACTTTACAAACTTTCGAATTGGATTTCAGTCGTAGTAGAATCACTACTTGAAGCATATATAACAAATGAGGGTAATTGGGGTTGCCCCATTGAAAAAATCTCTAAACACTCAAAACTAAACTAATAGTTATATTATTATTATTATTATTATTATTATTATTATTATTATTATTATTATTATTATTTAGCTTTTTGGAATGGGAAATGCTTCATCAGCACAAGCTGGCCTGGGAGAGAGTAATTTTGGAATAAAGACTAAGACTAAGATAAAATAATTTCTCAAATGTTGTAGAATAAGAGTACTCGTAAATGTTCTGGAAAAATATTATTTATTTGTACGGATCATAAGGGCCATTAAATTAATTAGAACGATTTAATTTCAATATATTGTCATATCTATTTTTGGGGCCTTGTGTAGTTGTGTTGGTGGGCTATGAATCATCAATGGGGAAGAAATGTCTTAATTTAAAGGCTTCATTAATTATAAAAAGATTATTCTGCTAATGGCAAATAGATATGATACTTTGAATATTATATTTATACGAGTTCTTAATATTATTTGTGTGTTTGCTTTTTTAGATGGCAAAAACTTGTATTTATTTAGATTCAATAGTTTTATTTTAAATTTTTTTTTTTCATTTTATTTTTCTTATATTATATTTGTTTTTTTAGGGTTTATTTTGTTTCTTGGGTTTATTTTTAATTGATTTGGGTTTTTAGGATTTTTAGTTTTTTTTAGGTTTATTTTTTATTTTTGGGTTTATTTTTGTTTTTTTTGTTTATTTATTCTTCATGGTTCATGTTTTTAGGGTTTATTTTTATTTCTTCATGGTTCATTATTATAAATTTATTTTCTTTATTTATCTTCAAAATAGATATCTTTATTTATCTTCAAAAGCGGGGGGGAAATATATAAGCAAAGGGAAGGGATAAAAGTAGAGGACCCTTATATTTAATTTTCTTGTCAATGTTTTTTGGAGTATATATAATCGAGAATATCTCCACTAATCATTTTCTAATTAATTGGTTGAGTTTTCTTATATGTGTTTTTGTCAATTAGACAAATGATATCTGCATATATATTACACATATATAGAAGAAGCAAACAAATGGACAAAGCATGAAAATACTTCTAAAGTTCTACTAATTTTATCATTATCTGTTAATGGGGTAGATTCCATTTCAACCTCTTTACTCTTATTGAAAATCACGTAGCCCCTTATACAGTGGTACTTTCAACTGTATGATTTTATCCCTTTATATGTGTGTCTGAATTTGAATCCCTTAAATAAAAAACCTTAACCGATCATGTTTCAGGTCGAGTTTCAGATTTAGACAAACTCACATCCAGGCCGCCTATTGTCATCCCTAATATAACGAAAGGAAGCAAGCTATATGCCATTGAACTATACACATGTTCATTAGTCCACATATTGCACACACATAGAAGACCATGCTTTGTGTTTTGAATTCAGGCCTAAAAATGTGAATTAAAAAGTGCATCTAACAT
The DNA here is from genome assembly GCA_016081115.2 of Rehmannia glutinosa. Classification (NCBI taxonomy): domain Eukaryota; kingdom Viridiplantae; phylum Streptophyta; class Magnoliopsida; order Lamiales; family Orobanchaceae; genus Rehmannia; species Rehmannia glutinosa. Next base: position 515,946 of record JABTTQ020003341.1, on the reverse strand, counting down.
ATTGAAATGTGTTAAGTATATGCCTTGTAAACATTAACATCATCTTGCATGGACTTTGAAGTTTATACATTTTTTTTACTTATTCATGGAAGTATGATTGATAATATTAATCAATCATTCCCCTTTTTGCCATAGAGTCCAAGACTTGGATAACTACATAACAATATTTTTTTTTGGATTAATAGTACGGCAAAGAGATATTTGATAACTTAAACATCGTCTTGTGTCCTTTAGTGCCTTTCCCCCAATTAATCATGCACAATTAGCTCGAGTTGTAATTGTCACAAGAAAATTAGAAAGATACATTGGATGTTTGGATAAAAACAAATATCATTTATTGCTTTGAAATGAGACTAATTTAATCCTGCTTGATGAAAGGATCGTGTGCTCAACAATATTGACAATATTAAAAAAAATAAAAAGCACGTGCGAGCTAATAATTGCAACATCAGCTAGAGATTTTTTGGTAGCCACTCTTCAAATATCAATATATACAAATTGTATAGAATAATATCATTAATATTTGATTTAAAATGTGATTTTAATAAATTTGTATAATTGGGAAAAACGTTAAATTGCTTCATGCCCTTGTAAATTAATGTCACCACGATATGCTTATATAAGTATAAAGTATATGTATTTAACAAAGTATGGTATATACAACTACAAGTATGGCCAGAGACGAGGCCACACTAGGGCCAAGGGGGGCACTGGACCCCCCTGGAATTTTGGAAAAAATATAGGGGTATTTTAGTAATTTCAGTCTATAACTTTTAAAAAATACATAAAATAGAAATGTTTTGGGTATTTTGATATTTTCTTCCCCTTCCCATTTGTGAATCTTGAAAATTTTTGGGTATATTATTTCTCCTCCTTTCTCAATATTTTATATATTTTCGTTTGATCCACCATAAACTTGGACCTGAATTTTGACACTATTCTCTTATATCTCCATTTGTCTCTTTTGGAATGATTTAGGGTTCATTATTAATTTTTCATAAGATTACATTTGGATGAGAGGATTTTTTAAAATTATTCCAGCTAGATGAATTTAAAATCTTCCAATGATTCCAAAAATCAAATTTATTATATAATAATGTTTTTATCCAAACAAACTCAATGGTCAATCCAAACATAATATCATTAAACATCGTTGATGGGTTATTGAATGATTGTTTTGTAAAATTATTAAAAAAATGTATTTTAAATAAAGCAATGAATTTATAACTATTTCAAAATATGAAAAAGAAATGTTATGATATATTGATGTAATTGAATTTTTGTTATCAATTTTTTAATGTCAAAATGTAATTAAATTAATACATTCATTTTATCAAACTTGGTACTTATTTATACTTTTATTTTTAGAGTTGATGTATTGTATTTTATTTTTATATTAATGTTAATTGGGCCTATAATTCACCGTATATGTTTTAATTTTGGAAACAAAAACATTATTTATTAAAACTTGGGCCCCCTACACCAACTTACAAGTATGGCTAAGAAACATCCAAGTAAATCCAAATTTCACAAATTATTTTCTTCCTAAGAAAAAGGGATATAGATTGATGTTGTCCATGGCCAAGTTCCATTATGTATCTAAGGCAATGATGGAAAGTGCCCAAAGTTTTAAGGTTGAGGTAATGCATCAATAACATTGTTATATGGTCATTTTCAATTGGGAATAAAGACTCTTTGTGATAATTGATTAATTTGGCTACTTTTGGCCTCAAAACTTTTGACAAAAACTTAAAGTAGGGGGGCATTTACATAAAATTAAAAGTTGATCAATGTGACCACCTAATCCCTAAGGGTTGGGTTAGTTGTCTTGATGTTGCAATTGCACTTCAAGGTTTGGGTTCAAGCTTGAATATCGCGGAGTGAGGAATTGAAATTTGTTCCTCCTAGCTCCTCCAGAAATTATATAGGACCATCTCAGGGAATGACGGCCGTCCCATACTCCGAAGGAAATGTGGGGTTTGTGGCTCCGGTTAATGTATGGATACTGGGTCATAAAAAATTTCCAATGTGACTAAGATTGAAGAAATGCAAGAAAAAGTCCCATGGAATATCCCAATTAAGTCAATCCACTGAATGAAGAAATTGAAACGATATGATCAAGTGCATGTATAACACGAAGATATATACATGTGATAGAACCAATTAAAGTTTGATGGAGATTGAAAACACCTAAGGACTTTTCAAAAAGTTCCAACTAATTATTATAAGCTTCTTGATTCATTTAATAATCAAATTTTATTAGTTCGCAAGTTCTATTTTAAGTAAGGTACGAACTGGTTGGTTCACAACCCATTTATTTTATTTAAAACTTATAATTATAAAATATTTTAATTAAATGATTCTACCAAAAATTGGTTATTATATAAGATAATGTGTAATATTTTTGAATTCTTAATAATAATAATAACAATGTGCATATTTAAAAATATGTACAAACAAAATCTATTTGAAAATCAAAATAAATTGTGCTTTTGGGAATTAACCTTGTATTGCAGTGATAGAATATTATGCTGTAAGAATAATTAACTCAAATTCGATCTCTTATGAGTGTATTTGTGTGTCTTTTGCCCTATTATCCCTATCGTACTAAAAAAAAAAAAACGGCTTGTACCAATGTGGCAATGATCCAAGCCCATACATAGATTGTCCAAATTTGTAGACTTATATTTCAGTGTGTAGTGTACAAACTGCCCAATTGTCTAGGCCCATTTTCTGTCTCTATTGGCCCAGATAGTCCATTATTGTAGTAATTCTTTTTAAGAAAAAAAAATACACACTAGAAAAAGGAGAAGACGTCACGTGACATACGCGTGTAGCTAGAATTATATAGTATCATTTTTTTTTTCCTTTTGAGTAGTATAGTATCAAAATTAACTCAAATAAAATTTCATATTTCCACTGTTACCTTGCTGAATGCTCCCAATCTCCCATATTCTCGTTATGGTTATATTTAAAACATAAATTTTGATGAAGAAAGAAAAGCACATAAAATATTACACAATTTAGAAAAATGTAAAAAAATGAAAATAAAGTTCATAGTATAAGATATTAAAAGTTAATGTTCAACTAGTTGGTCCAAAATATAGACAATTCAATGTTGCAGCTTAATTGCAATTTTTTTTTTTTAGAAAAGCTTAATTGCAATTTTAGTCTTGAAATACTTTAGGATTGTCTTAGTCCTTTTTAATTTTTACGTGGCAATTTTAGTTTTTTTATAATCTTACTCTTTAGTCAAGATAATAATTCAATCCGTAACTTTATATGGTCATAAGTAAAGCTGACATGGGCTGGGTCGGGACAGCCCGACCTAAACCCACGAGCTTTTGAGAAAAATTGAGTCGGGTCGATCGGACCGCAGAAATGATTGACCCATCCCAACCCTTATACATTGTGTATAAAAATGTTGGTTCGGGTCAAAAAGTCAGACCAACCCCGACCATCGAGACAGGACAAATGAGCCCAACTTTTTCGGGTAAAAAAAAACAACCCAAACCTCAAACCAACTAGTATAGCTTTTTTACCAATTATCATAAGTATTTTGGGTATTATGTCTAAAGAATAAGGGTATTATTGGAACAAATGAAATAATGAAACACTTTCGGATCAAACCGCACAAAATCAATACTTATAGTTCAAAACTTGTACAAATTATAACTTATGGATCAAAATTGCACGAAATGCTACCTAAAGTCATATAGCTATATGACCAATTTTGGAATTAAGCCTAAAAATAGATACAAAAAATCTTGATACATAAATCCAACCAAATGCACAATAAATTTGACTAGAAACTATACCTAAAACTCCCTGAAATATTCCAATATTTTAATAGCCAAAAGATAGAGGAAGCACCCAATTAGTGATATGCTTCCCAGCTCACCAACATCCTTTTTACATTAACAAAAATCCAACCCCAAATAAGAAGTAATTTAAAAAATATAAACTATAAAAAAAAAAAAAAAAGGAAAAGCAAAAGTTTTATTCCAGAAGACGCCCTTGCTAAATTGCTAATTACATAATTCTTTAGTCTTAATGAAATTATACTGTGGATAAATCCGTAAATATTGCAATACTCCATACCCCATTTCGACTTTCTTTAGAGGCTTAGACCCAAAAGGGAAATAAAAAATAATAATAATTTTGTCCCTTCCATTCCTTCCTCTGCTCTGATACACATTCATTGAATCCATAGACGAAAACATTCGATACGATGTCGTTTCCGCTTGTTCACATTCATGAACCCATCGGGAAATTCTTAGATCCGCTGATGTAACCCTCACAATTTCCCTTTCGATTCTCATTTCCATTTTTTGCCAAAATAGAGGGAATTGCGCGGCATGGATCCAGAGGAGTTTCGGGCTATTTTATCGAGATCGAGAGTTGGAATCTGGGAGCTGATTGAGGTGGCGATTAAAGTCGCCAGCTCAGACTACGGCGAGGAATTGCACCGCCGCCGTGATAAAATCGTTGAGTCGCTTTACGCGCCGGCGGCGCAGCTCTGCCAGAGCTGCAACGGAAACCTTCACCATGACGGCGTTCTCGACGAGCCGTATTATCCGCAAAATATTAGTACTAATTATAATAATAGTGATGATATTGATAATAATGATAACTACGATAAATTTAATAATATTAGTAAGAAATTGAATAACGATGATAACAACAATAGAAACTCGAATGAGGATTTTAGTAAGAGTCCGTTGACTCCGGAGTCAAACCATCGGAATTTTAGTGGTGGAGAGGAGGAAGAGGATATGGATCCGTACGGGGGGTTGTTTGATGATGAACAGACCAAAATTATCAGCATCAAAGAGCAGCTCGAAGATCCAAACCAGGTTTACGTTTAATTTCACATTTTTGTTTGCCTTCAATTATTCTAGTTGAGGTTATTTGTTTATCGTTTTTTTTACCAAAAAAATCCTTTGGTTCAGAGCGAAGATGCTGTGGTTGAGTTGCTTCAAAACCTGGCAGATATGGATATCACGTTTCAAGCTCTCAAGGTGAATGTTCTGCATATCTGGTTGTAGAAAAAGAGAGAACAATTTTAATTAAGAAATGTTGGTTTATAAATTATTTCTATACATTCTTTGCTAAAGAGCATTGAGATTATTTTGTAGGAAACTGATATAGGAAGGCATGTGAATCGATTGAGGAAGAATCCATCAAATGAAGTTCGCATATTGGTGAAGCAGCTTGTCAGGTTTTCAGCTTTTTTTTCCCTTTTTCAAATTTTGGGAACTTTTGAACTCTATTTTTGTTAGATTTTACTGGAGGTAGGTATGTTTTCAGTTTTCGATATTGATTTTATCTCATTTTATTTTGGTTATTGGGAGCGCAGAAAATGGAAGGAAACAGTGGACGAATGGGTTAAGGTGAACCAACCACAAGCATCTTCAAACCTCATTGGTAATATATTGCTCGAAATTAGAAGCTGCTCTCTTTACTATTGCATGATGGGCTAAGCTAAAAGTAGTTTATGCGAATAAGAATGAACAATTTGAAGTTAAGAGAAGGTTCATGTGTTAATATTGATGGTGATGATGGTGGCAGCAGATGGGGACTCACCTCAGCAAAGCATACCCAAAAATCAACAAAATGGCCATCGCCAGGTGAATTGAAAGTTGTTCCACTCCGTTACTATTTTCGGGGAAAAAACATTGAAAAAATAAGAACATAAGAATGAATGATTAATGGAAAACTGGCTTTAAAACACTGTTTTTGGAATTCTGAAGTTTTGATTTTTGCAGGTCCCAGATTTTGGGTACTCCCCAAATCCACAGAGTGAGTGTCAAATCGATAGTAAATTAGCAGCTGGTCATTTGTTAATTGTGTTCTTTCCATCATCGGATTAACATTACAATTTCTTCTTCTTCTACTCTTTATTTTTATTTTTATTTTAGATGGGAGTTCTTCTGTAGAAAAGAATTACGGAGATCATGAGACATACCAAAAGCTGCACCTCGAAGAGAAGCTCAAAACACCAAAAGCTGCACCTCGAAGAGAAGCTCCATCAAGACCACCACAATCAGTTCCTAAATCTGCTTCCGTTCCTCCTAATGTACTTAACTGGCTTGCATACTTTCTCGCTCTATATGTTTGAACGAGTTTGGGTGCATGTGTTTCTATTTGGATTATATGTGTTATAAGTGGCGTTTGTGTCTTCTCGATATTAGCATTATATATCTATGTCAAGGGGACTTAGCTTTCATATTTGTGATCACACGGTGAGTATATCAATCAGTTTTTATGTGTTTGTGCATATTTGCTCAGTCTTTCTTATCTAGTGCTCCTCTCATTTACTGATATTTGTTTGTAATTTGGGTTTAAATATTTGTTCAGTATGATCGGATGGGTCTTAATTGCTGTAATGGGATTTTGCAGAGACCACCAAGAGAACCTGTCATGGATGATGAGAGGCTGAATTCAGCAAGAAAGCGGCTTCAGGAGAACTACCAAGAAGCTCAGAATGGTCTGATTTTAAAAATGGGTTAATTTCAAAAACAACCCCTGAGGTTTAGCTTAATTACAAAAAAGCTCACTTATCTTTTAAAATTACAAATATCCCCCAACATTTTTTTCAGCTTACAAAATTGCACCTCAAGAGGTGCGTAGTTGTTAGAATGTTAGGTAAATGCAAATGTCAAGGTGATATTTGAAAATTTGAAAGATAAAAGTAGTTTTTTTTAATTAGACTAAACCTCATTATCCCCTTAAACTTTGTTAATTTTTACTTGGTATATTATCTTTTGTACTGACTATCTTTTGTTTGTTGGTGGTGCATTTTTGCTAATGTGAAGCCAAAAAGCAAAGGACGATTCAAGTGATGGATATTCATGAGATTCCCAGACCAAAGAATGGTTTCTTTGCCAAGAACAAAGGCGGCTTTCAGGGTAGACACCATCGATAGATGATTTGCCCTTTTTTCCCATTTTTTTTTGAGTGTACCACATAAATTATATGCAACTTCGTTTCTGTAAAAGGGCCTTTCCGCAAAGTAGTAGGTTTTGGCCCTTTTACTTTTTGTGCTACGCATAAATTGGAAGTATAGAACTAATGTTAAATCTGTGTTTTTGATTTTATACTACTTTGTTGGTTATGCTAATAAATAATAATGCTTCTAATCTGACTGTAACATTGCTTTACCAAAACTAGTTTTGGCTTCATTTGTTAATTTGGAGATATTACTAATTTGAAACTGATCCCTACTATGGATAGCATTCATAAATTAAGGCTTTATTTTTTATTTTTATACTATTTTCTTTAATTTTCAATATTTCAACTATATTCTACCCTAATCCATTCGGGTAGGGTGGCACCATCGAATCGCTAGATGATTTGCCCTTTTTCCCATTTTTTTTGGAGGAACCACAAAATTTGCCTCATGATTATGTTTCAAAATCGAAAGGGTTCGGTCCGGTTTGGAACCCGTAGTTCCTTCTATGGTTCCGGTTTTTTTGTTTGTTTATCTTTTAATAATTTTTTGATTTCTTAAAATAATTTATCAATCGCAGTTAAAAAAAAGGAAAATAAAGAAAAGACTTGGACTTAATATTCAATAAAGTTTTTATATTTAATATTAATAATAATATTAAACTATCTATATATATTATTAGAGTATAGAAGAATCAAAGTTCACGTAGTTTCCTTACAATATTTGGTCTAAAACGTGTTTGATGTAGTTACGAAAATGAAACATCATCATAAACCTTTAACATTTCTTATAACATGTATTTACCAAAACAAAATTGTTGGTTTTAACCTTTAAAAAACTGCCCATCATGGATAGCATTCATAAATTAAAACCACCGGTTTCATTTTTTGAGACCTTAACCGAAATTTTCATTAATTTTTTTTGAGGCGGTTGAAACCATTGACCACGGTTCAACTTATTTAATCCAGTTTCGATTCCATTCAAGCAAGCCCTAAACCGGGTAATCAATTCAAGCAAGCCCAATTACGAAACGGATCACACTAAGTGGGCCTGGTTTTTCGGCCCAATTACTAGTACATACAGAGAAATATCTCCATATAGCGCCATTTCCCACAATCTGCAACTGAAATAACAGCTTCTCACACTTTTTCTCTCTCTACACCTTCCTCCATGGCGAAATCTTCAACACCGTCACCACCGCCCCACTCCTCCATCATTCTGCTCTTCCTCCTCCTCATCACCGCCGCCGATGGACTCAATTCCACCACCGCCTTCCAAGAATTCGAAACCATGCTGGAATCACTCAGAAACCACGGCTACACACTCTTCACCAACGCCATCACCACCTCCGACCTCCAATACCAGCTCCTCGCCACCACCCACTCCGCCGTAACCACCTCCGCCTCCTCCGCCGCCGGCATCAGAACCCAAATCACACTTCACTCTGTTCGCCCCTGTAGACGAGCTGCTCTTCGCCCTCGACATGGCCTCCGACGCCGACGTCTACGTCAGCACGCTCAGGTACCACGTCATCCCCAACCGCCGCCACACCTTCGCCGACCTCCAGAACCTATCATCCCCGTTCCTCGAAACCCTCCTCCCCCACTACTCTGTCTTGATCGGGAAAACGCGCGACGGTTACGTTCTGTTCGACAACGCGAGCGTTGGGTTGATGGTGGATGGGGTCCGACTGTCCGACCCGGATCTTTTTCTCGGGTCGAGAATCGCGGTTCATGGGATTGATGGGATTCTCTTGACCGGACAGAGCGTGAACCAAGACTTTGATCGTAATGATAACGGGTCGGACCTTTTTTCGCCGGCGGAATCTCCGGCGCCAATTTCTGGGTTAGATAGGAATATTCCGGCGGAGGGAACACTGATTCCTCCGATATCTCAGTTTGGTAAAGAGAATGCCTCAGCTGCTCCGGCGCCGCCGGTGGGGCTTCCTTCTGATGGGCAAACTCAGGCGGCGCCTCCTTTGGATGGGAAAACTCCGGCGGCGCCTCCTTTGGAAGGGAATTCTCCAGCGGCGCTACCTTTTAATTGGGAAACTCCGGTGGCGCCTCCTTCTGATGGGGAAACTCCGATGGGGCCCCCTTTTGATGGGAAATCTCCGGCAGCGCCTCCTTTTGAATGGGAAAATCCGGTGGGGCCTCCTCTTGTTGGGAAAGCTCCGGCGGCGCCTCCTTTGGATGGGAAAACTCCGGTGGCGCTTCCTTTTGATGGGAAGATAAAGCGGGGGAGACGTCGCCGGAGGGGTGGGGGCCACCGCCGGAAGCCTAAGGGGTTCCGTCGGCATCGTCTTGATGATCTGTAGATTGCCATGCAATCTTGCTGGTTAGGGGCTATGGTGTAATATTTGAGGTTTACTTGGTTCAAGATGTCATTCTGTCAAAATTAAGCAGTCTGAAGTTTTTAGTCTAGACTAGACTCAATTTCAAATTTGGGGTGCAATTAGTAGAAATTACAAAGAAAGTGATAGAAATTAGAAAAGAAGTGGGTTTTTACTTCAATTTTTAGAAAGTAGCTGCTGAATATGAGCTTGTAGAAACTAGAAATTACCAAGTGCAAATTGTCATCATCTAATTGGGAAATTTAAACTTGTGCTAATTTGATCAATTTTGTTTGAAATTTTTAAGCTAATCCGATGGGAATAACAATTTTTTTTGGTATAATTTTTTGGGATAATTACAAGATTTGCCTTCGTTCTTGTATTGATTGATTAATTTGTGGCTTTTGTGTTTGATTAAGTCACTTTCTAATCATATAATTGAATCAATGAATCACTTGTTTGATTAATTTTGTTTTGGTATAATTTTTTGGGATAATTACAAAAACTACCCCTATGGTTTAGCCTTCAAAATAACAATTACTCCTTGATTATAAATGCATATATAAATCATTCATACATTTCGCAGATGAAAAGACAAATGCATATATAAATCTTGCTCATTAATTTTGATCCCACATTAATTACAAACCAAAGCAAATTAATTAATATGGCAAAACAAGCTTTTATTACTAATAATGACAAAAAGGGCTTAGTGGTATTCAGTGAGCCAACGGCGGCGAAGGCGGAGGCACGGCGGAGCCACCGTCTTTAGCATCGCAATAACCCTCCAAAATGTCACCTTCTTCTGAAGTGTATCCAAGCGAGCCGAGCAAACCGGGCCAACAGTCATCTTGTATTGTTCTTATGGCCTGACAACAGCCCGGCCCGAGATACGTTTCACCGTTGAGAAAAAAGAGCACAACCTCAGCCGTGCACGATTGGAGTTGAAACAGAGAGTCCCAACAATTTGTGGGCCCATCGGCCGCCTCTAACTTGAGGCGGGCCGCGAGGGTGGATTTCGATTTCGTGTCGAGTTTTCGTGCCGCGGCGATGGTTGATGATGAGAGACATAGCAGAAGAGCTATTGAGAGTAGCTTGAAAGTGGAATTCATGTTTGTTTTTCACTTTTTAGTGCGTGTTATAGTTTGTTTTGTGTGTGTGTTTTTTGGGAGGTTTGTGTTTGAGTGGTTTATATAGGGAGTGGGATGATGAGCATGGGGGAGGGGAAGGGACATGGATTAATGTTGGGGAAAGCTAAGAGATGGTGGAGGTTTTTTAACTGATAATATAGTGTTCAATGATGAAAATTCAAGAATTTAATATGGTTTTAAATTTAAAAAATTATTAAACATGAACTTTTTTCATATAACTAACCCAAAAATAGGAAAAAATTAAAGAAAATGGTATTGGACATCAAGGCCCAAAATAAGAAACAAAATGGTTATTTGACATCAAGGCCCAAAAAAGAAAAAACTGGAGAGTCCAGTGAGATTTGGGCTTCCGCATTCCCGCCCAATATACTCATAATACCCACCAGCGCACATTAGCATTCCGGCCTCAGAACTGTGTGTAATCACTGTAAAGCTACTCCAAAATTAGCAAGACGGAGAATGAGCTCAGCAAATCTACCTCGGACGGAAGCTAGTGTGCTCCGAGGGCATGAAGGCGCCGTATTGGCGGCGCGTTTCAACGCGAACGGCGAGTATTGCCTGAGCTGCGGCAAAGACCGCACCATAAGGCTATGGAATCCTCACCGTGGATTGCATATCAAGACCTACAAATCGCATGGCCGTGAGGTCCGCGATGTCCATGTTACCCCGTACGAGCCTATAAATTTCATGCCGGCGTTTTCGTTAACTGTTGAATTGGTTTGCACCACTTGTTTATTACTCGTCTATGTGTTTTTAATATTTTTTTGGATTTTTGGTAGGGATAATTCTAAGCTATGTTCGTGTGGAGGCGATCGGCAAGTTTTCTACTGGGATGTGGCTACTGGTCGTGTTATTAGGAAATTCCGTGGTCATGATAGTGAGGTCAGTTGGAACTAGCATCTTTCTCGGTGGATTGATTTCGATTATACTGCATTGAGATTAGGGTATTGAAATGATATGGTTGAAAATGTCATTATAGGTGTCTTTAGTGTCGCAAGTATTGTACGAACTGGGGTAAAGGTTCCAAATTTAAATATAGTCTTGGAGCTTCTGTTGATAGGAACGTTAATAGTAAAAGTCATGCCAGATGATTGTATTCTTTGAGAAAAATGCTTGCGAAGATAAGTTGTGTTCTTCGTTTTGAATAAATGTGGCAATCAGATCGACATTGTGTCTGAATTGTAGCTTTAGGCGCCTCTTTGTTTTTGGAAGGTTCTAACGTATTTCTCTAACTTTGTCTTCTGGACTGATATAATTCATTGCTATGCTTATCGAGCATCCAAGATATCTTTTTAGATTCTCATAAGGGCTTTATGACTTGAGCTTTTGTTGGATTTGGAACTTGTTTCTGGATTACCTTATATCAATGGCAAAACCCTTCACTTGATCAGGGTGGTAATGTTAATTTCTATCTGTTTCTTGATTTGTAAGTTTGCGAAGCCTTGAGGATTACTTTTCCTTTTGGGTTGCTGCTACTTTTAGAATTTCATTCTACTTTACCCATTTGTCTGTAATTCCTCATGTTGGTAAGCTCAGTGAGATGTTTTGAATATTGATTTTTCATTTACATTTGTGCTGGATTATATAATATTTTATTATGAAATATTGAACTAACATCAATTGCATGAGTTTAGGAAGTTAATTTGTTTTATCCACATATTTCTTATGTAACAGTAAAGCATTCTGCATATTAGCATTTTTCGCTTGCAAAAGTGAGAAATAATACTTGCTTGACTTTGCCATGCACGTGCTTATTATCTGAGTTTTTCTTTGGACAAGTACCTTTGTTGACATGGTTCTTCCTTGTTACCAGGTGAATGCTGTGAAGTTTAACGATTATGCATCAGTAGTGGTATCAGCTGGCTATGACCGTTCATTGCGTGCTTGGGATTGTAGATCTCACAGCACTGAACCTATTCAGGTTAATTCTTTTTCTTTCCCTTATTAAAGATGAGTTCAGGACTCTACCCGGATATTTTATGTTAATCCGAATTTTAGGCAGAAATATCTTTTTGTATTTTACTGCTGCTGATTTGTAGCCATAAGGTTGGGATTGCCCTTTTCTGAATGGTGTTTGTTTTGACAATAGGGAATTTGAGGGGTTCTTGTGACTGAAAATTGAACATTTTCTTTCACCTAGTAGAAATGTCCCTTTCCAGATGATATTTGTGTGTTGACATCTAAGCCTTGGAGCACTTGAATGCATACTTTTTATACATTTTACTGAAATTTTGACTTAATGGATACTTGGAATACTTTGCAGATCATTGACACCTTTTCAGATAGTGTCATGTCTGTTTGTTTATCGAAAACTGAGATAATTGCGGGAAGTGTTGATGGAACTGTTCGAACATTTGATATTCGTATTGGTAGGTATGTGGCTTTCAGTTGATGATAACGACATTTCATTCTTTTTTTTTTTTATTTTCTGCCTTTTTCTGGAACCGAACTTGTAACTCAAATTGTTTCTCCATGCTGTTCCTATGATAAATACATTTACATATGACCTTTTCATGGTTTGTCAACAGAGAAATATCTGATAATTTGGGGCAGCCTGTAAACTGTATTTCTCTCTCAAATGATGGCAACTGTGTATTAGCCAGTTGTCTTGATTCTACTTTAAGGCTTTTGGACAGGTAAATGTGTCATTATAATTCTACTCTTGGAAATATCACTAAGTCTTTTGTATATTTCTCAGATATATTCCTTTTCTCTGGCAGATCAAGTGGTGAATTATTGCAAGAATATAAAGGCCATACTTGCAAGGTTTACTCTGGAACTTATGATGATGCTTATTACTTATTAAGATAGTCCAACATGCAATCGATAATTTCTTAAACTGTTTCCCTCTTTTATGCATCTTCATTGTTGCTCAAGTGTTATTGCTGCATTTATCCGTGTCCTGGGCTTGAAATTTAAATTGGTTATTACTGTTGTATCAGTCATTCAAAATGGACTGCTGCCTAACAAACACCGACGCCCATGTGACTGGTGGTTCAGAAGATGGTTATATTTATTTTTGGGATCTTGTAGATGCACAAGTAGTGTCCAGTTTCCGAGCTCATTCGTCAGTGGTAAAGTTACTTTTATTACACATATTTTTCGAGATATTTCTTCTTTTCCTGTAATCTTATACTCTTGCGCGTATCAAAGTAACTGGAAATTTTGATGTGCCAGTTGAATATGTGGATTGAGGACAAAATCCCAAGATTTCAGCTGATCTTTACATAACCAAAGGCTTCATGAAATCATTCCTTTTGTTACTAATGTTGCTGATACATTTTTTAAAATATTTCACTTCACTAATAACTGTTTTACAAGCCACACCATAAATTTATTTATTGTTGCGGAAGCGACAAGTAGAATCAGAAGTTTGTAGTGTTTGCAAATAGAAGCTGAAAGTTGATTTAGTTAAGAGAGAGTGTTTGATGGTTAAGTGGTAAAAATGCTTTATTTGTGTGTAGAAGTCAAAACCAAAAGCAGAATCAGAAATCTAAATTAAAGCACCCCACCCCCTGCTTTTAGATTTTGATTAAATGAAGCAAAATCAGAAACAGCAAATACTAAAAAGTTATTTTCCAACTAAAAGCTGGAAATCACTTTTTTTTTTTTTTAGTGTTTGCAAACACTCCCTTAGTTTGAGGATGTAAAATGCTGTGTCCCTATGCTGCACACAATTGAGTATTGGATTATTGGACATGTCTGTTTCGTCTAATTTCAGTTTCCTGTCATTTTCTCTGAACTGTCAACGGCCTAACTTTCATTTTAAATTTAAATTTTTTGTTCTAACTAGTGTTTTTCTTTGTTTGTTTTGTTTCTCTTCCACTTTCTGGTTGACAGGTAACTAGCGTAAGTTATCACCCGAAGGATGATTGTATGATTACTGCTTCAGTTGATGGAACAATTCGTGTTTGGAAACCCTGAGAACAGAAGGCATTCATGGATTTCAGTTTCATGTTGCCTTCTTATTTTCTCTTATAGGATTTAAATTGGGCATCAGATGAAAGCTATTCGTTCGTGATTCAACTGGTGATGTAGATGAATTACAATAATTACAGTTTTGTTTTTAATTTTTCTAAAGCTCAAAATATAGACATTATTAAATTTTTAAGACTAACATACATACATATTATTAAATGGCAAGTTCTGTCTTTGCTCCTTGTGTTGAGAAGGAAGAATTCTTAATACATTTGACAAAGTCTTGGCATGAAAAACATAACCAAAAAGCTGGCAGCAAATAGGGTGTACATTTTCTACTGCCAAGTCAATATTTATTGCAATTGAAGTCTTGATTCCAGTCTTGATTTGATAATACTTTTTTCTTCTCTTTTCTTTTCCTATTTTGATTTGGAAAAATGTCATGTTGCACATTTCACTCACATTTCACTTTTAAGATGATAATAATTTTTATATTCTTATATGTTGAATAAATATTTTCTTTTTTATGCATGATATTTGATATAAAGTAATAATGTGGATTCCAGTTATCAAAATAAAAGATAAAAAAATAAAAAGAATTCTTCAAATGCATTTTCATTCTCACTTATCCAATAATCAACCACATCAATTATTATTTTACTAAAAAAATATAAATATCAACTATCATCACCTTCTTATATACAACCCGACTTTCAAATTTTTTTTCTTTCAAATAATATATTTTTTTCACACTGTCCTTTCCAAAAACAAAATGAACGGAATAGAAGGTCAACCAATTACACCCAAGGGATGAGGAAAATTGGATGAGTATATAGCCTCTTTTGATGAGAGAAAGAAAGTACTGAATGCGAAATACCCCACATGTACCATAGTCCTCTTCGCTAGGTGAGTTGTAAATCGAGTGATATGCACGAGTGACAACCCTGCAATGGATATGATCAACGACTGAGTATATAGCCTCACCAATCACCATGCAATGGGTTAGTATTTGTTTTAGGAATGAGTTCAAATTGGACGAAAGGGATGGGGAAAATTGGACTTGGTATTTATTCCATTAAAACATTCCCATTGAAAGGTCATTGTATTATATTTGAAACTAAGTTTCAAAAGCATGAAGTTAGGAAATGGGATTACTTTATTTCTTGGGTCAATGTGAAAGGGCTTAAGCAAACAAAAGAACAAGAAGAAAAATTTGTCCCCACAGTTATTAGATTGAAAGCCACGGCATCAACAAAGTCAATCATAATCATAATAATTTGATAAAAGTCTGAAATCAAATAGAATAACTTCAAATTAAGACGGACGAAACAACTCATTTATTTACCATACATTCTCTTACATTGCTTTAATTTGCATGTCCACTTATATAAGTACTTTTTGTAATACGTTTATATGTGAAAATGTATACCCTCTTCTAAATTTACAAAATAAAATATAAAATGGCCTTTTTTAAGGGATAATTACAAAAACACCCTTGTGGTTTGGCTTTATTACAAAAAAAAAATAGAGATGTCAAAATTACAAAAATACCCATCAAGTTTAGTTATGTGTTAAATTTAAGGGGGGATGACTGTAGTATTTTAAAAAAAATCATTCACATTTTTTTTGAAAAAAAAAAACTAACCTTTTTTTCAATATTTTGTTTTTGTAGCTATTATAAATATTCCATTGAGGTTTTAAAAATGTCCACTTATATCAAACCTCAAGGTTTTTTTTAATATTTTATAACAAAAACTACCAAAAAAATGAAAAATACCTCAGGGATGTTTTACAAAATAAAATAAAAATGGCCTTTTTTAATATACAACGTATGTATGCATATATAAGCATCCAATGCGTGTGTTCGTTTTTAATATATCATCATCACAACTTCCTATCATCTTCCTGGGCAACATCACAGATATTTCTCTGTGTGAAAAACACACACTACACGCATCCTCTATAACACGCTTACTTCAAACTAAAAACCCATCAACATATATAATCACACACAAACACACACAAAATAGAAATAGAAAATAGTCTGTCAACTTCTTTAATTCTTCAGTACTTTTCATGGCTCATTCTTCAGAATCCATGCCTAAAAACAAGCCTTATCAAAAGGGCTATAAGGATTTTGATCGTATGGCGGCCATAGTCGCAGGGACGTTGATGCAGTTATTCGGAGACGAAGATATTGATGATCAGACTGCCATTGCAGCAAGTTACTCCATGAACAAGAAGAAAAAGGGTTCTTATAGTGATATTTCTGGAGAAAGAATGATGAAGAAGCGCAGGTATAGAAGTATTGATAATCTGTACATGGCTACAAAGCCAGTTAAATTCATGGAGGGCAAAAAGTATTATATATAGTTAGCTGGGGCCAAAATAACATTAGAGCTTTTCAAATTTATGAACTATTTGCAAGGAGATTTTTTTGGTGATGATTTTAAGCTTTCCTTTTTTATTATTTTGTTTGGATTGCAATAAGTTATAGGGATAGTTACAAAAACCCTCTGAGGTTTGGGCTAATTACAAAAAAATCCGAAGATGTTTTAAAATTACAAAAAAAAACCCCCAGGTTTCATTTTGTCTTAAATTTAAGGGGGATAACTAATATTTTTGTAAATGTGGGGTTTTTTGGAAATATTTTTGAAGATGACCAGGAAAAATGTGATGGAATCAAACCTCAGGGTTTTTTTGTAATTTTCAAAACTCTTGGGTTTTTTGTAATTAGCCCAAACCTCAGGGGTGTTTTTGTAATTATCCCTAAGTTATAAGTTGAAAAATTCGCTTAATTTAACATAAACCGGTAGAAACACAACAAGAATAAATCAATTTACTTACAGAAAAAATATGTAGGTAAGTGCTAAGATAATTAGTCGTTGAGAAGGAGAGACGTGTTTCATGTCTAAGTTCTAACAGTCTAAGACACAAAGCTTAAAACAACGCTAAAGCTCCCAAAAATGATAATACAACGTCCCAAGGCCGAATCAAGAATAAAGTTCCTGATCATAAGCAAAAACATCTATTTCATCTTTCAATTGCAAAAGTAAACCATCCAATGTCTCAAATATTCGATACCCTTCAAAATGGCACCTATCTTCAACCGTAAACGAACAACATTTCCCATCAACTCGTATAACACTTTGCCCAGGCGATTTCGTCACTTGCTTGCTCTTCATTTTCATACGCATATCAGCAACACCATCCCACTCTTTTGCTAACGCATAAATATTAGCCATTTCAACAAAAGGAGCTGCAGCAAGTGGTTCTAGTCGAAAAAGATGATTTGCTGCATACTCACCAATCTCTAAGTTATGATGAATCTTACAAGCACTAAGCAAAGCACCCCAAATCCCAGCATCTGGTTTAATAGGCATTTCTAGAATAAACTCCAATGCTTCTTTTAACTTTCCTCGGCGTCCAAGGAGATCAGCCATGCAAGAATAATGATCTAATCCCGGGTTTATTTGATATTTTTCGGTCATCATATTAAAAATTTCCCATCCTTTCTCCAAAAAACCGGCGTGAGTGCAGCTTGAAGAACAGCAAGGAAAGTTACGTGATTTGGTTTTAAACCGAATTTTAGCATTCGATTAAATTGATCTAACGCCGCTTGAAATTTCCCGTTAAGTGCGAACCCTGATATCAGAGTCGTCCAAGAGACGACGTTTTTCTCATTCATTGAGTGAAAAAGGTTTTGAGCATCTCCCATGCTTCCACATTTCGCGTACATATCCAACAATGCATTACAAACCATCAAATTGCTCTTTAGCCCTTTTAAAACGGTGTAATTATCAAACCATTTTCCAACTTCAAGAGCTCCGATTTTGCCACAGGCCGCTATCATATGGATAACAGTAACCAAATCAGGTTTTTCGCCAGAAGCTTCCATATTGTGGAACAAGGTTAATGCTTCATCCAAATCACCTTTCTCTGAATATCCACCAATCATAACGGTCCACGTGACGCATGATCTCTCATTCATGCAATCAAATATGTATCTCGCGGAACGAATATCTCCACACTTTGAATACATAGAAACAAGGGTGTTAAGCAAGGTGATATCCCCATCACAACCAATTTTCACTCCATGAGAATGAATTACCATGCCATAATATAAAAAATTAGACTGAGCAAATGATGAAAGCAAATTAAGAATAGTACTCAAATCAGGCCTATATCCACCACGAAGCATCTGTCGATAAACGCCCATAGCCTTCACCGATTCCTGAAAATAAGCAAAACCTGCAATCACAGCATTCCAAGAAACAACACTCAAACAATCCAAAGCAATACCACTAAATACTATCTCAGCCGAACACAAGTCGCTACATTTTGCATATCCAGCTATCCAAGTATTAGCAACCGATACATCTTCTCCGAACCCACATTTCAGCCCGAAGCAATGAACAGAGCCCAACAGTATACCATCCTTCATTCCGGACACTAATTGCGTCAATCCCATTACAGTAACCGCATCAGGCATCACACCATCAACCCTCATTCTGTTAAATAACAAAGAGACTCTATCAAAGAAACCCATTTGAGCAAAACCCAAAATGATCGCATTCCAAGAAGCTATGTCTCTCACAGACATTTCATCAAACAGTTGATGGGCGTCTTCTAAATGGCTACATTTCACATACATATCGACCAGAGCAGTCTGCACGTATATATCCGAACTATACGGCGTTTGCACAACGCGGGCATGAATTGCCCGCGAGAATTTGAGGTTTGATAGCTTCGCACATGCTTTAGCAATGAAGGGGAATGTTAAGTTGTTGGGCGGTTCATCACACTCTAGCTTCATTTGGCGAAAGAGGAGAAGGGCTTTCCGGGCGTCGCCACGGTTCACTGCTTGCCTTATGCTGGAATTCCATGCAGCAACTGAAAATCTGTTGAATATCTGAATAGCTAATTGGGATGATACCATGTCTCATTGTTCCAGGAAAAAGTGTCTTTTGTGCATGAAGCTGGAGAATGAGCCGTTCTGTTTTGGACTCAATGATAGGTAAATTCAGCCCATTCAAATGTTTTGCAGCCATTTACTTCATTGTATTTGATTAGGTAGGATAAAATGATCAATTGAAATCCTAATTTAGTATTTGATCTTCTATTCTAACGGTAAAAATACATGTCTTTGCATGATTTAACATCATGAATGATGAAACATAAAATAGAAGGCAAAAATGTTTTTTCATTTTATGGATGACATTTATACAATTCATACATAAAACATAAAATAGAATATAAGATCTTGATTTGATGAAAGTGGCATTTTGGAAAAAAATAATTTTCAATGGGAAATTATTGTTGGATAACTCATCCAACCTAAAATATTTTACACTATTTAAATTAATTTTTTTGAAAATAAAAATTTTTAAAAAACTATAAAAACAAAACTAATGTTAATATTTAAATTTTGTTAACCATATGTTATAAATTTAAATCAAAACTATTTTTTTGTTTTCTTTGACATGTACAGTAGGAGAAAAACACGGCTATAATTATGGAGATTTAAAATAATTGTATAAATAACAACCTGAATCAATTGAACTGAAAAAAATAATTTTTGTACACAAGTTTTTTATATCAAAAAATTTCTTGAAAGAATAATGTTAATAAATTTACAAGATTTTGAACCTAAATCAAAACTAATTTATTATTCTTAATCAATTTTTTTAAAATAAATTTGTGTTTTTCAAGAAAAATAAATATTCTGCAAATATTTTTATTTTATTCAAATATTATATTTTTACCTAATTTACATTGAAAATAATTTTTTCTAATTATCATTTAAATAAATACATAGGATTGTGACTTGTCCACAAACCAAAAAAATTTAAAAGTTATCAAATTTTTGCCAAAATATTCTTGATTTGATGAAAGAAAACCCCAAGGAGAATTTTAATAACTCAATATTATTTCCACTCAAAAATAAATTTTGACTATATAACATATAATTTTACACCATATATTAGATTTTAAATCAAAACTATTTTTTAATTTCTTTGACATCATGGAGCCGAACCTGAATCAATAAACCACAAGCACAAGTTTCTATTAGCAAGACAAATTAATTTATGAGAATATTTAAGGATCCAAAAATCCATTATATATTCAAACTTTGTTTTGAATCAATCATTCATCATCCCATCAAACAAAGTAACACAATTTAATCTCAATCCAAAATTGCATTATATATTTAATCAATCATTCATCATCCCATCAAACAAAGTAAACAAGCCGTTAATCGATTAATTGTCTGTACGCTAGGGATGGTATGATGTAATTTTAGAAATATAATTAAGGCAGAGAGGGAAATGAAGGCTGTCACTCCTAATGTTGTTTCATAGAATTTTTCACAAAATATCGACAGAAAAGAAGTTTGAATAGAACTGCCAGAAAGGTGCGTATACAACCGATATAACAGGCCTAATTCATATCAAGACTGTAACAAAGTTTGAAATGGTTAAAGACATTACATAATACAAAATAGTTTAGAACACTATCACTACCAAGCATAGCATAAGAATCCAACTTCTGGGGGTCGAATCATTGTCCGGCGTGTTTCATATACTCGGGAAGAAGTATCATTTGACATTTCATGTACTCGGATCTGCAGAATAACTTGTTCAAGCAGTGCCTTTGAATTTGGCATCATATTCATAAGGTTGCTGCAAAAACAAAAACAAACATCCAACTTATGTACAGAACAAGTTATATAATAAAGAAAGATTTGACGAGCAATTTTCTTTCCACTAAGAATCACTGCTGTAAAACGAGTGAGCAGCATATCCACAGACTAAGAGATATCGAAAGCGGACAATTTTCATCTCAAAACTACTTTCAACAGCTGCCACTGCCCACGAAACACCTATCAGGATATGCCTACAACCTGAAAGGAAACTTTCCGACCATGAAGCTTTTAAGCAGAGAAGGTTTTCAACACTACGAACAAAGTTAACAGGAATTCCATACGGAAAGGTATATTAAATATTTTGATAGGCTAAATTGGATTAAGAGATAATTAAAAAAAATGAGTTTGGGGTATTTACGAAAGGAAAAAAAACTTGTATGAGACAGTCTCACGAGCATTGTCCATGAGACGGATCCTATATGTAAAATAAAATTTCAACTCAAACCCAAATTACAAAAACCCAGATTTTTTGTGTTTTGCAGGATCCGTCTCATGGACTCCATGAGACGATCTCATATAAGACCACCTCTTTACGAAAAAATCCCAGAGATGTTCCAAAATTACAAAAAGCCCTCTTTGGTTTGATTGTCTTAAATTTGAGGGGGTAACTGTAATTTTTGAAATATTTTTTGCTTATAAGGGGGAAAATGTACAACAGAATCAAACATCAATGGTTTTTTTTGTAATTTTCAAAAACCTCGAGTTTTTTGTAATTGGCCCGAACCTCAGGGAATTTTTTTTAATTATCCCTTGGATTAATGAATGCCAGTCCCAAGTCTTCTTGTAGTAAGAAAGAAAATCTAATAAAACTCTATAAACATATCTACCCAAATCTTTTTTACAAAATGTACCTGAAGCTATAAAGCAACTAAACCAAGGATATAAACTAAGCTCAGAATATTTTTAACCTTAAAGCAGAGCAGAAGTGCAAGCTTATTTTCTTCAGATTTTGCAATTCAAAATAGAACTGCACGTATTGAGAATTTTTTTGGGGGAGTGAATATTTGGACCAAGTAAACTAGGTCATTCATCTATAACACTACCGAACCCAATACATATAAACACAATGAAGAGACTTGACATTTAAGATAAATTCAACAAATTAATGAATGTCCCTAAATCTAGTCACATATATGACACTAGCTTTATATTTTCTCCTTCAGGGGAGAGCAGCAATCCGTAGAAATACATTACCAAGTATATGGCCGAGATCAATCTACGAGCAAACCATCTTTTGTGCATTGCTTGTTGAGCACGTGATGCCCCTTCCACACTATCAAACCTCAAATAAACATATCCAGCACTATTCCTGTAAGCCAGTGGAATCATCATTAGATTGTGTACACAGTTTGCTGATGAAACATGCCATGATTGACTATTAAATACTACGAAAATGAGAAATTGCTTAATCAATCTGTAGTTGGGACAAGAGGTGTAATGATTCTCATCGCACTGTGATCTTCATATATCAATCTGAACAAAAATAGATAATAAACAATAAATAAATAAATAAATAAAAATCAGCTCATTCTTACTTGTCAACATAGATATGCTTCACACGGCCATACTTGGAACATTCTTCTTGTACATCATCTCTAATATCCAGGTCAAATTCAGGATCCGCCTACAATATCATTATTATTTCATAAAAGTTAAAACAACTAAAATAATAATAATCTCTCCCCTCCATTTGCAAGCACCAGCAGCAGAAAAACACTAACCTCAGTGGCTGGATCAAACATATTCTTCAACAATAAACACTCACTGGGGGTTCCAATAGGTTCTGGGACCATGGAAACAACCTGTGCAGGAAGAACTGGACTTGGAAGGACAGCAGTTGGATTGATGGGCATGGTGATAGCTTGTTGTGAAGGAGCTGCTCCATTCAGCGCAGGCACTCCAATGGGGCCTACGACGCTATCAAAGATAATCAAGTTAGTTTTCAGATTCAATCATGAGGAAACTATTGATCTAACACAATCCTATATACAGACCTTGATGCTATGCCACTACGATCAAGCTTCGCCATGAGCATTGCTCTTGACTGCGCATTTAAAGCCTGCACAGATTGCAGACTTAACAGGTGAGAACATGCAGAACATAAAAGATCAATCATAAATATTCTATGATAAGGGATTGTAGTTATAGATGTAGGAAGAGAGGAATAATAATTGTACTAATTATAATTCTTTCACGACTCTAGTAACTACCTACAATATCGACAAACTGTACGTTTTTGGAATATAAATTCATTTATAAAATGGACTTTCCAATATGGACTTTACGGAAGTGCTTATAAGTATTGTTCAGTGTTTGGTGAAAATGCCTTTAATGCCCATATCTTAGAACAATATTACAGCTGAAGCTTACTCACCAAACCACCACCATCATCATCGTCAAAATCTGCAGTTTTTGTTCCAGTATCTTGCGCTCCAACATGGTCAGTAACAGAGGAAACCTGAACATGTAGATTACAAAGATCGAAATCACGTTGACGTATCTGTGCACATCAACAGAACATGGAACACTATAACCTGAGCACTATACCTTAATGGTCCGGCCAGCAATCTCCAGTTTTCCATTCAAACTTTGTGCAGCCTTTGCATGCTCAAGTTGCCCAAACTGCAATTATGTTAATAGATCAACAAAGTTACTAAGAAAATATAGTGGGAACATTAAAAAACATAGTGACTAAGAGACAAATATAACTATCGACGCAATTGATGTCCAGAAAATACCGACTTGAACAAACCCGAAACCTTTGCAATGTCCTGTCTCTGGATCTGTAGGAAGTTGCACAAGCTCAACAGGCCCAAATGCTTCAAAAATCTGGAAAATGATCAAAATCAATCTTTTAACATCTGATTTACAAGAAAACAAATACTAAGACATAACAAAGACAGCAGTTAACTCAAAATAGGTCCAGTGTTTAATAAATCAAGAAAAGGATCAAAATAAATCCTTGAACACTTGAATAGTTAAAAAAAATAGGAAAATGGTAAAATAATCAACCATAGTAAAGAATTTAATCAAGAATGATCACATCCTCAACCACCCTCCCCAAACAAAAATCGCACCCATTCTTGTAATGTAGTTTAAATATGTTCTCCACAAATTGACTTTATGACAAAACAAACTGTTTAACAACAGTCCATTGAACTTGAGAAGTCAATGATTTCTAAAATGAAAGTTAAGCTGAAGTTACGTCACTGCTAGAAATGTTACAACCATCAATTAGGAAAACAAACATTAAAAAGTACAGCACAAACAATAGCTGGCTTAGTGGTGTATCCTGATCGCAGCGCAGAGAAACACACTTTATTGAGACAGACGAGCACTACCAATATTGACAATTTGTATCTTCCCAAGTTAAAGTTAGTAGAAGAAAAACACAGTGATGGCATAATAATTAAATGCATGCTAAATAGATAACACCACAACGCCATACCTGTTTTAGCTGAAATTCTGTCATGTTAAAATGTAAATTGCCAACATAAAGCTTCCTATCAGTTGCACCATATGGTCCAGTAACTCCAGAACCACCAGCAGAAGTATTTGATTGAACAAGATTCTTTTCTGCTTCTGAAGGTTTTACCATTACAGGTTGTCCAAGAAACAGGTGGCCAGATAGAGCAATAGCCATCGGCACAGACATAGCATCATAAAATTCAATATACCTGTCATAAGGGAACACAGCTTAAATGACACAGTGCAAAAGACCAAATCATACAGCAAGCATCGGGTTACAAAAAGCCTGTAAAACTCCAAACATTCTGTAAAGCACACAGCATAAGCCAACAGAATGAAATTTCATATCACAAGTTTCTCAAGTTAAATATATCAAAATCAGCAGAAAAATCCTGCAGTGGTGAATCTTAAAAGACATTTAGACATCAATTCCCACCGAGCTTATCAAGTGGGCAGATGAACACATGGACTTGGAGACAGTAACATCCTAATCCATAACCTTATTATCCACATCTGATATATGACACCACTGGGAATGTGCATGGACAGTAGAAAACAGAAAAACATACTAAATCTGAAAGAAATATTTGACAGCCTTGAACTCAAAGAACTCAATATCATACAGTAACTTCAGTAACTTCAATAAGAGCATCTGGTTGAAAGCAAAATTTCACAAGACTAGTATAATAGAATACAACTCTTTTCAATCATTTTTGAGATTAAGATGTGTACATTTGTTCCAGAATTACGCTTTTAACCTTGAGAAAGAGCATCACAAATTGGAAGAGTAATCTATTCAAAGCTAAAAAATAATTACATAAATAACAAACATTGTTGGTGTGGAAAGAGAAACCAATCAAAATTTACCATTCACTATGTGGTTGTGGGTGGGAATGAGAAAATCAAGCAAGCACAAGGAAACATACCCAACTCCTTTTGATCGCCTTGAGTTTCGATCCATAATTAGTTTTACATCCCTCACCTGAAGACAAGAAAGGAAATTACAAATTTAAAAAGAAAGCAAATTAACAAAAAAAAACAAGAACTAGGAGTCTAGGATCTCATGTTACGGTCCTCATAAGCATGTTGCAGACGGTAAAATAGGGAAAGGGTAAATTTTTCCACTTACTTCGACAAGAAAGTCAGTGTACTACTTGTCATTGAACTCTGAGGTCCATATACAAGAGTTCATGAAGACATCTCGAGAAGACATATTCATAACTATAAATTAAAAAAAAAAAAAAGAATCTAATAACCCTCCAAATGGTTACGGATAACAAGTTTCAGAACCGGAAGTATCTTCACAATAACCCTCACCAACCTTTCCAGCTTGAGAGAAAAATTCGAAAACATCTCTCTCAGTCGCCTTCAGCGGCATCTACAAGATTGTGGAATCATTGTTAGTAATATGATGAATGTGGGCATCGAAAAATTCAAACATGATAGGATAAATTGAGGTAGAAGGAACCCAAAGTCAAAACTCGTACCTGATATGCGAAAACAGTTCTCTGGTCTCTTTCCGGGTCAGCTTCAGGCTCTGCAGCTTCTTTTTTATCCTTGAATCTCCTGCATTGAAGACTCATAGTAAAATGAGAACAAATCCAGTGATGGGAAAGGTCAGCATTCCAATAAATGCAGCCTTATTAGTCTGTTAGAGGCTAATGTAAGATATAATCCCAAACCCATTCTCATTCTCCCCTGAAGTTAAAGTACTTTCACACCCACAAACTCCTTCCAGCACCCTTGTATGAGTTCCAATTTACAATGCTAATCCTAGACCAGAGCAGTTGTTTTAATAAAAAGTCAATCAAGAAAAACAACTTAACAGAAAGATTTAGATGTCAAAACGAGCCCTTATTACCATATACAGACATATATTATAACCATCTTGACCACAGCAGATCAATATACTAGCTGGATAGCAAGAAATCATAAGAGCCATATCCCCAAAGAAGAAACAAAATTGGAATTATCTATAAAACATCAATTATTAAGGTTCATTTAGCAAAGGAAACCACATGGTTCAAAAGCTTTACAATCTAGTTGCCTACTAAAACCACTTTATAAGCTTTAGGATCATCACTTGTCATCAAAGCCCTTTACCCGTAGCATTTTAGTTTACAACTCTGAACCTAGTATGTGCACACATTAGAAATCCTTCAGATCATTTATACTAGAAGACTGTTGCGCAAAGATCCCTATTGATGTTGCAGCCAGGCAAATTTGGCATGCCAATCTCCATTGCGTCATTAATATAGAACAGTCGGAGAATTTTGGGAGTCCACAATTTCTGTCCTGTAAATTCATGAATTAATATCTATTGTCAAATGAATTGCAAGTTTCAGAAAGGCTAAGTTAAACACTAAACCTAATTACAATATCTTATATTTGGGTCCCACACAACAAAAGTCATTATTACAATCCCTGTTCAGAGCAAAGGGAAAGCCACAATTATGGAGCTAAAGCATTTTCGTCTTCGAAGAGAAGAAAAGGTTGGAAAACTGATACAGCTTCACCATAAGCGTTGCCAACCTAAAAATTGAATACACCATCGGTCAACATCTCAGCTCAAAGGTAAGAAAGCACCTTAAATCCAGCTATGCAAAAACATTAGAAGGATGGAAGAGTGAGTCAAATCTAAAAGCCCAAAACAAAGAAACACAACAGACCTTATCAAACTCAATATGTGGAAATCCACTTTCCTCTGTGAAGAAGCCTTCAAGGGGTTTCCGCATTGTTAGCCCATTAAGATGCAAACAATCCATCTACGATTTCAACCCAAGTTAGAATACTACATCCTCTATGTAGAAATTCACTTTTGTTTTCTGCATTTAGACGCTTTTTATGCATTTCCTTCATGTTTAACTCTATCGACAAGGCCAAGGGGAGAAAAATACACTAATGTGGAATACAAATGAAGCAGCATATCTATTTTTGTAACCATAGACAAATACAGAGGGAGATATCTCTGCTTTGTTCTAATATATATTTTTCCTATACATGATTGCTTCATATAAGTAACCTGAACTCAGCTACCAGCAACTCTAAATGACAGTAAACTGTTATTACTTATTACTCAAGTTACAGATACTGACATACTGTAATAAACGTACAAACTCTCAACCAATTACAAAGAGATCAAAATGAATAGATATTGAGAAAATAAAGATTAAGTTATCAATGGACCAATTCGAGAAAGGGGGATAACACAAGCAGAAACAGGGGCATCAATGGCATTGCATGATGACACTCTTAAACAAGTGATTCAAACACAAGTACCACAATGTTGCGCAAACCCCAAGTTAATTTAAGCATGATCATAGCATACAACTTCCGAACAAATTTTGCAAGATCACACAAGATATCGCATTTCATACACACTCAATCGCAATGCACACATGAAGAAATAAATATTACTCAGGCTCTAGAATATCAACAGAAAAGATAAACCCATTAAGAAAAAGGTGCTAGACATCACCTGCTCTCCTCACGCTCCCTTTCCCTCAACAACTCCCTTTCTCTTTCCCGATCCAGTCTCGACCGACTCCTACTCCTTCTCTCCCGTTCCAGTCTCGATCGACTCCTACTCCTCCTCTCCCTTTCCCTTTCAGCTTCCTTATCCCTCTCTCTCCTCTCTTTCTCTTTCTCTCTCTCCTTCTCCTTCTCCCTATCCCTCTCTCTCCTCACGCTATCCCTATCCCTATCTCTTTCCTTCTCCTTATCCCTCGAGCTGCGTCTCTCTCTGTCGGGATCCCGCTCTCGACTCCGATGCCTAGAGCTCCTCTCCCTCTCCCTCTCCCTGTCCCTATCCCTATCCCTATCCCGGTCTTTATCCCTATCTCTATCCCTCTCCCTCTCTCTCTCTGTCGCGACCGTTCTCTTCACTCCGCGATTTCTTGCTGCTGCTCTTCCTCTCCCTTTCTTCCTCATCAAACTCATCATCTTCGCTCCTGTCTCTTCTTCTGTAACCCTTCTCGCTCCTCTCTTTCTCCTTTTCCTTGTCCGGAGTCTCCTTCTTCGCTGGGCCGTTGGTTTCTTCCACGGTTTTCTCCAGGTAATCGTACTCGTCGAAATCCATCCTGCTCCGATATTTGACCCTACCGGAGATGATTAAGCTAGCTCAGGTCCCCAGAAATTATTGGATTATCTTATCGAAACCCTAGCTCGTTGGGATAGAATTAGGGTTTTGGAAGAAGAGAGCAAAATCAAAATGGTAAAGGACGAAATGGTAAATTATGATTTGCGTTACACACTCGGGCAGTTATTGGTTGGAGGGGTGGGCTTGGGCTTGGGCTCTTTGCCGATGTCAAGTTGGGTTAGTCACAAAATTGAGACCAACTTGGGCCATACAGTAGATTATATGCCAAGGTCCATGAGCTTGTTCTGAAAACCAACCCATTTCAGATATACAACTCATTCCCCCTCATTTTCACTCATTAAAAAAATGAGATAAGAGTTTGGAATTTTACATCCTATTGTAGGTTTTGGCATAATTAATTTGGAATTTTACATACTATTGTAAGTCTTGGCACAATCAGAATCTTATATTCATAAAGGGCATACACATATATTGCATGTTCCTTAGCATATATGGTTGTGCTTGCCTATGGGGGGAAATTGTAAAATTTTCTTTCAAAAAGGTTTCTCGTCCCAGCATTTTATTGATTGTGAAAATTTTCAAAAAATATACTATTTGATAAACGACAACCAAGAAAATTGATATCTTTCCTGTTGAATTTTCAACATAACCCATCAAGCCACAGATGTTAGGCAAAATAAGTTTCTGTATTGGCCAATTGTTCAATCAAATTAGGCATACCTCTGCCAACAATAAAAAAATGAGAAGTTCTGGATTCTGTTGAGATTCTGTAATAATGGGCACAATGTCACAATAAAGATGCAAAATCAAATCCCACAGAGCTGATCAGGATTTTTAAAATAAAACATCAGCCAAATACAAAGTTCGACAACGAATGATAACCTTAAGCACATAAACAAGTACAAGTATAAATGTATAATGAACCCATCTTTCTCAGCATCAACTGTAAATCTTAATTTTCTAGAACAAATGAATCGCACAAAGTATTAATAACATTAGAAAGGGCTCGAAATTGAACCACTTGAATGCTAAAATCCAAATGATGGAGAAAATGAGAGTCCATTGCAGGAACAAAAGATCCATCCAGAATCTAGCAGACCGAAATCACGAAATCACGATTCGTGCAAACAATTTTCATGTCATGTTCATCTTCGGTCACTATCTCGTCCACATTAATACGAACTTTTCAAACTCTCAGTGCAGCTTTGTGAACCATTGTCTCTTTGTGGATTTGGTGGCAACTCTTCTCGACAAGGTCAAGCAGCTTCTCCAAGTTCGTAGCCCAAGAATTTAGAATGTCATTACTGTCCTTGGCTGTCTGGAAACATACTACACCCATTGGTCTGTCAATCTTTGCCACAAGTGCTTTTGAGACAACCATATCAGAGAGATGCTTCTCAGCTTCCTGAGTAAAGTACATATATAATCATTCACAACTATAAGTTCAAGCTAAAAACTGCACTGATGCATAGAGGGAGTGTTTGCAAAAACTTCTACTTTCAAAAGAAGTGATTTATTGTAGCAGAAGTAAAAGTAACTGAGAATCCAAAATCTAGAAGTTGGTAGTGTTTGTGATACAATCAAAAGTTCAGAGTTTTCGGTGAAAATTGTAGAAGTGCTTATAATCCAACCTGAAGTTACTGAGAGAAATACGAACATGACTAACACGAATCTGAAACGATATTACTAATTTGAGCAAAGGGTAGTTATTTTATATTTTTACTTAATTTTTTATGTATTTTAAGCATATCTCGAAATTAACCTGAAACTAAACATGAACCCCACCCGATGACCCGAATTGTCACCCCTACTGATCTCGCTGCTTTTAGATTCTAATTAAATGAAGTAGAATCAAAAGCAGCTAGCATTTGCAAACACCAAAAAGTGGAAAATAATAATAATAATAATACAACAACAAACTAAGCCTTTAATCTCACTAATAATAATAAAATAATTATAAAATAATAATAATAATAAGCCAAAATCTGAGAAACACTTTTTTTAATGACTGCAAAAACTCCCAGAATACAGTTGCTCAAATTATTCAAGGAAAGTGCACATTAAAATAAAATTTACAAACAGAAGGCAAACAGACCTGGAAAGTAAGGCATAATAGATCTGCAAGTCTCTTCAAGGTTATCCGTGAATAATATTTTGAGACAACTAGAATGTTCTGCAAGGAAATGATCTCTTACGAATTAGATATTGCATAAAGGCATATAAAGCAACAGACAAATGTTACTGACAGAGCAATCCATTGAAAGTGAAAGTATAAGCATCACTGGTTCCGGGTTTGAGTAGCATTACATGTTCTATTACTCTAAGTTTAAGATCTTCAGCAGCCTTTTCACCCAAAGAACCATCAACCATGTTCTTCTCGTTCTCAAACTCATCTTTGAATGTGTTCCACAGATCAGTCCACTGAATCACCTCCATGGTAACTAGTTGCTTCAACAATGTCCTGTGATACGGAAGAGGAAAAAATAAATAAGACTGGCTCTTACTTCATGTACTAGGAATACAAAGAAATTGTGGAAGCTATAACAATACGGGATTTATAAAGTACGAACCTGAAATGAGGAATTTCTGAAAGGTTCTTATCCTCCAATGTTGAGTTAAGAAGGCTAGACTGCATCGGATCATGTGGTGACAGGACCAAATACCAGCATATTTTTCTCAACACCTGCATGACATATGATAAAGTCGAATAATCAGATATCAAGGGTAAGAACAACAAAGCATAAGAGATAAATTTTACCATACATGCTATCTAAATAAGTAGAGGTGAGTGATTATTATTGAAGAACCAGAAAAAAAGGTACATTACCGGTATCCACTGAATTGGGTCCTCCTTCACAAATGGGATCTCGTATATTGACTTGTAACATCGACATATTTCTAGGTAATCATTGCTATGTGAATAATACCTACACAAAGGAAGTCAATCGTATAAATTTGGTAAATATATACCAGAAATTCATTAGAACATTAATGGATGAAGCAGACAAGAATTATTCAACTTCATGGAAACAATGACATGAATCTGCGTCACTTCAATGGTCCTACTTGATCACTAAAACCCTAAATTGTACACAAGCAACACCAAAAACTGCAAAAATGACAAGTTGTGTAACATCTTTTTATGGCATAGGTTTGCATGAATAGGTATAGGATCTATACAAGCATGTGCATCCATGCAAGAATACAAGAGTTCCATTGTTGCATTTGAGAGGATATTTAACCTACAGAGCTAAAGAGGTAACGGGAAAAATATGGGAAAGTAAAAGAAAAAAAATGGTGCATACCGAATCATCAGTTGGTAGTATATGCGCTTCAACTCCAACAACGACGGAATATCAGCAGGAGCCTCTTCAACAATACTCTCTCCTTCTTTGGGCTTCTTCTTTTCTTTTGAAGTGTCAGCTTCAAAAACCCTAGGACTTATCTTCCTTGATAGTATTTGTGCACGTACATAATCTTGGCGGTCTAAACACAAACGAACCTATAGAAGTTGAAGATCAAATACCACATCACATTATGCCATTTCCTCCATTCCAACATAGTTTCAACTTTCAAGAGATATGGACACAAAAGAAACCACATACTTGCTCAAGTATGAAAGCAATTTTTTCAGTTTTTGCCATTGCGCCAAATGTCTCCACCTATAGCACAAATTTGTCAGGCAATTATGGAGACAGAGAACAACTCTAATATATAACTAGTGCATCAGAAAAGAAAGATTTCAAGGTTAATGATGATTAATTATCATCGACCAACCGCAATTTCTTGCATCAAATCCGCAGCTTCAGCTATCTGCCCTTGTTCTTCCTTGATTTTTGCGAGTTTCTTAATCAACCTAGCCCTCTCTATCTCAACATATATCTGTAGGATGGTATAAAAAGTTGAGAAATAAAGCAAATATTTGAAGTCTTTATTGGAAGATGCAGACAGATTGAGAGCAGGAATCACCTTCCCAGCAGAGACACTGTTAAGTGTCTTTATAAGCTCTATTTTAGTATCAAGATCTGGCGTCTGGTCAATATATTGCATTGCTTGTTGGACCATTGCTTGTACAGCCTGCATCAGAACAGCCCAAAAAATAATCAGGGCAAATGATTATTCTCCATAACCTCCATAGCAAAGGTCAACATGAAATTCATCATCTTCTTTTGGTATCTTGATATGATTTGGCTTTTAGTAACATTTGGAGGACTAGAATAGATATTATAGTGGCCATGTGAACTCCGCATAATATGCACTCAAGAGCCCCTCCATTTCTTTCATCTTTGTATGTATTCCCGCCCCAACACACTCTCTCACACAATGACTTTCGAGGGTGTAAATCCAGTGTGAAATGAGAGTAGGTCAATTTCTCAATCCATGAGTAAAAAGGTTATGCAGGTCAGAGCCACACAAGACATAACTAAACTGATATGCAACTGCAGATGACGGCACCAGGACATCGATGGTTGATCAAATAGCTTCATGAAGAGAGAAGAATGTTTAATCAAGTCATCACTTAGCCAAGTAAAATTTCATCAGTAAGGTGAAAATGTTAGTGTTATACAAGATTGTGAAAAACCATACACATTTCTCTCCTCTTTGTTGTTTCATTGACACTTTAAGTTACTATCATGAATTCGAGAAGAAATGAAACCAGAAGACCATTAGAGTAAACAATATAAAAGCTTATCCCAGCTCAATCCATTATACTGTCAAAACTAGCACCATTCATAAAAAAACAAGAACCACAAAAAAACCCAATTAACTGTTAGTTCATACCAAATTCTGAACTGGAGTATTCACAAGCCCAACAAGGATTTAATTCAAAAGTTCTAATTTCAAACAATTGTAAGAAAAAATCGTTAAATTAAACAAATAATGGAGCTGTGCGGCCTAACTTACTCCGTAGTTTGAAAAATCCAAGACTGATATCCCATACAATACCGCACCACATAAATGAATCATATCGCACAAACTTCCAGCAATTCAAACCGTAATTCAACTAAACCAGAAACAACACAGACATCAATGTAAACATGCATCTATACGTGTAAGAAGTCAATTTGACCTGCTTCAACTGTCCACGGCGCTTGGAAATAAGCACAATCTGATCGTTCATTATCTTCCAGGCGCCGGCGTCAAAGCAGAGCTGCAGAATATCAGTGACTGCCTTCCGCGTTCCTGCCACGTCACCCGCTTGCCTCATCTGCTTCTCCACGTTCAGCAACGTCTCTATTTGCGCTTCCAAATTTCCCCCACCATTTTCCTAACAAAAATTCAACCCAAAAAGTTTGAAATTTACAGCACAAGATCCGAATCCACGGTTAAAATTAATAAAAGAGGCGGAATTGGAAATCGCGAAGGAACAACTCACCATTTTTGATTGGATTGAGTTCAATGAACTGAGAATTCTGCTGCACCGAATTGAAAAATGAAACCCTAGAGATAGAAAGAGAGGGGAAGATGAGAGAGTTGAAAGGTGTTTTACTCAGCTAATGAGCTAACTAATGTAAGTATTTTTTATTTTTTATTTTTGTTAAATATGACTTTTCTTGGAACAGGGGATACTTCAAGAACAAGGGGAGTATCATTTTCTCTATTTTTACCGGATGACCCTTAAAAGAAAGGTAAATGACAGAAAAATACCCAAAAGGTTTGACCAATCTGTGTGGACTC
The DNA here is from genome assembly GCA_016081115.2 of Rehmannia glutinosa. Taxonomy (NCBI): domain Eukaryota; kingdom Viridiplantae; phylum Streptophyta; class Magnoliopsida; order Lamiales; family Orobanchaceae; genus Rehmannia; species Rehmannia glutinosa. Next base: position 481,641 of record JABTTQ020003341.1, on the reverse strand, counting down.
CCCAGATGTTTGAGATATTATCAACTTAAATTCACAGGCATTTTTATACTACCTCAATGAAAAAAGTATTTTATATTAATGTATTAAATAAATCAAAATTTTGATTCCAACACATCATACCTCGAAGTGGATTTCATTTATTGATCATTAATATTTATTGAAATGCTATTGTTACTAATCCAATTTTTCAATGAAATTTCGTAAAGAAAAAATAAAACTTATCAATTACCTATATGAGCATCTCCAAGAGAGCATGTATATTCATTTTGGAGAAAAAAATTGTTCCAACACTGCGCCAAAGTTTGCCTTATTTTAAAGATGTGAACAGTTTTGCGACAGAAATGACGTAACATTGTAGTTGCCCTAACTTTTTTCTTTTCTTTTCAATTAATAATTTTGGTGTATTAAAACATGCACTAAAATATAATATTATAGAATATTCCTTTTTAGTATACAAAATTTTATGAAAAATATTGGAGATAGAGTGTAGATTTTGCACTAAAATAGTGTAATTGATGGAGATGGATTAACTGAATTGACCCATTTATAGAAGTCTCAAAATAGTTATTTGGTGTTTTGTAATGTATAAATATTCACCTTCCAACATTTGGTATGAGTTTGTGTCTTCTCAGCATATTTACAGGTATGTATGTATATTATACATATATATAAGGAATTACACAAACTATCCCTAGAGTTTAGTCTAATTACAAAAAATTCCAATTATTTTTTCAAAATTAATAACCCCCATTAAGGTGTCACATAAACCTTCTTAAGGTTTGTATTTGTTTAACAAATACCTCATTTTGAGAGTGCAATTTGAAAATAGTATTTGTAATTTGAAATGCATTTGAATTTTTTTAGTAATTACACTAAACCTCAAAAAAAAATTAAATTAACCATATTATTAAATGCGGTCACAAATTATACATACTCGGCGTCGACAATCGATTATTCGACCACCATATGGAAACTCTACCTTCTAGGACCATTCAACCTTTCATACTCCATAGATCTTACCTTTCAAAACTCCACATGACTACATGAGTATGGGTGTTCATTTTTAGAATCAATTTGAAAATCGATTCGACTCAAGTTCGAATCTCAATCTCAAATTAGATTTTTAAATTTTGAATTGAATTTTGAATCAACTCGAATTTTGAATATGAAAATTCGAATCGAATAACGAATTGGGGAACTTTTTTTTTGAATTATACTCGAAAATCTTAATTCGAGATGAAATTTGCGTAAATTCGATTCGAATATCGATTCGTATTCATATTTCAAATTGAATTCGTGTACTGATTCAAACTTAACTATAATCCAAATTTATTATTATTATATATATATATATTAAATTTAAACATTATACATATATAAATTGCATATGCAAATAGAGATAAGATAATTAGTTGATGTATAAACAACATTGAATATCACATGGGTAGCCATAATAAAATTGTTGTAGTAGAGTTGTAGCATTGGTCATAGCTAGTTTCGCAGTTCAATCTCATTTCAAAGTCTCAACATTTTTTGTGTAGTTTTTGAATTATCTTATGATGTGTTTAAACTGAAAAGATTTTGATTTTACAATATTTCATCCTTGAAAGTATCTTGTTTTTAGTTTTTGTAATGTTTATAAAATAACAATATAATTTTGATAATTTATATGGTTTGCTTATAAAACATGTCATGAAAAAAGTAAATGACTTCTTAATTTATTTTTTAAGATGTTAATAATCTCCTGATTGTATTTATAATTTTAAATATAAAATGTTCGTTTCTAACAACTTATTTTGACCAAATACTTTAGGAGTTTGATGATAAGATCCAACTTCTTATAAACTTTAAAAACACCTTATCTTAAAAATATTTTAAATAGTGTATATTTGCCCCCTAGCTACTGCTGCTGCGCATATTTATATATTTTTAATTCCATATACAACTAAGTTCAAGAATTGATCTACTTCCAAAATTAGGAAATAGGGAGAATTAAATTCTTCCCCACAAAAACAAAAACAAGCTTAACTAAAGAAAAAAAGGAACAACAAGGCAACAATTTCAAAATAAACTGGCAAACCAACTGAAATAATCTATAATAAGTAGATGTTTTTACATTAAACAACATCATGTATATAGTTACTTAATTACAAAGTTACAAGCCACACATTTCTGCTTCATTTTACATCGATCTTCTCCAATGTTTCTTGATTTTACATCAAAATCCTAGCTTTGGATCAAACCTAGGCTTATTCACTTTTTTTATTCTGTACATCTTGTACTAGCTATGATAGTGTTTTTGATATATTTTAAAATTTATATAGAATTAATAAACATTCATATCATATAATCTAAAACTTCCAAATATAGGAAATAGGGAGAATTAAATTCTTCCCCACAAAAATTTAAACCTTTAAAATTTTAAAATAAATTTTATTTTTCTTACTGATATTTATTTTAAGTAGATTTTTTTCATTTTAACAACATTGATTTGAGTTTTTAATTATTTTTAGATTTTTTTAGGGTTTATTTTTTATTTTTGCTTTATTTTTGTTTTTCGATTTCTCCAATGTTTCTTGATTTTACATCAAAATCCTAGCTTTGGATCAAACCTAGGCTTATTCACTTTTTTTATTCTGTACATCTTGTACTAGCTATGATAGTACTACATTTCTTGATACATGTGAATTTAAAATTTAACGTAAAGAATTAATAAACATATATATCATATAAATATTTGTTAATTAATGAAATTCACTATAGTAGTACTTAATTATGAATCGGAGTTTTCTTTCGTGCAGGAGTATAATCTATCACTACCAATTCTTCACTGTCTGGCACTTCCTCTTTTCTTGCAACCATTTCTTTTCCTTTCTCATTTGCAAGATTTGGTGGTTGAGGAACATTCTTCATGCTTAAATTTCTACCTACAAAAGAGAAAAATACAATTCATGAAAATTAGAACCAAAATTTGAGAATAGCTTCATGAATTACTTAGAATAATTATATATGATGCACTACAAGAAAAAAACCAGTTTACCTACAGAAAATAAGTAGTTAAATATTAAGAAAATTGTAAATTGTAGGTAAAATTATTGTAGGTAAAATCATTGTAGGTGAAATATTTACCTACAAAATCTAAATATGTTGGTAATACCTACAGAAAATTTGTCGGTAAATTGAAAAAATTTCGGTAATCTATCGGTAATTTGTCTGTATAATTTGGGGGAGAATAATATTTTTTATTCTGTAGGTAATCTATAGATAACTGTAAAATTTAGTGACAAAATCAATTATGTCGGTAAATTCTGTTGGTAAACTGGATTTTTCTTTTAGTGATGTGTGTCGTATATATGTGTATATATAGGGACGGAGCAACGGGCTGACGACGATGGCCTCCTCCCTTGACTTCATAATTTTTTTTAAAAATTGATACAAATTAATTTTACATATATAATTATTAAATTTTAAAATTTTACCCCCTAAAAAATTAAAAATACAAATTTATCTACTATTTTTCAAGAAAAAATGAATCTCGTCCCCCAAACTTCATTTTTTGGCTCTGTCGTATATGTATAATTTTGATTCTATATATGTTGATAGTTAACAAACCTATCCTATGATGAAAAGAAACGTTAATCGTACCTTGAGAGCTTGTTGAGATGAAGCAAAGCAAGAAAAGGGTCACAATAACAATATGCTTGGTTGGCAAAACGGCCATCTCAGAAATCTATGGCAATTATCGAATTGTATGTCTTCAACTTGTGGAAATGGGATTTATCCTATTTATAGACCAAACAAATTTCAAGGTGAGGTTCATATATAGTTGGTTATGAAATCTTATTGAAATGTCAATCATATATGTTGCAAATTATTTTGTGTCACCAAGTAAAGATCATCAAGGGCCCTAATAGGGCCATGGAGTCCCCATCAATGTCTTCATTTGATTTTAGTTTTAAATTTTTGGGAGAAAGGTTAATTTCTTGGTTGGTGCATGTACATTTATTATTACTTTGAGTTATATAATTGAGGATTAAAGGGCAATCTAGCTATATGCAACATCCATGCATGCCCTAGCACATGATTAATTAAACTACAATCAAAACCAATCATATGATTGGTCTTGTGTAGTGAATCCATGGTACAAGATTTTGATAGAGATATTTGATTCTATTGTAAGAATGTATACAAACATCATATATATAGACACTACAAAAAATTTGAGTTCTGGAAGTAAATTTAACGATATAAATGATTTTGTTACTAAATTTTACAGTTACCTACAAAATACCAACAAAAAAAAATATTTTTTCCCAAATTATACCAACAGAGCACCGACAATTTTTAAATTTACTGACATAAATATATTGTAGGTATTTACAAACAATTTTAGATTATGTAGGTAAATATTTACATACAATAATATTACCTACAACGATTTTACATACACTTTACAATTATTTTATATTTACCTATAGATTTTTCTGTAGATAAACTAATTTTTTTTTATAATGTATACACCCCAATAAAAGGTATATACTTGTTTCATTTAATGGTACATGTCTACATATATATATATATATCTTGATATATAACTAAAAAAAAAAAAACCCTATAGGTAAACATTTTAAATTATGTCCAAACTAAATGTGACAGAACCGACAAACCAAAGTTGTAGGTAAAAAATATTTACCGATAAAATCTAAAATTGTTGGTAAGTGCCTATAATACTAAAGTGTCAACAATTAATCAATATAGTTTGTAATAAAAAACAATATTTTTATGCACTGTGTTCGACATATATACCCGCATCCCGATTATTTTTATTTGTACAAAATGAATACTTAATTAATAATCATGTATTGTACTTGATACATATATAGAGAGATTACATATATAATAGGGTTAAACGCATAAAATTGCAATTGAAAAGGGCAGCGGGACAGAAATGGGCCGTGCCCTAATCCGGATAAGCCCTTTGAAAGCGAGAAAATCACGTGGCTTTGTTCTTCTTTTTGGTGGGTGCTTCTTGTCTCGCCACAGTACATACACCAGACATTCTGTTCCTTCTAAGTTGACCCTAAGATGGTGACATACACTAATTTTAATTAATTTTTCATTTGTTTATCAATATAGCAAGTCAATTTTAATTTTGTTTGAATTTTAATCGAGCTTAAAAAATTACGTTTTAAGCTTGATTTGATTATTAATCGAATAGAGCTCGAATAAGTTTTAGTTGAGCCGAACACGAATCAAGCTCGAGTAGCTTCATATTTTTACACATATATAATTCTTTTTTTACTAATCGAGTCGAGCTTTACATCTTATCGAACGAGAAAAAATATTCAAACTTGATTCATTATGTTAAATAAAAGAGATTGATCTTGAATCGAGTAGCTTGATTTATTTTCCAGCACTATCCCCTCCGCCCAATAGGATAATACAAATATTTTTTTCTTTTTCTCAATCTAACTCTTTCAAGACCTAGATTAATTCCTTTTTTTTTTAATACTAAATTAAATAAACTAGTTATCCCTTTTAGCTCAACCACAAAAAAAAAAAAAAGGAATAATCTAATTATCTACTTATCTTCATTCTAGTGATCAGTTTCCAAGAAGCAGATGCCATGTTTCAATCAATCTAAAGTTAAATAAAGTACAACACCAACATTATTATTTAAATAATTTGCATATATGCATACAAATACAGTAAACACACACAACCATATATGAGTCATTTTGAGACAGATGCCATGTTTCAATCAATCTAAATTAAATAATCACAAACAACATTTTATTTAAATAATTTGCATATATGCATACAAATACAGTAAACACACACAACCATAGCTGATGAGCCATTTTGAGACAACCACGTTGCGCCATTTTGAGCCAATCCACTAATATAATTAATCACAAACAAGTAATTTGGATTTATTAGATATGTAAATGGTAGGATACCATGTTAAAAATAATAATTCATCTGGAACTTTATTAATACACTGTTTATTGTGTCTCAGACCAAACCTATTGGTTTAGAGTAATATGTTGAGTTAAAAAATTTCATTCGATCACTATCAGGCCAATTTTTAGAATTTGTTTAAAATATCCTCTTGCAAGCACATGTTAAATATTCAACTGGTTATTTAGAATGTGTTGTCTCACTAAATTAATTTTTTTTAAAAAAAAATTATATTAGGTAAATTTTTTTAAAAAAAAATTCAATAAAATTTATATGGCCCCACTTTTTTCTATCGCTTTTATCCTGATATCTTATTGGCCAGTCTTTTCACCCCAGCAGAATTTTCCACCACCATTGTTCACCTCAAACCATATGATCCACGATTCCACAACTACACCTCAAACAACATATGATTAATTCGTTCCTCCAAAAAAAAACATATGATTAATTCGAATTATCTCATAGATTGACACTAGCTAGCTAGTGTTTGATAGAAGTCGACCACCTGGTCGCTATCCAACCACGTCGTCAAGCTCAACTTAACGGGAGCCGACAAATGTAATCACAAATTCTTGTAGTTACTACAAAAAACAAAACGGAACTGATGATCTTTCCTTGTCTGAAATGAGGACAACAAATGAGGTTGCTGGGAAATAAAATTTAATTGTGGCATGGTCCATCACGTGCATGGCAATATTGATCAGGTGTGCGTCTGCTTGGTTTACGGGACATGTTAATTGTGAGGATATCTAATCAATCATGCAAGGAGTTGGTCACAATCTCAAAAGATAATTAAATAGTGTTGTGTTTGTTTGCATGCACTATGGAATTTTGTGATGAAAAACAGTTGAACTCCTACTTGTGGGACAAAAACTTTAGGGGATATATGTAGCTATCTAGGCTCTTTTCAAACTCAATATTGAAGAATTAAAAAAAGAAAGAGTATACACATCCACTAATAATTAATGTGATATATATAACTATTTTGGCAACAATAATATTATCAAGGGCAATATTGAAGTTTTTTTCTAAGCTTTCACTACAAGAAATATAAAACAAGGGAATTCCAATGGAAAAAATCTGTTGGTATTTGGTTTTTCATTTAGTTGGAATTATCGATTCCAAAAAAACTCAAAATTCCAATGGAAAAGTACCATTGGTATAATGGCATTGGAATGACAAAATTTAAATGAAAATTTATGGAAAAAATATTCAAATAAATGGTTTTGCTTATCGTTGACTTTCTTTTAACCAAATTTTCCAAAACTATCTTAATCATTGAATTTCTATTGGAATTTTGAAAATTCCAACAGTTTTTTATTCCATTGGAATTATTTCGTTGGAATTTAATTGTTTTCTTGTAGTGTTTCATATATATAAAAAAAATTATGAGTGCATATGGATTGAAAATTGAAGGATTTAAATTTTAATAGGAGATTTGGGGAAATGATTTGAAAAGTCTTGATCATCTAATTGGATGTATTAATATAATTCAAATCTACCAAAATAACTCAAAAATAGTTCAAATACATACGTGGAAGATCAATGATTTTAAATCCATTTCACCCAAAAAAGTTTAAAGGATTTGTTATTATGGGTTTGAATTTTTTAACTTTCAAATTTGTCTATCCAATCGGAGCCTATGGGTCAAATACATGATGTTGAGAGGAGATATTATTGTGATTCTTTTAGCCAAATTTTATCTCAAAACTATTTTAATTACTTTACAAGTTTGGTTTACAGAATTCTGTTGATATTGAATCAAATTAAATATCCTTGAGTATTTTGTTTTGAACATAAGATGGGACTTAAAATATGTACATAGCTAGTCACATGTATGTGTTGGTAATCTCCATAGGTTGCTCGAGGAAGAAACCGCTTCGATGGGATATTCTGTTCCGAGAGGGTATTACCTTTCCTATTTTACCGTTGTAGATAATTGTCACGTTTATAAAAATATCGTATTAATTTTGAAGTATAAATCAAGTCTAAATTATGGGTTTTTAATTTGCTATCCTGACAATCTATCGTGTAATGAAATATGAGATAAAATACCATTTTGAAACAATAGACCTAATCTCTTCTCTAAGTACACCATCTTACCTATTGTCTTAATTATTTTTGGTGAAATGTATCTATTACAAGTCAATTTCCCCATAAAGCAATCCAAACACGTCTTTTCTTGAGCATGATTCTAAAACACGTATAATTAGAGAGTGAACGAATACATTGTAGTTTATATTTTGTTTGAAAATATGATATTGAATTTCAAAAATTAGTTTGAGTCTTGTGTAATTGGTAATTAAATCAAACTTAAATGGACTTTAATCGAGTTGAGTATAAATCGAGCTCAAGTAGATTGGTTAATTTATATATATTTTACTAATTTGGTTAAGCTCTATCAAAGAAAAAATGCATTAAGTTTGGTTTGTTAAGTTAATAAACCATACATTCAAACAACATTTAACATCGATCTCGAGTCAACTATTTAATAATTTGATTTATTTTACAGCTATAAATAAAATACATCTTCTTAGTTTTCACTACAATGACAACAAAGCCTAAGTAACTTGATAAAGTACATAGAATTTTATTGGATTAATTTTTATTAGAAACAATAGAATCATGCCTTTCAAGTCTATGCTTGTCATCTTCCAAAAAAAAAAAAAGAAATTTGATAGAAATGGGTTGTTCAAATATTGGAAGCCCAAAAAACCAAATGGACTTAATTTTAAACCTATAATACTGTTGGACTATATAAAATTTCAGCCCAATATATCCAGGCCCAACCCAAACCCAATTATCATCCCGCGCAACGCAAAAGAGGAATTCTCAAACTTCCATCTCAATGTGTGTGAACTGTGAAGACGAAAATGTCGCAGCCAATTCCGGTAGACATTCTCTCCGACTCCGACTCGGACTCCGGTGGTGATCGGCGGAAAAATCTCAGAAACGACCCCATAGACCTCACTACTCCGTCTCCCTTACCTCAATCGAAGAAGAAACAAAGGATAGAGGCGTTTTCAAACCCTAGTGACTCAACCGTCTTTATCATTGACGATGACCCCACGCCATGTAAGAAAAATCCGTCTTCGTCGGGTCCCACCTCCTCCACCACTCCTGCATTCGTCGCCGAGACGCCGTTCTCTGATGCCTCAATCGTCAAATGTTCCAGAGGGAAATGCTCGTTTTCCGGTAATTTCATATTTATACTTATATTAGTACAATGTAGTGCTCGAACGTGTTGGATTCTGTTATGTAATTTTTGGTTCCATTGTGGAGCTCTCATTTCTATGCAAACAAGAAGATGTGTCAAATATGAACGGGGCTATTTTTTAACTTTCCATTTTATGATCATATTAACCTTCTCTAGATGCAGCATTATTATCTAACGAAGAATTTAAGCAGTTTTGCTTTTTCTGATTTTTTGTTTAGAAATAATTTGAAACTTTGGTGTTTCTTTATATTGTTGTTCTTGGATAATGTGGTTTGGGAGAATGTTTGTATTAGGAGGAAAATACATTGGGAAACGGGATATACGCTTTAATTTTATTTTGGGAGAATAATTTGACAATGAAAATGGGCCGAAGAAATGATACCAAATATAGTAAATTTTGGGCATGCTTATGCTACTGAGTTTATTTCTTCAAGTGAAGTTTCTTTTTGCCTTTCCATTTTTGTGTATTATGACATGTATATAAAAATAAAGCAACTTTGAAAATAATTTAATCAGTGTGTCATGAAATGATAATCTGCTGGTATGGTTTCTTGATTAATTGGCTTTGTATTGCTCTAGGTGAAGGTTTAGCTACTGAGCAACTCATAGTTGCTGACACTCCAATGTCTGAGCTTTTGAAATCTGAAGTTTCTCTCACCAAATGCAACAAAGGAGTCCCCAACAGTGACTATGCATCTCTGATTTCAAACCATAACTCTGCTGGTGAGTTTAATTGGTTGCTGTTTCAAATTAAATTCAGAGACAATATTATCTATTGGACTAACCATTAAGTTTCTTCGAACTTTCAAGTTATTTGCATGAAGGAAAAGGTTATTCCAGATAGACTTGTGAGAGAGAATCCATGAAATTGAAGAGTCCTGAGGCACAGAACTTGATCACTGGGGCCTTTTGAAATATTATTTACTTCTTATTTAACGCTTCTACAGCTATTAGTGTTTTCAGGCATACAATATGCCATTTCAGAAAGCATGGCTTATTATGTGCTTGGTTGGTAATCTTGTGTTTATAACATAACTATGAATATGGGGTAGGTTCACTGTGTGTTAGTACTACATGCCTATCCATTTTCTAAGTTTGGTAGTATTATCTTGTATTTTTCACAAATGAAATGTAAGAAATCATGATTGTAATATTATATTACCATGTGGATGAAATATTTGAATTACACACTGCTTTTGTGGAGTGCCTTTTGCTGCATGAGATGTGGAAATTGCCCCTTTGTTTCCTCATAAACACCTCAATGTGGTTTAAGTTTATTATTTATTCTGCTCTTGTAACTCTCTTCAGCTCAATAATATGTGGTTATTGTAATCATTTTATTGATTTGTTCCAGAAATCAATGGACGGATATGCGTGGAGTCAGATAATGAGTCTGAAAATATTGGTGGATTTGGAGCTTGGAAGTTTGATGAAAGTGTTTTTGCTGCTAAATTGACAGATGAGTCTGAATTCGACGCCAGATTTGTTGAGTCCTCATTTTCTCTTGGTACTGTTATCTATTTGATTCTTGATACTATCATCTCATTTGAGTTCAGCTCTACTCTTGCAAATTGAGAAAGAAACAATATTATTAGTTGCTTAAATTGATTTTCAGGCACGTCCGCTCAATTACAAAAGAAACCCCCACAGAATTCAGTTACAATTCATATATTAGAAGGCTGTTCAAGTCCAGGTGTTTTGGAAGATGGCATATCTGTGGTGGGTTGTCCTAATAATGTGAGTTATTGCTAGTATACCTTGGAAATTGGAGTACCTATATGTTGATGATTGACTTTGTCATTAATTGAAGATTGCATGCATGTATATGTACCTTGGAGCTGTCCCACGCCTTCAAAATCCACACCATATGCCCAGAGCTGAATATTCTATAACTGGAAATTGTGATGCTTGGAGATTGGATTGATATATATATATATATATATATATATATATATTGCTTCTTAGATTTCCATTTTCAGTAATTTATTTCCTAAAAGCAGCATTTTAATCACATATAAAAATCATATAACCCGAGGAGCATTGTAGCAATGTCTCGGCAACTTATATTTGCAGTAGGGACTTTAGAGTATATGAAATTTATCAGAAATGTGCTTTATGTTGCTCACTGCTCCAATAGTTAAATAACTTTGTAACTGTAATGCTGCTTTAGAAATCTTGCTCTAGAATTTTTGTTATTAGCTGATTAGCTAGGATGTGTATGTTTTGCTGAGATTGTTAACTGGTTGCTATGACCATTCTCAAATAAGTGAATCTGCGAAAAGTGAAGCAGCTATCATGTGTTACAAACATTTGTGGATTCTTAGTATTCCTTTTACCTGCCTCTATAACAAGTTTTATTAGTGTTATCTGTGAGATAGATTTTCATTATTGCTATTTGACAGGGCTTGATTCCAAAACTATTTGAGTATAGATTTATTCTTCTTTTGATGTATTATCTTTTTTAAATGGATTTTATGAAGATTCTGTAGGCATGTGACGACACAGACAACGAAGCTAGTAAAATAGACACCGTGGGTCAAATGTTGAGTCAACACAATAAAAGTGGGCGCTACACGAAAGAGAAAAAGAAAGCAGATGAAACAATGAAACCAAAGAGAACATCGAAGGAGGAGAGACTTCGTTTGATGGAAGAAAAGAAACAGCTCAAAGAAGTAATTTTATTGCAAAAAACTGCATATGAATTTGTGTGTGTATATATATATACACACAGTTTGCTTGCATTGTGTCGATACATCTGACACAGTATTTGCTCTACTTGATTTTTCTAAAATAGCGAGAGAAGTTGCTTAAAGCTGCTTCAAAGGCAGAAGCTGCTGAGATGAAAAAAGTCAGAAGGAAATGCAGAAATGGGAAAAGGGAAAATATGCTCTAAAATCCATTGTTGCTGAAATTGACAAAAAAGTGGTTGAACTGGGATCAATTGGAGGTAGAATTTATCTTTCTTCTATATTATCGTCACTTGCAGATGCCACGATCTATTATTGGCTCATTTTTGTTTTATTTTTATATTTTTAAATTACTCATTCTGTTTCACTAGGTGCCTAAGCTAGTTTTTTCCTTTCTTAGTTTAGGACATCTTCTCACAAGGTTTGCAGAAAAAGGGCTTTCATATCGCATAACATCTAATCCGATAGAAAGAACAATTGTATGGACTATGGTCGTTCCTGAAGAAATCTCTATGGTAATTGTTATTTTCATTGGTATTTGATGGTCGATTTTTTATGTTCTCAGCTCATCAATTACCATTAATTATTTGCTTTGAAATATGTGGTGTATAAATATGCAAAGTTACTAGCGTGTTCTTGTAACTTGACATATGTATTTCAAGGAGCTCAACTAATAAAGTTTTCCACATATTATTAAAGCTTTTCTATGATTGTGTGATGCAACCCAACCTTGACTCTGATGTCTAATGAATTTCATTTCCTATAACTGTTAGGATATAGTTCTTATGTTAATATCTAGCCTCAAATCTTTCTTCCACTTAAATATGAAATGGCGCTTTCATATTTAAGGGGGATTAGGATTAGGAGTATTACCGTTTGTTATTCTAACATTTGTAGCCTTTAAATTCTGTTCATGCTTTGATCCATGCAACACGTTCCATATTCCCAGCTTAACGGCATATCTTGTTAAATTCTGTTAACAGCTTAACGGCATACCTTAGTACTTCTGTTAAATTATTCTTGTTAGATTTAGAGATTAACTGATTCCAGCCATGATTGTCATGACTATGTTGCAGATTGCATCTGAAAGGATTGAAATTTCATATGTTTTAATTATATATGAGGCTGAAGAGTTCTGTAACCTTGTCATGAACGAATCTATTATGGATCATGTTCAGAATGTTCAGCATCGATATCCTCACCACACTATATGTTATGTCACAAATAGGCTTATGGCCTACATCAATAAAAGGTGAGTCGTGAGCTTCCTTGATAAGTTCTGGCATTTATTATTTGTGTATTGCACCACTGAAACACCCGCTTCCCCCAAAGTGCTATTATGACAAATTTTGCTAATCTAGATACTCTTGTGTATAACTTTTTGAATTGTTTATTTCTATTTTCTTGTGAGCTTTCGTGCCGATTGACTGATCAAAACTGCACAAAAGTAGGAAAAAGCACAAGTTGATATTTCAATGCTCATTGCTATCTAGAATAATTACATTTATTTTGTAAAGCACAACTTATGGCTTCTTCTTTCTTCAACCTATCAATATTTGCATCTTTACGATTATCATTTTTGTGCAGTACCTCATATTGAAATGCTTCAATGTGTGTTTACTATCCATGTTTTAGTTGTGCATTACTATACACAAATGATTAGCACCTATTTGGTACATGGTCATTTTATTATCAAAACATTAAATTACAACATTTATTAGAAATCTGAACCTATTTCTAATATTGTCTGTTGGTGTTATATTACAAAAAGATAATCACCTGGTAGGCTTGTTGGTATTGTTTTCTATCTTACCTGTAACTCTACTGCAATTTAAATAACCTCTAGGTAATTTCTTCTGGAAGGCGGTTGGTAAATTGTAATTTTTATCTTCATTCATTACATTTGTATATTTAGCGACTATTCATTTGGTGCCACTGGTGTAGGGAACAAGCACAGTACAAGAACCCTGCCAACTACACAGGTTGGAAGCGCCCTGCTATAGAGGAGGTAACTGAAACAATGAACTTGGACTACATGAAGTACTTTAGATCACGATTTTATCTTACGTAAATTCCCAACTGATTACTAACCTAACCTTCTTTTATAGGTTTTAACAAAATTAGCCACTCATTATTTCAAAGTGCACTCAAGGCAGTGTGTTGATGAAGCTGAATTAGCTGAACATGTAGTTGGTCTGACTTGCAGTCTTGCCTCTTGCCAATTTAGGTAAGCCAAAATTCTGCTTAATCTTGCTGGAAATACAAAACAAAATATGTCTGTTTGTTCTGGTTTTATGTCAATATGGATTATGTATATAGATTATGAAAGAATAGTTAAAGTGCCAAAAAAGAATCAAAGTTTCACATGTGCTTGACTTATTTTAACGCATTTCACACTCATATTGACATGGTTGATGTATAAAATAAATTTGTTTGGTTACTTTGGTATAGCCTGCCCACTAAAGAGGAATTTGTTTCATGTAAGATTCAGCATTTCAGCTGTACTAGATGGGTTATACTTAGCTTTTGTATGGCTAATTTGATTGATAATCATCCCATAATAAACCTAGTTATAGAAATGAACTATACTGGGCTGGGATTATCATTTGATGCTTAATCCCATTTTCTCTGATTTTTCAATGCAGAAAAAAGTTGACACGGTTATCAGTTAATGCAAATGGATCCGTTGTCCCTAAAGACTGCACTGAGAAGAATTTAATTAAGAAGAACTTATGGTAAGTACTTCCAAATTGAATGAGCAAAGAGTTGTTTGTTCATAATCCTCAGTCAGCTTCCATAGCACTTGATAATGGCCTTGATCTTTTTAGTTTTAGGATGTTCTTATGATTCCTTTTTTTTTTTTTGTGTGTGTGTGTGGTATCAGATCGTTTTGGTGATAGAATTTTTATATCTCATTTTATAATGCAGGCTAAAGGCGCTGGTAGCTATCCCTAAGGTGCAGCCACGGTTTGCTATAGCTATATGGAAGAAATACCCCACAATGAAATCTCTTTTGAGAGTTTACATGGATCCTACTAAATCTGTGAGTCTTGAATTTTAATGAGAACTATATGCTTTCCCCTTCCGATGCGTAGTTTCACTCCATCTCAAACAATATATTTGCTGATTTTGTAATTAGAAATAGATATATATTGCTAATGACCAGCATCTGCACAAACTAAACCTCTAATTTTCTTGTTCTAAACAATGTATAAATCCATCAAATGATTTTGTTGTGTCTGCTTTAATTTGGGGGCAATTTGATTATGTTTTTCTTTTATTTTCTTTAGAACACGAATCAATATCTTAACGAAAACCAAACAGGTGCATGAGAAAGAATTTCTGCTCAAAGATTTGACCACGGAAGGCTTATTTGGTGATGATAGACGATTGGGCGAGGTTTGTTCCAAGAGAATATACAGGATACTAATGGCTCAATGTGGAAATATCAAGACAGATGATGTTGAAAATGGAGCTGATTTCTTTCAGTCTACTTGAGCATTAATTAGCATGTGATACTGGTGACCAGATATATGCACCATGGATAAACTTGTGTTACTTTTGTATATCAGTGCTTCTGATTTATTCTATAACTTACTTTTCCTTTACAGCCCTGTAGTTTTATGCTTAGTTATGCATTTGAATGTTTCCCCAATTCCACCCCCTAATGACATAAAATAAAATGAAACAAAGTTTATAGTGGGGCGTATTTTTTGTGTTCCAAATAAATCAAATTAATAATCAACTAGATTTGAAACACACATTTTGACTCAAATTGAATGATTGGCTCTATGATTGATTTGTTTACACCCCTAATTTTATGTGCAGTAGCTCATCTAAGTTGGTTTGAAAGACGAAAGTATTAGATTGTGTTATTTTCCCTGTGCATGCCTTGTTTCTCCATCCGTTTTTTGTGATAATTTCTGTAGACACATAATTAGTTACTGGACAGAACAAGAAAAAATGAAGGCAGGCTGGCAGTCAGAAGGGTTGATGGTGCTACTATTAATTAGGGATAATTATAAAAAAAACCCCCTTTGAGGCTTTTTGGTTTTCAAAATTGCAAAACACGCCTTGATGTTTAATTTCATCTTACATTTTCCCTTTCATAAGCAAAAAATATTTCAAAGACATTTGTAAAAATTTACAGTTACTGCTTTAAATTCAAGAAGACATAATCAAATCTGAGGGAGTTTTTTGTAATTTTGAAGCATCTCTATTTTTTTTTGTAATTAGCCCAAACATCAGGGGGTCTTTTGTAATTATCCCTTGAAATTAATATGTTGGGGACACCCTAAACAGCATGCCAACATAGACTGGTTTCACTTAGAATGCATGGATTGCTTTGTGCAGCTGCACCTTCAAACATATCATGTTTGAATGCTTGGTATAAAGGGTTTCAGTCATGTGGTCCAGGCGTGGAACATGGTGCATTTATTCTGCAGTTTCAACTCATTTGTTCATAAGGGGTGTTTGAATTTAAAGTTTGAATGAACTGTGGTGATGAAATAGAGTAAAGATATACAAATTAATTTCCAGTAGTTGAATGCTAAAAACTATTTGTAAAAAATGGTCTTTTTTCCTCTTGTTTCTTCAAGGTTTCATTTTGCTCACTGCTTTATGAAAACATGAAATTAAATGCACCCATTGATCACTATATTAAATGTCAATATGAGTGAAAACATCAAAATTTCAGTTGTTGGGTGCTAAATTTGATAAAAGCTATGAGTTAGCTGAAGTTTAAAAGTACGGAAAAAATATTTAGTATACTTCTTGGTCTATACTTCCGGCACTAAAAGAATATTTCTCCCTCGACTTCTTAATAATGTCAAATAATTCTGCGGTGAAACAACTATCCTCAAACTGATCAAGCTACATGAAACTCAACTGTTGGGTGCTAAATTTGATAAAAAATGTGGTAGAGGTTGATTGAGGACAACAACTCCGACCCCTTTATATCACCGCGCGCTGACTAAGTAAATCGCGATGACACGATGACTTAAAGGGTCTGGTCGACGTTCAACCGCACCTCCAAGATAAATAGAACAATTATTCGACCAAATCTAATAATAGTTTATCTTTTCTTGAATCGAACCAATGTATGAGTTCACCAAATCTTTCTGAGCATATATATACGCCAAAATTTTGATTTGATGGAGTGATATTTTGAAATTCCCTTTGGTGGCGAATTTTGTTTCTACTCTTTATTGTGCCCCTAATAAAGTGTTTCAAAGTCATTATCATTATGAAATTTGAGGTAATCTTTTCTTTTAACCGGTTGGGCGAGTTTGGGATAATTGTCATCATTTATCTATGAGGTCCCACTTGCCAATAATGCTAGGATTGGTAAAAAAATGTATTGACAAATAAAATAGATGCACGTGCAATACAACTTATTTCATTGAACACGGATGAATGTTAAAAGTGTATAAAAATGAGATTATCTTGACATTTATGTAGTATTCGAAAAAGACACAAAAGGCCCACAAATTAAATTAAGCAAACAACCCCATTTGCCTGCTTTAAAGTGGAGCTTTGCACACCACTATTGTTGTCTATATTCAAGCCCGTTGGGCCCAAAACTCCTCCAAACCTAACTTTCTCTGGGCCCACAACCCATGACAATGAACACACTAGTCCACAATTTGCTTAAGTCATCCCTTTACCTCAATCGTGGCTCAACCAACCCACCTTATCATTCAACTTTTCCCCTTGCATGATTTAAATGAATAATCAAGAATATGTAAACTAATAATTCCTCTTACATTATTTGTTGTCTTACTTATTTCAGAAAAAAAATATAATTCAGGTCAAATTTGGCCGACCCCAAACGAATCATCCAACCACTATAACTAGCATTTATTTACTACTTTATCCATGTTGATATATGACATTTTGTATCTCCTATTTCCTACTATGTTTCATCTTATGTTTCAATACAACATATGAAAACCACGTGTATAGCGATGGCATCATGGTACTCACCCGATGTATTAAAATACCAGATAAAACGCAGTATGCATGGGCGAATCTACCTTAGGCTCAGGCTGAGATACAACCAAAACTGCCTACTTTGAAGCTCATATATAAAGTACAATTTTTATTTTATTTTATTAATAATAGTAGCTCAACCTCATTTATTAGTTAACCCACCCATGTCAAGTCCAACCCATTTATAGTTTTTTTTTTTTTTTTTAGCATATGTAAGCTCATTTTAAACAATTACACTATACACACATCCCAAACTCATTTGTAGATTCTATTATCGTTGATGAATTTTATGCACTGAAAGCTTGGCTGGCACAACTTCAATAATTATCAAAGACAAAATTGTATAAAACTTTATGGTATTGTAAAAATTTCATTTTCTAAACATCCTCCCCCAATGGTAGGAATAAGATATCTCGCGTGATCATATGATGGCATACATATATATCTTCACAAAAATATTTCTATCTTCAAATCAAGGTCACACTCATGGCCCATGCAAGCCCGCACTAACGTACAATTTGCCTTGCACGTGGTCCATATAGTGTTTGCTCTCCTTGTACAAAAGGGCAACTAATGTGGTTCTTCTTCTTCTTCTTCTTAGGCTTTTGAGATTTTTCTTCACCATGGACAAGAATAAATCATTCCCTTATTACTCTGCTTCATATGCTGAGGCAAGATTCGACTTCGAAGATCGTGCTAAATCGTATAGTTTCAACGGGCCGGGGGACGATCCGGAGGTGCGGAGGAGGAAGAGGGTGGCTGGCTATAACATGTATGCTATGGAAGGTAAGCTCAAATCATCGTTGAGAAACAGCTTTAAGTGGATCAAGAACAAATTTTCAGACAACTATCAGAATTCTTGAACTAATAAGACAATACATGAGTTATGGGGTTTATTACCCTATTTTATCCCTCATGGATACATATATCAAGTGTGTCATATTGTCGACATCTTTAGTTGTTCTGAAGAGGTGTATTTTTTTTTTAACTTTATCTTTTCTTTTCTCCCTTGTGAGAATTGTAATATTTGGTAATGGATCTTGATATAAGTTCTATTTGATTGAGGTGGGTTGTGTACTGTGCACATATCTTATGTATCTCTTAGCTTACACAAGTGTAACCTTGAAGCAAGTATTCACCAAGGCAGATTCTATAATATTGATATCAAGAAAGGATTTTACTATTGTTTTATGTGTTCAAACATTCATTAAAGTGGTTTTAAGAGAAAAGGTAAAGGGGTGAAACCCAGAATTTAGTTGATCTCTTAGTTTGGAGTTTAGACTATGGAAGAACTCATCAAACCTGTTTAAACTAAACAAGAAAATAGTATACAGGTAATATATGTGCAACAGTACCTTCATTTTATATGCTCTAAGATTTATAAACAAAAACAAACTAGAACTAGACAAGAATTTTATAATTACTTGCATGTAGCTACTTCTTGACAAACATATCATCATATGACATGGCCAAGCTCATTTATCTTCTAAGCTGAACATCTTCGAAATCTTTTCCAAATCGAGATTTCTGAAAAAATTGATCTTGGCAACAGCAACCTGCAAAGACGAGAATTACACTGATCCAGGTGATGACCGTCCCCTGTTACATTATCATCCTAGGCAAACACGATAACCATTCGCGATTTATGTTTCCACGAAAAATTATAAACGTATTTTCATTGAAACGAACAAGAGCCAATGTTCACAGATAATAACTTATCATCAAAGTAATTTCTATCAAGGGGTATATATTTGTACTAAACATATGAAACAAGTTCATTATAGCAGCAAGTAATTGAGCTATATTACTTAATACATCTAGTAATCAGAAAATGCAATCACAAAAACTCCTACCATACAATTGATATGGCAGAAGGGTCTAAAAAATGCCAAGCAATGTTCACCATATAACATCTGGGACGACGATGTCAGCTTACTGTTCCCATGGCCGGAAATGAACACTGACATTTTCTAAGTGTCGGAGGACACCTAATCCCTTTAAATAGCTGATCTTATTCCGCAAAAATCATATACACCTAGTTTCTGCTTTGGGTAAACAATTTCCATTGTGAGAAAACCAATACACTCAGCATTAGAAATTGAGTGTTTTCACCTACTTCAATCCAAGTCTCATGGTTCCTGAAATTTTCACACACCAGCTGATGAGTTTTTCCTCTCGACTTGAGTTGCTTTTCGGGAAAATATTGTTTATCTCACATATTCTCTTATAGTTGTCTCCCACCAGCTCCAGTGGCATGCCGTGAAGATAGCAGAAGATCAAATGGTCCAAACTACTCATTCTACGACAACATAAGAATGCATAATTTATAAGTTTGCCATTTATACTCACAACAGAACTTTAGGTTCGACATGCAATTGATAATGAGAGTACATACCTGATTGATGCCTGACAGGCCAACGGCTGCTGTCCTCATTAAGGGCACCTAGAGAATGAGGCAACGGACTTGTCTTCAGTTCTCGACAAGAAGAATCTTTAGGACAACCAGTTTCATTGTTCATCTACAAAAACAAAGACAAAGTTATCCTAAGAGAGCATAGACCATATATCTTTCAAAATTAAAAAAAAAAAAAAAATTCAAGGTATTACAAACACCCCCTTGATGTTTGTATTTACTTAACAAATATTCCCCGCTTGGAGGGTTCAATTTGTAAAATAGAAACAAATGTCAAGGATTGTAATATTGAAAGATGGACAGGTTGTTTTGAAATTAGACCAAATCTCCATGGTATACTTTTCAATTAACCCTTTTAAATAATATGCAAATCTATATATATACTAGCACAATAAATAGTCCCAGAATCTGATATAAGTAAGCAATCTCCAAATAGTCCCAGATAACTAAAATTACACAAGTAAACCCTGATTTCCGTTCCTCCCTCTTTTCCCACCTTTGCATTCTTCCACATATTACCATACACACAACTAATTTGAAGTGTTGCCAAACAAAATCATCACAAAAGGAATGCCACACAAACCTTATCAAACATACGAAACTGGAATTGTTTTGAGCTTGTACCCTTGCTGCATTCGCCAGAACTAACTCTTTCATTTGAAGTTGTGGCCTCTCTGTCCGTTTGAGGCTTCCGAACAGGAAAAGCATGGCATGTCTCTTCAGCATCCAAGATAGACAGATTTGGCTCATCACATGAAAGTTTCGGAATTTGCAAGGGTGCATTTAGTTGGGCAGAAATAAGAGAATCAGAGGAGCCGGGTATAGGTGTATTGGGCTGCAAGCTTGATTTACTCTCTTTTAATTCTGGGTTACCACCGGCCTTGTCCTGCAAGGATGCTTCAGACAACAGGCCTCCAATGCTTAAGGTGGTAAAACTATCATTCCACGGAGACTGGAATTGTGCATGGCCCGCTTCCATTGTTTGTGTATCCAACTTGTTCTTGTTTGAAAATAAAGATGCTTCAGACAATAAGCCTCCAATGCTTATATCACTGGATGCAAGGAAGAATGGTTGCAAGGATGATTCATTTTCCAATTTCATGCAAGGATTACCCATCTTACCCATCAAAGATGCTTCAGAAAACAAATCACCGATGCTGATATCCGATATTAGTCCAATTGGCTGCATGCTAGATTTGTTTACTGAGTTGGGATCTGATGTATTAATTTTACCCTGCATTGATATTTCAGATAGGAGACCTCCAATGCTCAAGTTGGTCAAATTATCATCCCAAAGTACAGATGAGTGCACCCGGACAACGTCAGTTGATTCATTATCCTAACAAGAACAAATACACATGTTTAACTAACAAGAATCTCTGTTAGAAGAAAGATACACTAACCCAGAAAGTATACACCTGACAGAACTCAAAAAACGAAAACAGGTAAACCAAATGGAATTCTGCAATAATTTGAGATGCAAGAATGATACTTAACCCATGCTCCAAAGACTATACACCAAACAGTACAGAAACAGTTGAAGTAAATCTCTGAAATTTAAGTTGCCAAGATATTCCTCAGCAACATTATTGTGAATCTTATCTCTTCAATTTTCTATTTCAGTACCTATCATCAGTTTCCATTTACTACCTATTAACTTTTAATGGGTGATAAGCAATTTGAAACCCATAACACTTATCCTTTTAATTGTCTACTTCTTTATCAATTGAAACACGACCAAGCTCAGCATTATCCACAAATGTCAAGAAATTAGTTCACTCCAGCATCTCTTAGAACTGATAATCACCGTTATTTCCTCAATATTCAAATTCCTACCTATCCCACTGCTGTCAATAATCACCTCATTACTAATGTAAATGTTCTACAATTATGTCATCAACCATTCCATTTTCTAAACATACATACCACAAAACCAGTAGGCACATCCAAAGTCTTCTGCTCATTCACATCTGAATGCAAAGCTTCATTCACATTGATTTGATTTTTATTGGTTTCACAAGATTCTTCTAGTTTCTCTTCTTGATGACTTGGGATCTCCACACCCTCAGAATCTGTACGAGTCTCGAGAAGACTAGATTTAGGAGGTATGTCAAACATACAATGCTGAAGATCGGAGCACCAGCCATACCTAGAAAGCAAAACAAGTAAGTTGGATCACAGTACTCTGAGATTAGTCACTGGAAAGCATAAGTAACAGACTTCAGACCTTAGGCGGAAAATGGAAGGACTGCCCACATCAACATACACCTCCCATGCAGTAATGGCACTATCATTCAAAGTCCATCTTTTGCATGAAGTTACTTGTTCCAACTTTGTGTTGTAGGGAAAAAGCACGAGCTGTCCTATCGCTACACTTGAACTGCCCCATTTAGTATTTAGGTGCCTAACCACTGATGATATTCTCTTCCGAGCACTTAGAGTGAGTTCCAAATATGGATTGTAACCATCCTGTAACATAATGAACCAAACAAAGAGGCATTTTATTCATCCATTTTCTATTTTCCAGGGTGAGTGGAGAGAGGGGAATTCCATTACCTTCTCCAACCCCAGGCAAGTCTGTTCATTAATTGGGAAAAGCTGCAGCTTAATCTTTACAGACGAAATCTGCAGTTGAATTTGAGGTTCCAAATGAGGCATCCTTATACTTTCTGCAATAGACACACTATTATATGAGATGAGAGCTTTTAACCAAAAAACTGAGTGATGCGAGAGGATAAAACTCATGTTTTCAGCATAATCAATTTATATCCCATGAGGATATCTAATTGAACATAAATGCTTTTCAGCAGCAACCTTTTCTATTACCAGAAAGAAAAAAAGAAATAAAAACAAAATATATATATATATATATAAGAGAGAGAGAGAGAAACACACACACACGCATAACCACAAGATTACGGAAAAAAATGATTGTCTTGAGCAGTGGAACAAACTCAGTAAGTTACCCACAGACAATACTAATACTCCAATACAGTTGCCTAACCTGTAGCTTTCTGATACCCCAGAGCAGCTCCATTTGCGGATTTCTTCACAGACACGCCCATACATTCATCTTGTTTTCTACTATTCTCGACTATTTTTCTCTTTCGTTGTTTATAGGACTTCATGGAAGATTTTCTGCAAATGAATTCAGATCAATTGATATCATTACAAGAACAAACACCACATCATCGCTGGTACCTCTAGAATCTAATAATGCATCTTTAAATTTCTTTTCCTCATAAAACACACGAGTACAGGCAAAAAACTTTTGAGAGACAGAAGGAAATGAGTAATAAAGAATAATAAATTCCATGTCGTTTACAGTTTAATAGTCAGGAAAAGATGATATCTATTACACGATTCGCTCATGTGCATGGCAATGCACTTGGTACAGAATTTTAAACATTTCCTTGCAACTAACCAGCAATGAGAAATCAGAAATAGAAAACCAATCCAATGAGAAGTGTCACTCTTAAAGTTACATAAGAAACAAAGAAATGTGATAAGGTATGGTATTTCATGACAATGTGATAAGCCTCTCTATACACAACCTTGCAAGATTTTCAAGAAGAAAACACATTTTCAGAGTGTCGTATTTCCATATGCAAACTCTAAGCCCAAATGATTCAACATGGTGTACTTCATATAAAACTGACCTCATATCAAACACCAAATACACAACATCATCATGCATACTTTCTTCGGACCATGCTAAACATATGCAGAAATTGATCTAGATAAATGTTCTTTAAGGGTTGCAATATCAATTAAGATAGCTCAGTTCATTAAATTATGTGCAACTGAGCTTCAAAATATTAGCATCTTCACATTAGAATTACAAAAGCTCAATGCAATATTAACCTATCACACCCATCCAATTTTAAAATTTTCCAAGTTAAACTGACGTCCATATCCCACTTGCAAAAAGCAAACTCAAAAAAAAAAAAAAAAAAAAAAAGAAAAATAACAGGAACAAGGACAACAAAACCTAGAGCCATCACGCCCTCTACACGAACAGCCGGCAAAGTAACATAATAAAATTTAATACAGTTGATTAAAACATCAATTTGTCAGTATTTCTCCTAAATTGAAATGAAAAACAATACAATAACAAACTTCACACCAGTTACCAGTAAAGGCGAGAATCCCGAATAGAATTTGCTGGAATGCAATTCCGGCGGAGGAAGAGTAAAAGTGTATAAAAGATGAATGAATTCCAACAGAAACAATCCCAAGACAGCAAAAACTGCTAGAAAACAAAAAAGCGAGAATTTACCTAAGCACATCAAACACAGACACACACACACACACACACTTTTACAGAGACATATATACACTTAATTCGTAAACATACGCAAAAAACCTCGACGTACCACGAAAGAGGCGATTCTCCCCCAGTAGCAGGCGTAGATCTGTATGTGTGCGTGTTTTTGTGTGTGATTTTAGACGGTGGCGCCGTGGCGGGAACAATTTCCAGACGAGTCGCCGCCTTAATTTTTTATATTTCGATTTGAATTTCAATCGAAAGTGAACAGCTGGCTTTTCATCCCCTATTTATTCTGAATTAATAAATCCTGTGCTTACCGTGTACATTGTACTCAAGCTGACATCCAATGGGATCTTGCCATGTCAGGACTGGTGCAACCTCGAGCTGTACGTACGCTTCCTTTTTTCTCCTCAATTTTCCTACGATGCATCGAATGTGGGCCATTAACTTGCCATTCACTATTTTAATAATGTTTAAAAATATAAAATTGATGTCAAAAAAATATATAAATATAATTTTTCATTTTGTAACCTTGATAATTATTTCACTCAAAGTTAATTTAAATACTTACGAAGTATTTATTTTTTCAAAGATTTGGCACCTATGAAATATTGATAAAGACGGATAAATTGATATAATAATTCTAAATCAAAATACGATATATTTTGAAATGTTAAATGAACATCCTGCTGAAAATCAAACATCTATATACATATAAAATTACATATTTTTATATTATTGAAATTACAGACGTACTAAATACAATTAAAAAAAATTTCAATTATAAAAAAACTAAAATTTCATAAGTACTCAAATTTGCAGCATTACCCAATCACAATGGCAAATTAACGGAACTATGTATAAATATTTTTTCATGAGAAATAAGAAATCTTTAAGTACATTACTAACAAGCATCAATATGAAGTAAAAAAAAAAAAAATGACCAGGAGCATGCACAATCCATTCAGGCTAAAATAGCCGTTGTGTTCGAACATATACACTTCTTACAAAGAAGTTGACTACACCTCCACCTTTGCATGTATAGTTTTGTTAGTACCACCACCTTAACTACAATCCCATTCGGCATGCATATCCATTGAAGTGTCGTTGGAACTCGGAGGATTATTGTCTCTGGTTTGGTTAGTAGAGTTCTCATTACTCCGTGTAGCACTATTCGCAGAGTAACCTCCCTCTGATAAGTGATAGTGTTGGAGACTCCGACGCACTGGACTGGAGAGAGCGTTTGAGAAAACTGAATTCTTAGTTTGGTCTGAATTTCCCGAACGCTGTCCTTGTGTAGGACCACATGCATTAGAAGATACGGGAGTTCCTGAGTGAGGTGACTGCATTAAGGTTTGAGGTTGTTGTTGATGTTGGAGTGGAAGCCTCGGAGATGGAGGAGGCTCATCCGTTCCGTAATCAAGTTCGTTCTGAAGACATTAGTAAATAAGATAAACGAATGTCAGAACGGTGCGTATGGAATTTAGTGCCATATATAATGATGATGAGAAATTTCACCTGAACACTGTCATAGAACATCCAAAAGGGATAATTACCACACAAAAAAACTATTGTTTGGGCTAATTACAAAATAAAAAAACCATGATGTTTCAAAAATACAAAATACCCCCTCAGGTTTGATTCCGTCTTAAATTTAAGGGAGTAACTATAATATTTCTATAAATATCAGGGGTTTTTGAAATGTATTTTACTTATAAAGTGGGAAAATGTAAAACGGAATCAAACCTCAAGGGGTTTTATGCAATTTTAAAAAAAAAAATTGGATTTCTTTTTGCATTTAGACCGAACCTCGGGGGATTTTCTATAATTATCCACCCCCCACGCCCAAAAAAAAAGATCCAAACACTTAGATCATATGGGAGCAATAAATACTAATTCCATCGACTTTCTATGTAAACTCCAGCCACCTGTCATGAGACTTTTCGACAGATTTTGTGTAACAACAATAAACTTACAACAAGAATCCCTATCACACAGTGATGTACCAGATAACCACACCAACAAAACTTTTATGTCACTGTTGTCATCAAGTGGAGTCTCTCTTAGCAACGACAGCTTATTACATTTGAGTCTCTGAACTTTCACAGTTTGGGTACACTTTTTATTGACATAAAGTACATATAGGATCTATGAGTCTATGACATTACGAGGTGTGAGCCTCACTCAATATATTCAAAAATTTAAATCTTATAGTCACTCCACGATGTATTGACAAAAGCATATCATTATCGTTCAAATAGAGGTCTTATCCATAATTAAGGAGAAAATTTAAAATAATAGGATCAAAGGGAAAAATTCTTCAGAGTTTAAACAATCACCAACCAATACAATAAGAGTTTTTTAACAGTTGGAGAAGGTTTATATGGATTGTAGAAATTCAAAACAAAATTTGATAGAGTATAGAATTCCTCGCCACCAATATATGGTGTAAAAATTATAGTCTTGACAGAGTATAGAATTCCTTCCCACAAATAGCTCAGTCAAAAGGAAAAAAAAAAACTAAACTGACAGAATACGCCATTGCTGCCACAGGTGAATAATACCATCACAAAAGAAAATCATAAAATAACGATGTTGAAATAACAACATGAACCTCCTTAATCACATATGCCATTCATCTTAATAAAAAGGTAGGTCGTCATTGAATAGTATTATAAGATCAATATAAATGAAAACTTAATACCCAATGCATCATTTTATCATTATAATTCCAAATGTCACGAAACCTCACGGGCAACTAAAGACATTAAAAATTCTTGAGTTCCATTTCCAGTTATAAGGTTAGCCTCAAATAATATCTATAGAAACTCTATGATATTCCTGGAAACAATTACACATACATTTTTGAATAAGAAAAATTTACTCATCAAAAGACAACTATTCAAATATTATTGTGGCAAAACCACCGAAACTATATGTGTTAATATATCAAGTACCACAATCATATTCCTGGATCATTCATCCTCTCCAACTTGGTCATAAGACTTCAACACAGCCAACACAGTAACATCTTATGCAACTGCAGTTAGATATATTGTCATAATTCTGATATAGAAGAGGCATATCAATTAAATAAAAAAAGGAAGAAATCTTATTGACAAATGGCAGTGCAACACAATACCAACATAGCCAAATAAAAGCAAAGAAAGCAATTTGGACAAACATAGCTCAAGAAAAAGCATACAAATCAATCTCGATTGGTTAAAAATACCGAAGCCTCAGCGATGCAGTATGAGCAAAGAAGGCAGAAGCGCCAATCTGATAGTCTTTGCACTAGTTAACATAATGTCAGACATGTTCTAGTTGTCATAAGAAACCTGTATATACGCGACTATGTCAACAGTCATCAATCTGACCCCGTCTTCGTGTTGTCTCAAAATCCAATTATAGAGCTTTTCCTACAATGAAGTAGAAGAGAAATGTTGAAAATTTTCTAAAGCACAAAAGCCATAACTATTATTTCTGACTCCACCCACACATTCTAACATTCACCTTTAAAATTATCAAAAGAAAGGCACTTTAACAAAACAGAATAAACCTTCCAATCAAAACTACATACACTTGAGTGCGCAAAGCCACTAACCCTATTTTTTCACTTCATTTCACAATAATTCAAAAGTCTAAAATAAATGTAATCAACTCCTCAAAACTAGAGATGCAAATGAATCAAATCGAATAATTCTATTAGTATTCAACTCACTTCGAAAATATTCTTATTCGAATTCTTTTAATATTCAAATACAAATATTGAATCTTATTCTTATTTGAAAATAATTCGGACATAAACGAATCAATTTGAATTCGTATTTGAGAATTTTATTGTTGAGTTCTAATATTTTTAACGGGCTCGTTTTAATTTTCTACTAGAAAACATTATCTAAGTCTAATATCATTTGGATCAAACCAAATTTATTTCCAACATGTTTACTATATATTAATTATTTACATAAATAAATATATACTTGTATATAAAACCAAAGTATAAGTGATTCGTACAAATATATATAATGATATTCATATTTGTATAATGAATATGAATAAACATTCTTATTTGGATTTTGTATTCTAATTTTTCCAATTCAAATGTTAATATACAAATTTGAATACCAAATCGAACAATTCTATTTCTTCACTTCATGTCACACGAATTCACAGAAAACCCCACTAAGTATACCCAATTGAAGAAAACCCACCTCCATCTACAATCTATAAGAAACAAAATTAAAAATTACAACATAAGAGGGATAACAGAACCAGACCATCGAGTGGCGTTCACCGGCCTGGAAAGAGAGTCTCTGCTGGTGCATCGCATGGGTGTACAGCTGGGAAAGGGAGTTGGCCGCGCTGCAGAAAGTGGTGTACAGACCTCGATCTACCTCATCCAGGCGCGTCGCATCGGATTTCCTCTTCTTCGCCATTGAGGTAAAATTGAGGAATTTAATTTGATTTTTACAAAACCCTAAACGGGTTTGGGGATATATATATATATATATATATATATATATATACAATTTATCGCTCTAGGTGGGGAGTGTGAGGTGAAGGGCCAAAACCAGCAAGGAAACAAAAGCTTTTTATACAGAGGAGATGTCGGAGGGGAAGGGGGTGAGGTGTTGGTGTGCCACGTGGAATGCCAAGTGGCACTGATATTTGGCGGTGCCCACAATTAATTATTTTTTTGAAAGTAGGTTTGAATAAAAATTGTAAAATCTTATTTGGGAAAAAAAAAAGAATTTTACTTTGAATTATTTTTGAAAAATAGAATAAATGAGCCAAAAATTGAGAAATTGAAGTAAATTTTAAAAATATATATATAATGGACTTTTTGTTGGTATGTTTTGAGAGAAATATATTTTGATTCTCACGAAATATTTTTTAGATAAATAGAATAAGACCTGTTGAGTTTGCTTGAGCGAGCTTGTCCGTAAGTTGGGGAATTTTTTTATTATTAATTTTTTTATGTAATATGTTAATATTGAGTTATTAATTGTTAAAATATGATGTTATTTTGGTTAGTACGTAATAGTAGTAGTTAAAAACTCTATTTCTATGATTTTTTTTAAATGTATCACTTAGATGATTTTGTTCTATGATACCTCTTTTAAGCATGATCATGAGTTGGATTGTGATGCTACTTTGTGATGCTACTTGTTGTTAGCCTATTATGCATATGAGTATTTGGGGTTTTTGTGCTTGTTTGGAAGTAATTTTGAATCTAAAAGTCAATTTCAATAATAATTCATTTTGGGTGGTTAATTTAGAATGGATTTTTGGATAAATCATTCTCCCAAAAAGTCTATTATAGATAAGTGAGAATTATATGTTTTTTGAAAAGACCATTCTAAATAAGTGGGCTTTTACGTAAGTGCTCCCAAACATGCACTTTATTTTTTCTTTTTTGTTGGTAGTAAGGAGGATATCCCCAACATGAAATTTGAAGGATTTTTCAATTAATGAAATTTCATAGATTTTTAGATAATTCCATTTGATTCTAATGAAATTTTACACTATGTATTGTGTAGATTTTAACAGATTTCAGTGGAATTTGCTGGATATTATAAAAATAATAATTAATGGATGTAATTAATTATAATTAATTAAATTATTTAACAAAATTTATAACTAATTATTATAGTTAAATGAATTTTTAAAAAGCTAATAGCATAACTTCATGATTACAGAAAAATTAAAACAAATATAAATATTAAAAAATCATCAACACAAAAAAAGAAGGAAAAATAATTTGACAAACTTTACGAAAATATAATTTAAAATTATCAAAATAACCCGGAACTACTAATTTTGCCCGTTTTAACATCTCTATCTTTGTCTCTAAAAAAACATCTCTATCTCTGATTATAAAATCTTGAAAATCCCTGTTCAAAAAAAAAATCTTGAAAATCCCCTATAATTAGGCCTTAGACTTCAGGCTTTAGCTCCCACCCCAAGCCCAAGGGGACATTTTTTTTATTTTTGTTTTATGCTGCAAAGAAAAATAATCTAGAACTAGTAATTGGCCATTCATCATAATTGAACAAGCCCAAGGGGACATATATTCACCAGTAGTCTGTATATAGATACAATTTCAAACAGAGACTAGAAACCTGGAATTCTTTTGCCTATTTAGACATAACAACTACTGCACACATGTTCCACATGCCCATAATGTAAGAGACTTACCAGATTCTTGACATCACACTGCATAGGTATGTCATGAACATTCTGTCTTTTTTGCTTCTGGGTTTTTGTTTAATCGTGTGATGGGTCATCTAAATTATGTTCTATTGATGGGATTTTAGTTGTGATTGTGAATATAGAGATTTGAAAGTTTGAATTTTTTTTTCCTTCTTGTTGACTGTTGAATTCTTGTCATGACTGGTAAGGTAAATAATCTGTGTCAAAATTTATCAGATTGAGTAGGAAATTATTGGTTTTCTTTCTGTATGGTTATATATTTATGTGAGCAAATTTGAATTGCGAGTGGAAGATTGCAATTCTTATGTAATTGGATTCTATTTCATTAATTAGATGTCAATTTCCAAAATTGACTTGTAATTGCATATTTGTTACCTTTTAATTAAATGCTTATAAACTGGAATATACAAGGAATTGAAGAGTTTATAACTTTTTTTTTTACATCTGAGCAAGTGAAGAGGAAAAGAAGAGTGGTTTTACACTACTCCCAGCTTATTTAAAAAAATAAATTTGTGCAGCAAGTTTTTGGTATTATATATTTCTTTCCCTCACCTACAAATTATTCTACGCACGAATAATTCTTCTGTTAAATATTTTCTTGCAAAACTTTTTTGATGGTGTTAGATATTTCCTTGCAAAACTTTTTTGATGTGATGTTTGAAATGCTTACTCTATTTACAAGGGATTAAAAATACCCCGCCATTTGTTTTTAGCTTAATTACAACATTGCACCCTCGAGAGGCCTCAACAGCCCCTTGTAATTTTGAAAGATATCCAAAGTTTTTTTGTAATGGGCTAAACCTTAGGGGTAGTTTTTGTAATTATCCCTCATATATATAATTGATTCGGAGCCCCCTGTACTCATTTTATATTTGGCAACATAGTTTTCATTTATGAGCACTTTGAGTACAAGCATAACATGTTTATATATTACTGGAGCTGACATAATTTCATGATGTTTAAGCAGTAGAAAGAAAATGTCTACTGAGCACAAAGTGGCTCTCGATGCAGCTGCATGGATGTTCAATATTTCCACTTCTGTGGGAATTATTATCGTTAACAAAGCGTTAATGGCGACATACGGTTTTACTTTTGGTACGTTAATTTCGCCCTTTCTCATTATCGTTTTGCTTAATATACACCGGCATTATGTTACTTTAGATATCAGCAATTTTATGCTTGTTTTTCTTCTACTTATAGGTGTACGTTGTACCTATCGACAAATTAAATGTTCCAGATTCATTGAGAGTTAACATGAATTTCAACATGAAATTAAGGGTTAATTACAAAAAGTACCCTTCAGGTTTGGTCTAATTACAAACAACCCCCGCCAATTTTCAAAATTACACAAAGTACCCTAATGTTTGATTCAGTGTTAAATTGAAGGGACTAAATGTAATGTTTTTGTAAATGTGAGGGAGGATTTTGAAAAGTTTTTTGCTTATTAAGGGGTAAATGTAGACAAAATAAAACATGAGAGGTACATTTTGTAATTTTGAAAGTTATATAGGTTTTTTTGTAATTATGTCAAACCTCAAGGGTAGTTTTTGTAATTACCCTTAAATTTATTAAGCATGGCTGGGTGTAAAATTGAAACAATATATGCTGACACTGTGTTTTCAAGGAATAGCTTTTTTGTTTTGGTTGAAATATGAAACCTTTTACTACAGGAGTGTTTGCAAGCTCTCGAGAAAAAAAAAAAAAAAAAAAGTGATTCTCAGCTTTTAGATGGAAAAATTTAGTTGTTTAGTGTTTGCAAACACTTCTGAACTCGTACATTCTTTTCCTTCTTTATTTTGCAGCGACAACTTTAACCGGCCTGCATTTTGCCGCAACCACCATGATGACACTTACCCTTAAATCGCTCGGATATATCGAGAGTTCTCATCTTCCAGTGACCGATATTCTGAAATTTGTTTTATTTGCAAATTTCTCTATAGTTGGAATGAATGTGAGCTTAATGTGGAACACAGTGGGATTCTATCAGGTTGGTTCTTAAATTCTTTAAACGGATAATTACAAAAACTACCCTGAGGTTTACCCTAATTACAAAAAACTCCAATTATCTTTCAAACAATGCTCACTTATGCTATTGATAACCTGTCAGATTGCAAAGCTGAGCATTATCCCCGTGTTATGTTTTCTCGAAGTCGTTAGGGACGGGATGAGATATTCGAAAAACACCAAGCTAAGCATTTTGATCGTTCTGTTGGGTGTTGCAATCTGTACAGTTACTGATGTGAATGTTAATATCAAGGGATTTATTGCTGCCTTCATAGCTGTTTGGAGCACTGCTCTGCAGCAGTATGTAAGTTTAACTTTACTTCAGTCTATAATTCTAAAGGTATATTACAAAAACTACCCTTAATGTTTAGCCTAATTACAAAAAAAAAATCCGGTTATCTTTCAAATTACAAATACCCCTTGAGTTTTGTAGTTTCTTAGCAGTTTACCTTTCTCATGAGCATGCTCATTTGTAAAAGGGATAGTTTTCACCACTAAGGTTTGGGACCGGATAATATTCAAAACACGAAGCTAAGTTTTGATCGTTCTTTTGGGCGTTGCGATCTTTTCCCGGTTACTGATTTTTAATAAACATTCAATAAACTGTTTTGAGCATTTGCAAAAGTATTAAGTTTAACTTTACTGATCAAATTTAAAATTACAAAAAAACCCTCGAAGGGTTTTTTTGTAATTTGAAATAATCCGGTTTTTCTTTAAATTAAAATTCCCAAATTTTGTAGATTCTTACCAGTTTACCTTTCTCATGAGCACGTACTTTGCAAAATGAAAACAAATATTAATGGGGTGTTTGTAATTAATTTTGAAAGATAGCTGAGTTTTTTTTCCCCTTTTTGTAATTAACCTAAAACTCGAGGGTATTTTTTTGTAATTTAACCTTAATTCTAAGGCATAATTAAATGGAGAATGTTAATCAAGAAGCCTTGTTGCATACTTTATGTCTGATGACATTTAATTTAGGGATAATATATAACAAAAAAATATTAGGTTTGGCTCAATTACAAAAAAAATCTATAGGTTTTTGAAAATTACAAGAAGCTCCTTGATGTTTGATTTTGTCTTAAATTTAATAGGATAACTGATTTATAGGGGTTTATAAATATTTGAGATAATTACAAAAACAACCCTGAGATTTGGGCTAATTACAAAAAAAAACGAAGGATTTTGAAAATTACAAACAAACACTTAATAGAGTAACTGTAATATTTCTATAAATGTTGGGTTTTTTTGTAAATGTTTTTCGCTTATGAAGGGACAATGTAATGTAAGATGGAATCAAACCTCAAGGTTTTTTTTGTAATTTTTAAAAATCTCTTGGGTATTTTGTAATTAGCCCAAACCTCAAGGGTGTTTTTGCAATTATCCCTAAATACATTTTGGTGGGAAAATGTCAGACGGAATCAAATCTTGAAGGTTTTTTCTGAAATTTCAAAAACCTCTTCTTTTCTTTTAATTAGCTCAAACATCAGGGAGGTTTTGTAATTATGCCTTTCTATAAACATGAACTTTCCAAATCTTCATATATATCTGTGGCTTGTAAAAGGATATCAGTAGCTACATTTTCCACGTAGGCAGAGGATTACAGTTTTCTGTTGGGATAATTACAAAAACACCCCTGAGGTTTGGGTTAATTACAAAAAAACCCTTCAAGTTTCGTCCTGTCGGGATAACTGTAATGTTTTTGTAAATGTCAGGGATTTTTTTTAAATATTTTCGAAAAACTAAAAAAATGACTGTAAAAATGTAACTTCCCAAACCTTCAAGTTTTTTTTGTTATTTTCAAATTAAAGAACTCTGTTTTTTTTTTTTTTTGTAATTAGCCCAAACATTAGGGGTGTTTGTAATTATTCCTTTTCTGTTATATATCTCTTTATGCAAGTGATTAAAATGTATGATTTGATTCTTCAATTTTCTGTTGCATTTCACAGTATGTTCACTTTCTTCAAAGGAAGCATTCAATTGGTTCTTTCAGCTTATTAGGCCATACAGCACCACCTCAAGCTGCAACCCTTCTCATATTAGGTCCCTTTATGGATTACTGGTTGACGGAGAAGAGGGTCGATGCCTATCATTATACCTTTACATCAGCTGTAAGTATAACGAGCAATTATGGGATAATTACAAAAAGCACCCTAATGTTTGGGCTAATTACAAAAAAAACCAAGATGTTTTTGAAAATTACAAGAAAAAAACCTTGATGTTTGATTGTGTATTAAACTTAAGGAGGTATATATAATATTTTGATAAACGTACGGGAGATTTTTAAATATTTTTTGCATATAAGCGGGAAAAGGTTTTTTTTTTGTAGAGTGCTCCATAAATTCATAAATTTCCCAAAATATCTGGGATTTTTTTTTTTCCGTAATTAGCTCAAACCTCGGGGATTATTTTGTATTTTACAACATTGTCCATAATTATAGCACTTTTTGGCCGTTTGGTGGTGTTGATAGTGCTTTTAGGAATAATTACAAAAACTACCCCTAAGGTTTAGCTTTATTACAAAAAAAGCCAAATTTTCTCTCAAAATTACAAGATGTCCTCTAAAGTGCTACAAACACCCCCTTATCTCAGTTGTTTTTTTTTTTTTTGTAATTTAACTAAACCTTGGAGGTTAGTTTTTGACATGCTTAATTGCAATTTTAGTTCTGTAATAATTCTTAAGGGTTGAACTGTATGTTTAGCCTTTTTTCTGGTGTTGATATTGTTTTTGGAATAATTACTTTAGTCAAAATAGCAAATCTACCCCTAACTTTGTTTAACTTTTAATTAATAAAAAGTCGAAGTGTATTTAACGAAAACAAATAATTATTGTCCTTTGGGACTAAAATTGCACAAAACATCCCCTTATAAACAACATTTCATAATCAAAATCTTACTAACCAATTTTTTTTTAAGCTTTTTTTGTAATTAAACTAAACCTTGGAGAGGTTAGGCTTGATTTAATCCCAGAAATTTTAGTCCTTCTAAAAATTTTAGGTTTTTTTTATTGAGTTTTATTTTTCTTAGTCCTTTATAACTGTTTTTTTTTGAAGATTTATTTTTTGGAATTTATTTTTAATTGATTTGGGTTTTTAATTTTTAGTTTTTTTAAATTTTTATTTTTTTTGGTTTATTTTTATTTTTCGGGTTTACATCAAGTGTTTATTTTTGTTTTTCTTCATGGTTCAAATAAAATAAAATTTATTTTCTTATTGCACAAAATAAAACTTATAGGTTCAACATTTCACATAATCAAAATCTTACGGATCAAAATTGCTACCTAACCAATTTTGCAATTAAGCTTTTTTGTAATTAACCCTTGTGTTTTTAGCATATGATTTGTTATTTTGCACCAGCTCAATGATTTTGGAACTATTTCTCTTTGCAGATGCTTATAATATTGTCCTGTGCCATTGCAATAGGAACCAATTTAAGCCAATTCATCTGCATAGGCAGATTCACAGCGGTGTCGTTTCAAGTGCTCGGTCACATGAAGACCGTTCTCGTCTTGATATTAGGTTTTATTTTCTTCGGAAAAGATGGACTGAATGTGAACGTAGTCTTGGGAATGGTTTTTGCTGTGGTGGGAATGATTTGGTATGGCCATGCCTCTTCTTCTCAACCCGGAGGAAAAGAGAGGAGCCAATCGCTTGCTGACAATGAACCCGAAACTAAACCGGGTTAGTAAAACCCGACGAGCTTGATGAGAAGGCCTAGTCATAGGGGTGTAGATGAATCGAGTAGAAAGAATATAATACAGTTCAAGCTTGTCTGAGTTTTCTGAACTTCAAGACTTGTCTTTAGATTTGGTTTGATTATTAATCGAGTCAAGCCGATCAAACATGAAACGAGCTATCTCGAATAGCTTGATATTTTTATACACATTTTATTATTTTTTCACTAATCGAGCTCAAGCTCGAGCTGAATGAGCTTTACATTTTATCGAAAGAAAAAATGTGTTCAAACTTGGTTTATTATGTTAATGAATCGAGTTCGATCGAATGGAACAAAAATCTCATCTCGGAATAACAAGTCCAATCCCCCTCATTTATTGGGATTTTAATTTGGGAATTTTTAAAAATTATCCCTGTTATTTGGTCTGGTTATAAATAAACTTAGTCATTTTCTAAATTTTCAAATACCCTGAGGTTTGTGTTTATTTTACAAATACCAATTTCAAAATGTGCATTTGTATAAAAAAAACAAATGTTAATGAAGTATTTGTAATTTTAAAATTTAGATGTGTTTGTTTAAATGGAATGAACTTCAAGGGTAATTAAAAATTACTTTATATATATATTTTAAAATATTTCATCTCGTAAAGTGTATAAAATATTTCATTATATATTTAATGTGAATCATGATACTTGGTGTGCATATGGGATCTTGTGTTCAAAAAACTGGTAACTTTTATACATGTGTAAACCATTTGTGCGATGGTTTGTGGAATAAGAAATGAAAAAGTATTTTAGAACAAAAGGTTTGTGGATTTCCGTTCCAACTATGTATTATCTCGTATTTCAAATATTATTCATACATAGTGGCGGATGCGGATTCGGGACTTGGGGTCTAGGGGCGAAATTTATTTTGAAGACGTATAGAATGAATTTTTTCTACATGTATTGTTCGAATTTGTTTGAATTGTAATCGAGCTTAAAAAATATATTTGAGCTTGGTTTGATGAATAATCGAATCGAGTTCGAACGAGCTTTGGTCGAGTCGAATACGAATCGAACTCGAATAGTTTGATATTTTTACACCTATTCTATTCTTTTTTTACTAATCGTGCTCGAGTTCGAGCCGAGCTTTACATCTTATCGAACGAAACGATGTGTTCAAGTTTGGTTCGTTATGTTAGTGTCATGAGCCGAGCATAAATAAGCTTTTAACGATCGATTTCGAATCAGTATCAAATAATTTGGTTCGTTTTTAGCTCTACTAACGAGATTGACAACAAATAAAATGAAAAGATATAGAAAATCGAATTTTTTAGTTTATAAATTAAACCAAAAACTTGAGCTTTTTTTAAGGAAAAAACTTAGGAATGGCATATAAATAAAATTAAATGAAGGTCCCATATTCTGATATTCATTAATTCATACATGATACACCCAATATATATTATTTAATAAACATAATTCCACGAGAGGGCTTCCTTTCACATGTATCTCACGTGCAGGACTTCCGGCCAGATTATTTCCGGTGAAAATGTCCTCAAATCGCAAAGTTTTAATAGTTATAGGACCACATTTGCAAAAATTTGAAAAGAGATGACTAGTTTTGCAACACCCCCAATAGTTATAGAACTACTTTTTCTTTTTTTTTTTTTTTTTTCTCTGTCGTTTTCTCATGTTTTATCCATCGGGTGAGTGGGTCCTACGTGCTGTAATCGCACGTGGACAGATCCAGCCAAAAATTTAATAATTCTGCTGCCCCACATACTGCCCGGGCCATGTCTGCTGCCCGTGTAGGTGGAAATTTGCATTTTGTGGGACTTTGGAAATTATTTTTGGGGTCTCAATCTGAAATTTATTTTTATGGTGTTAAATTGAGAATTATCAATGATAATCGGTTTGGAAAATCATGTAAAAAATATCTAGATATTTATTTTTTCTGTTGTTTAGGGAAAAAGGGAATAGGGTATCAAACACTCGCTTAGTAACACGTCATTTGAACACGGGCTACATCCAAATACCAAAAAATATCTAGATGCGAATAAAGGGTTCTTCTTCTTCTTTTTTTTTTTTGAGAAATTAAGGCGTACTAATAGTTGTGTAGAAGGTAGTGTTTGTTTATGAAAATAATTTTACAATTTTTTGTCAAATAATTTTTTGTTTTGCCCCAACATATAACTGCTTATGAAAATTTTCAATATATATACTATTTATCCACTTTTAATTTTTTGATTTTCAATCACTTCCAATCATTATTTTGCTATATAAAAGCATAATAGCGGAACAATTAATATTAAAATTTTCAAGGCTGAAATTCGGTGAGAATCTGCGACTAAATAGAGAGGAGTCCATCATGTATTGACCTGAGAGTCAATCTCGATTATAAAAAAAATTCATTTACTCTCACTTTTTATAACAAAAAGTTAAACAATCATTCATTCATTGTTGGTAGTGCAAACTTCAAAACTACATAATCAATTATACAAAAATAGTTATTATTATTCTTAAAATCAAACATAATTGATGGATGTCATTGTTGGTAGTGCAAACTTCAAAACTACATTTATTAGAGGCTTTGTAAGCCATATCAATGCTACCTCCAAGCATATATTTAGCATAAAGTTTGAAGGGGACAACTTACAAGGCCCAAAATATTGTCAAAAAACTATATAATTTGTGAATTGAATATTTTTCTAACCATTTTAAAAGATTGGGCCACCCCACCTAGAGCTGGCAAAATGCAACCCAACCCGTGGGTTGGTTCGAGATTTATATTGATTGGACCATGATTTTCTAGGTTAAAAAAAAGTTGAACCTAATTGGCCAGACCCGATTGGCAGGCGAAAAGGGAGTTAGCTCAACTTTTAGCTCGATTGAACGATAATTTTTGGCGTACAAAACACACAAGCGTTGGGCTAATACCCAAAACTTTAGTGCAAATTTGATTTCCAAAACATAGACAAAATACGCCAAAATTTAAAATAAAATTTTTTTTAAAGATCCGAGAGGGGTTAGTTAGCTCAACTTTTAAATGATGGATAGCCCGATCCGATAGTTTTTGTGTACAAAATACAAACATGCGTTGGGCTAGGTCACACATTTCAGTGGATAGATCAAAATCTACACGGCCTGACCCGACTCATTTTTTTTTTAAAGATCCGAGAGGCTCGGGCCGGACTAACATCGTCCGACCCATTGCCAACTCTAACCTCACCCCCTACTCACCATTGATTTTCCAGCTTGCGCCTCAAAAATTCGAATAAATTTCAATTTATTTAAAGACAGCAAGACCCTACATAATTTAAGTCATGCACGACTATATTGAAAATGATCGATTATGATGACGAGGACCATCAACCTTCTCTTTCCTAAAATTAAAGTTTTACAATTTTTTACATCTAAAAAATTACTAATTACGGTCGACTATAAGACTTTGGTTTCTTTTGAGATCTATTTTTGGAAGCAATATTGATTAGAATTTTTTTATAATTATTTTCATCTATTCTTGGATCACAGGTCACACAAATTACACGTCTTTCTCTTAATTTTTTTTTCATAAAATTTTTGGATAAAATTATAAAAGACTCCATGAGGTTTTAGCAAATTATAAAAACAAAACTAAAGATGTTTCAAAATTACAAATAAAAAAAAAATCTCTTGATTTTGTCTTAAATTTTAAAAGGGTAACTGTAATATTCCCAGAAATATAATATTTTTTGCTTTTGAAGGGTGGAAATGTAAGACTGAATCAAACTTCAAGGGTATTTTTGCAATTTTTAAAAATTTCCGATTTTTTTGTAATTAGCCAAACCTCAAGGTTTTTTTTTTTTTTTTGTAATTATCCCTAAAAAGTTTAAAATAAATTTTTTAAATGTCTATCTCAACCTTAAATTCCACAAGTAGACAGTAGTCATTATTCTCATGAAATAATTTAAATATTGTGGGGGAATAAATGATCGCTGATAAATTAAACTCAGTAGCAAATTAAGTTGTTAAATGAAGGAATCAAAAGGGAGAAATTAGACAAGGCAGAGAAACTATTAGCTACGGGTATTACTCGCAACGATAAGGTATGAGTTCGAGTAACTGATGGATGATGGAATTTATAACTTTAAAAAAAAATGACAAGGCAAGTGTTTGGAGGTGTAGAGAAATGGAGAAATCATAAAGCGACATAAGGTAACAAGAAATGCGACTTTTGTATGGTAGCCCCTCAGACAATGCAATGGTCCACGTGCTGCCCATCCACGCGTGTTCTTTGTATGTTTGTCACACATCACATAGTTATATTTGTCCCATTTTTTTTTTTTTTTTTTTTGCCATTTAGATGGACCATGCATAATTCATTTTACCAAAATTTCGGTTCGATTCGATACAATTTACCAAATAAACACCCCTAATGCAACTTAAGTAATTTAATACATGTTTAATTAGAGCACTTAAACAAAAGTCTATTTAAAAAACGGACTTTTTAATAAGTGATTTTCAAAAAATCTCTAATTCTGACTTTTATTATTATTACACATATTTTTCAATAAATCACATCAACTCTCTTTCTCTCCACAAAACTACTAATGTCAAAAACCCCCGATCACTCCATTTCGAGGATCAGCTTAATATATTGAATAATATCATTCTAGATACTTATTATAAATATATTAAATTAATAAAATTAATATAAAACTTACGCGACAGTTACTTATTTTGTGATGCATATTCTTGAGGCTGGAATAAATAGAATTTCGTGACTCAATCCTGCATATTTGGAAAAGAGAATTCGATCTCGAAAACTAGTCACGTGAGAGCATGAAATTTCGATATTAAAAAAAGACTTACAAGGTTAGAGTCAGCCATCTTGACTGCATTAGTAAAGTTGGAAAGGTTTAGGGAGTGATTGATTCACCTTTCTTTTCACTCTTTTTTACTTTTAGAGAGAATAGTGCGAAAAAAAAGTTTTTAAAAAATAAAAATGGATTTTGAGAATGTGATTGGATATAAGATGAAAATGTGATGATGATAGTTGATGTGATAGTTTTTTTAGTATAATAGTAATTAGATGTGATTGGTGATTTGAAAAATAAGATAAAGTAAATAGTGTATTTGTGATAAGATTGTGTAATAATGACAGTTAATATGATATTTTTTTGTTAAAATTATAAATTGAGGTGATTGTTGATTTGAAAAATGAGAAAAGAAAATAGTATATTTTTAGAAAATTTTCACAAGCAATCACATATTCATGCAAATTTTTGTCTAAAAAGTGGAAGGAGTTAATTTTTTTTTTCACAAGCAAGCACTTCCTTACTTTTCTCCTTGCAATTATTGGATAATGATGGACCTGTTTTGAGAATAGGAAAATTGAGTGGATCATAAGTGATATATAAAGATAGCTGGTACATGAAAGTTGGCAAGCATGAATCTCAAGGGCCTACAATAAGAAAACATAAATTTCCAATCTTTTAAATGAAGGATTTGATTTGTGACGTTGCATGCATGTAGTACCACCACACAATCTCTTGTTCTAGTTTTTAAATTTACATTACAAGATGATGTATTTATTATATATATACATTAGTATTAAATAATATTAAATTTCATCAGTAAATGTATGCTATGATACTATTTTCAGGAGCACAAAATAAAATAATCATAAAAGTTAAGGGGTAAATTTGAAAATTATAGG
Source organism: Rehmannia glutinosa (assembly GCA_016081115.2). NCBI lineage: Eukaryota > Viridiplantae > Streptophyta > Magnoliopsida > Lamiales > Orobanchaceae > Rehmannia > Rehmannia glutinosa. The sequence goes on along the minus strand of JABTTQ020003341.1, from coordinate 439,528 downwards.
CTAAGTGCAACAATTAGCAAAGTTCATGGGGTACATTAGAACAATTCAAAGCTAAATAAGCAAAGTAGAAAAACAGACATAGTTTGGGGAGCAAATTAAAATTACCTAGAAGATCTGACTAGACTCACTTATGTTTTCTAAATCACAAAGAAAATATGAAGATTACATCTGAATCTAGTGTTCTGTTTCAGAGAAAAAAAACTAGAACAACCATAACAAACTCATCAAACCATATATATACAACAGTTGTTACAAGTTAAGACAACCTTTTCTCTATATATAGTAACAATATTTTCTTTTGAGAGACTACTTAAGGTAATAAATATTCTTTGGTACTGAAACAATGCTGGTTGAAAAAAACCCATCACAAATGCTTCCCTAACTCATTGTCTTCCTTGATGCTCATTTCTACACCACTAAAACCACCACCACCACCATCATCCACGGCGATCGACGAACCCGAATCGACCCCTAACCCCGCCCGAATCTCCTTAAACATCGCCATAACTTGAATAATCGTCGGTCGTTTGGACGGCCGATCGTCCAAACAAGCGCACGCGATTTTCAAGTGTTGCAAAAGCTCGATCTCAATACCCAGACCTTCTCTCATCAAATCCGGATCGAAAACATCGCTTATTCTCATCTTCGCCGCGCTCTGTTTCACCCACCCGACGAGATTATTATCCCCAAAATCAACCGAGTCGGTTGGCTTTCGCCCCGTGAGCAGCTCGAGCAGAACCACACCGTAGCTATAAACGTCCCCTTTCGTCGAACACCTAAAGCTCTGATAGTACTCGGGCGGGACGTATCCTGGCGTCCCGGCCAACGTGCTAACGCTCAAATGAGTATCCATCGCGCTCACTAGCCTCGCCATTCCAAAATCGGATACCCGAGCCTCCAAATTTTCGTCGATCAACACATTGCTCGATTTCATATCCCGATGAATAATATGCGGGATGCAACTGTGATGGAGGAACGCTAGTCCTCTGGCCGCCCCGATCGCGATCCGTCGCCTCGCCTTCCAATCTAGCTCGATCCCAATTCTCTTTCGATCACCGTGCAAAACGTCCTCAAGACTCCCGTACTTCACGAACTCGTACACCAAGAGACGCTCCTCGCCTACTTTGCAATAGCCTAACAACGCAACTAGGTTTCGGTGTTTGATTTTCCCGATCGTCTCCATTTCGGCGGTGAACTCCCGGTCACCCTGTCCGCTGATATGTATCAGCTTCTTTATAGCTACAATGCTTCCATCTTTCAGCTCAGCTCTGTACACGTCCCCGAACCCGCCCGACCCGATAAGGCTATCGTTGTGGAAACCGTTTGTGGCTTCCAAAGATCAGCAAATGTCAGTTTCCTTAGCGGTTTTTCAAACGTTGCAAGATTAATACTCAACGCCTCACGAGCGTTAAGCTTCCATTTACTAGCCGAATTCGAGTGGTTTTCGATATAGGCCTCGACGGCGGCCTCTGTTTTCTTCCTCCTCTTTCTCATCTCCAGAGCAATGAAAACGAAACCGAAAACGCAGAACGACGAAAATAACAACCCCATTGCCACAATCCCTGCAAGAGAAGCTTCCCCCCGTTTCGAATTCGGATGATGATTCGTGCGTAAACCTAATCCGGACCGGCAAGATGGGAGAGGATACCCGCAGAGCCCCGGATTGTTCGCGAACCTATAATCAGGAAACGTGTCGAATGGAGCCGACTCGGGTATCATACCGGATAGATTGTTGTTCGACAAATCAATGTCTCCTAGCGACGTGAGGCTTGTCAACGACTGCGGGATCGTGCCGTTCAACTTATTATACGATAAGTCCGCGATAGCAACGGTCTTCAAACCACTAAGCTCTTTCGGGATGGGTCCTGACAGGTCGTTGTGGCCTAAATTGAGTATGAATAGGTAAAACATCGACCCGAGCTCCGGAGGAATACTACCCTCCAACTCGTTGTACGAAAGGTCGAGAAAAATCATCGAACCGTTGTGATTGAACGTCGGCTGAGTGATGCCTCGGTAAACTCTGGTGAATTTACAAGGATGTCGGGTCGAAATCCTATCCAACTGCGCCCGCCTAATCCCACGAAACTCGAGCAAATTTCCTGATCCATGGCACTGTTTGCTCCCATCATTCTTGATATACACGAAATTTTTCGCGGTGAGCAATGCCGCCGCGATATTTCCAGATTGCTTGAACAGAGCTGGTGGGATAGTCCCATTCAAGAAATTTGTATTAAGATCCAACCAAACTAAGCTCTGGCAATTCCCTAACTCCCCCGGGATGTTCCCCGATAACGAATTGTTACCGAGCTTCAAAATTGCTAGATTCACCAAACGGCCTAAAGAAGACGGTATCTCCCCACTCAGCCGATTATTCGACAAAGAAATCCAGTTCAAATTCGTGCAATTGCCAAGACTAGCCGGTATCGATCCAGTTAAGTCGTTGAAATCAAGAATCAAATTCTCCAAACTCTGTAAATACATAAATTCTTCTGGGATTTCGCCGTGGAGTTGATTTAACCACATGATCACATCTTTAAGGTTGGACAAGGATCCTAAACTAGATGGGATTGTCCCAATCAAATAATTGAAACTGAGATCAAGTGACTCTAAATGTGAACAGTTACTAAGATTCTCTGGTATGGGACCAGTGAACCTATTGTTCTGAAGGTACAACTCTTTCAAGGTGTTCAAAGGGTCTTTACAAAGCCCAGAAGGGATCAAACCAGATATATTATTAGAACTCACATCTAAAATCTCCAAATTCACCAAACTTGACAAAGAATCGGGCAAAACACCGACGAAATTATTGAAAGACATTATCAAAGTCTTCAAATTGCTCAATTTCAAGAGTGTGTCAATAGGAAACTCACCTGAGAAGCTATTGTTGGATATATCAAGAAATTCAAGAACAGAGCATGAAGCAAGATTTTCAGGCAAAGTGCCATTCAAATTGTTGAAAGATAAGTCTAACTCCACAAGGGTTGTGCATAAATCAGATAAATATGTTGGAAAAATACCCTGGAAATGATTTTCTTGGAGATACAGATATTTTAAACTCCCATTTGGAAGATTTGGGATTGGGCCTGTGAGCTGGTTATTAGTGAGGTTTAAGAAACTCAGGTTAACACATGATGAAAGTGAGTTCCCAACATCACCAAAGAATTTATTGGAAGATAAATCCAGGTGCTTTAAATTGGAGCATTTACCAAAAATGGGAAATTTAGTGGAGAAATTGTTGAGAGAAATATCTAAATAAATCAAATTCTTGAAATTCAACTGATCAGGCAAACTCCCTCCCAATTTATTACCCTTCAAGGACAAATACTGCAGCTCATCAAACCCATTTGACAAAAACCAAGAAAACACGTTTTCACCTGAGATTCTATTGTAAGAAACGTCAAGAACATGCAAAAACGCTAGCCCTGAGCTTCTAGCAACTCTTTTACCAAAAGGGTCCATGGAATTCTTGGAAAGATTGAGAAAAACCAAACCAGGGCAAACCCCAAGCGTCGAAATATCAGAAACAGGACCTGAAATCGCGTTTTCAGCTAGATCCAACGTTTTCAAAACGCGACTACAGGAGAATCTTGGAGGAGATGAAAATATTGAACCAGAAATGTTGGCGTTTTTCAGCACGAGGGTTTCCAGGTTTTGGAGGGAAAGCAAAAAGCTGGCAACTTTGGAAAAATCTGTGCTGAGATGGTAACCGGAGAGGTCGATGGAGGTAACAGTAGCGTTTTTGCAAGAAACGCCATTGAAATCGCAGGGAGAAATCGTGGGTTGCCAGTTGAAGAGTTCTTTGGGGTTTAAAAGTGAATTTTTGAAAGATATGAGCTTCTGGGAATCTTCAATGAGCCCATTTTCGGTTAAGGAGATTTGTGCAGCTATGAGAGAGACAAAGAAGAAATGGATAAATAGGAAGATATTCTTGTAAGCTTTCATCTTCAAAAAGACTGGATTTTTACAGGTTTTTTTTTTTTTTTTTCTAGGCATTTATCAGCTCCTTCATTTGAGAGAGTGGGAGAGATGAACTAATAATTGTGTAGACATAGAATGTGGATTGATTGGTGGGTTTTGAAGAGAGAGTGGTGAAAATTAAACTGGAGATCAGTCAAAACTGAAAAGCCAGAGTTAAGATGGGTTATTTATATTGAATTATTATTTGTGGAGAAGGAGACAGAGCTATTGGTCACATGGCATGTGACATATTTCACAATCTTTCTTTGTGTGTCTCCCCTTCTCTCACTGTATATCTGTAGGTTCATTCTCTCCTTTCCTTTTCTTGGGGAAAAAAAAACGGCTTACAATCTTACGTATAACTATATTTGGAAATAATAATTCCCACCCTAATTGCAATACTACTGCTATGTAAATCATGGGTTGTATCTGATTGGCCAGGATTTGTGGTCGGATCAAAAAAGACTTACAAATTTACGTCAAACTAGAGGTATCAAAAACAATTGCAATCGACATGGGTTGTATAGATTAGAGATGTCAAAAATAGTCGACCTTCATGATAGGATCGATAGTCGGCCCCAATGATCGGGACGATCGCATTTTTCGCAAGCCCAAAAGGAATCGGGTCTACTTGGCCGTCGAGCTAGCATGTTGAGCCCAATTACAAACTAGAGTTGTCAAAAACAACCCACCCAGATTATAGGGTCAGCATGACCTGTAATTTCACGGGTCCAAAAGAACTAGACTTATTTGGCATGAAAAGCCAAGTTGTACCGGCGATTCTGATACATTTTACTTGTATTTTTAAATCATGAACCAAGCTTGAACTCCAAAAATAGCACTTTGGAGGAATTTTGTGCTTATCCGGTCCGATTTTTTCCTTTTGGCCCACTCCCCGCCCATTTGATAGCTCTAGTTGTCACCAAATTCAACCCTCTTAAGGAAATTAATGCCTCCCCTATGAATTGAACTCATGTTGATGACTTTCAGAGCGAATGCAGCCACCCCCATTTCCAAATTTAGTTGTGCCTTGGGGGAGAGCAGATCTTCTATTTTATTTTTTTATTTCACTGCATTGGATAAGTGATACGTGTACAATTATGATAAGTGGAATAGGAATATGAAATAGGAAATATTAATCTCCCTAGGTTTCTCTCTCTATATAATGGTTTTGGATCAATGAATGTGGGGAGATGCATTCTCACTGTTATTACAACAATTTGTTTGTCTTTGTAGGTTTCCACGTACGTGTGATTATGAATGGTATAGATCCATCACTTTCTCTTTTAATGGAGATTCCATAATCCATTGGATTTTAATTATACGTCCTTCATTCATAAATTTATTTAGTGAACCATTTTAATATATATTTTTAACAAAATAATATTTAGATAAACATTTAAACTTTGAACTTGTTTTATTATCTTATACGTCCCCGATAGTAAAATCCTATTGTATGCCTAAATTTATGGACCCCACATTATAACATCAGTAATTTCAGAATTCCCCAAACTTTATATAAATTATTAATTCATCGTGCAATAATTTGGCACTGAAATGTTGGAGGGGCTCTTTTTCTGCAAATTTCTGTGCAATGCGAATTAGGGAAAGAATATCGAGGCCCCACAATCCCAAAATTTGATGATTGTGAGTGCTTTTTATAGGGTTATTTTAAAAGAACTTCAAATTTAAGTACAACTATATTTGTTTTTATATTAATGTATGGGTTAAGGAAAAAAATACCCAATAATTCCAGAAAAAAATGACATATTTAGGTGGCAATTGGATATGAAATGGATTCCATTTTTATTCTCTTGGAGAATTTTTTTAACCAAACATACAATTGTTTATGAAAATTTTCTTATACTATTCTTTAACTTTCATTTTTTCTTATTTTCTCTATCATCAATTACATCTACATATTTTTTCACAAAAAATTAATCATTGTTACACATTCTCCCACAAATTTCAATATTCACTCACTCACACATTTCTAACTGTCAATCATATTCAATCATTATTTTACTATTTTTAAATCAAATCAACTTTCATCATTACTTTTTCATCTCACATCCAATCACACTATCAAAATTCATATTTTTTCTTCTAAATTTTTTTACCACTATTTTCTAGCAAAATGAAAATTTTTAAATTGAAAGTATATCCAATCGCGCCCTTACTTTTCTCGGCCTTTTTTCCTGGACATTCGTACACTCTCGCCAAATTTTCCAGATTATTTGACGTTGTTGTTTCAAACATGTTTCATCTAATAAAATTTTCAATGAAAAAACAATTACTGCCTCATTAAATAATCAACTTTATACTCAAAGTCTTATAAACAATCACCAAATATACACATAAAACAATACATTTAAAAAAAAACTATTATTGGGTATTTATTGTCCTTAGCCCCTAATTAACAAACCCATACAATTAACTAGGCCTATGTTGGTTTAAGGTTGAATTTGTAGGCCAAATTGGGCTTCTTTTCATAACAAAATAGCCCAAGCACTAAACAAGATGAGAATGAGAATCAATGCCATAAAGAGAAGGTGAGTGATCCCATCAAAATTATTGTCACATAAATGTGTGTGGGAGAGGTTTTTTTTTTTTTTGACTTTAAGAAAAATTATTGGAGTGTGAATAAGAACTTATATTATATTATACAAGATTTGCATATATTTTATAAAATATTATATTGAAACAATAAATTCTAAGAAATTAATTATTTGGTGCAGGGAAACAAGAAAAAGTGGGTTCCAAATACAGCTAAATATGCTCCAACATGTTATTTTCTTCAACAAAATCATTTTGCTATTCCCTTTTCTATCTTCCTGCTCATGACCCTTCTCAGTCCTCACCCACCATTTCAGAATTGCATTGGCCTGATATAGTTACACTAGTACATTTTGGGAATATATTTTGATTTTTCTGTTCCAATTTAATGTTTCATCTCATTTTACTCAACTTTACCCTTCAACATCTTATCCTCTCACGATTCCAAAAATGTTTTCATCTCGATTATAAAAAAAATCTAAAACTAACAATTATTGTAAATTAATAACACCATCAATACACTTGGTGTATATGAATAGTGGTGGAATTAGGGGGGAGGGGGCAATTGGGGGCCACTGTTGTCCCTCCAACATTTTCAAAATTAAGTTTTTATACTTGTTATTTATTTTAAAATTATATTTATACTAATGAAAAATTACATTTTTTTTTTTCTCCAAAGTGTTTCTTGACTTTAAGAAAAATTATTGGAGTGTGAATAAGAACTTATTACTCATTAGTGGAGCTTACATTATTTATGGAAGAATATTACTTTTGATCAACAAGGTAAATTCAAGAAATGCTTACACTATTGACGGGGCAGGCACCTAATAACAAAGTTAACCGGTCTATTCTCTCCAGCTAAAAAGGTATAACTAACATCTTATTTTATTCCTTCAAAAAATCATTTTGCGGGATTGGCCTCATTGGATTTCTTGACCATGATTTTGGAAATTCCTTCCAGGAAATTTCAAAAAAGCTGATCGGGCTGAAAATATTAAATAATAATAACAATTTTCCAATAGCAAACCCTATTTTATTTTGAAACCTTCTACTAGATTTATATTCAAGATTCAGGCCTGTCTCCACCATAATTTGAAGTTGTTCGCTTGAATAGAAGGCACTGGCTTAGTTAGACCCAAGATCGAAAATTAAGTTTTTATACTTGATTTCCCTTTAAAATTAGCTTTATACAGCAACATTCAACACTTTGGTGCTCTGGGTAAGCAGTCCGAAATAAGATTCAAATCATGCACGGGCAAAACAGGTCCATCCTTGACTTCTGCAATTTTCTGTTGCAAGAATTGCTGACTACCTGTTATCATCACAAATTTTATTATAGTACAAAGTCAAATTATTTAATTTATGAATTAATTGATTGTATTCTTATTGAAATGTGAACACACAATGACATATATTAACTGTTCTTTTCTTTTTTTTTTTACTAATTGATTTTAGTTGAAACTTATCTGTACTAAATATTTGAAACAAAAGATGAATATTATTATATATTCATTGGTATTTTTAAAAATACATGATAAATTTGGAAAACTTGTTTTCCACAGTGATCTAAGATTTAAGAATAGTTTATATTCTTGAACTCTTCATATAACAATTTAGGATCTATTGATGTATAGGGCTCTGATTCTCTTCCATTCTTTATCCACACTATTTATGGGCCCATTTTATGATGAATAAATGAAGAGCGGGCTTATAGGCTATAGCATACTGTTTGTTTTGAGTTTCATAAGTGGGCTTCTCACTTGGACTTGTTTACATTACCCAATTTTAGGCCCACAAATTTGATGACATAAAATGATGGGCTTTTACCTTTGAGAAGGGGATCGTTCGTGTATGGTTTGGGCTACAGAAGAAAAAAACTGTCACATATGGCGGTTTTGGGAGCTAAATTATATATATATTTTTTAAACTTTCTCATATGAACTTTGTGTTTTTATATTTTTTTATCTGGATATCACCTGCGGCAGAATATTCCATCAAAATTTAGTCACGTGTCCATCACGTGCTAAAGTTATTTCATTTTGTCATCTAAATTTTTGCATTTTGCTACATCAAAATAAAAAAATTAAGAAAAGTTGTATATACATGTATCTGTTTTTCTTATTACTCATCCACAAAACATATTTAGTTAATGTCTACATTTAAAAATTATTTTGAACAATTTTTTTCTTAACTTTCCAAGTAAAGTATAAATTCTATCATGTAATTCACTTTGTCAAATTTTTAATTAAAATAAAAAATAACTATAATGTCCATAAATTGTATTTACACGTTAGCAAAATATATGCAAATATGGAGCAATAATAAATATTCAAGTGTAAAACAATCAATTAAATTAACTTAATACTTTAACATATAGTACTTTTTATGTCCGTTAGTTCAGATCACTGTTCTAAAAATTCCCGCCTACCAATTAAATCAGGCACTAGGTTCTTCTTGTCCGCCTAAGTTTTTCTTCCGATTAGGCCCGCTTAACCCCGCCCAGGCTCCGCCTAGGCGCTAGGTCCCAGTCTGCTGCCCGACTAACGTCTAACGCTTTCTAAAACACTGGTTTCGACTAATATTATTGAAATTAAATAATACTTGTGTGTCTATATATATGTAAGATAAATTAATGTATCTATCATGTATGTATATGTGTGTGTGTGTGTGTGTGGACATGGAATTTGAAACCTGGCAGACATGATGGGTATTGGCCACCTAAGGTAAGCAGAGACAAAAAGAAATGATGCCTGTTTGCCAACACAAAAACTATTTTTACATATTTCTCAGAAAAAGTTATTTGTTTTTATAGAGTTTTTCCCCTTTTCCTGTACATTTGATGCAAAAGCACTTACATCATGCAAACGCATGTGTAACGCTAAGCCAAAATTCTTATACCAAACAGTGTCTTACCTTTTTTTTTTTCTTTTTCCTTTCTTAATGCACGGATTAGTTTATATATGTTTTAAATAGACAATAATGTTTTTTTTTCCAATTATATAAGTTGTTTAGTGAAATTGAATATATGTTGTTGGGAGATGAGGCTTTGTTAATTATCTGAAGTTGAGTATAGAGGTAGGGCCGTGTGTTTTTATTTTATCTCAATCATTAACTTAAACTTGAAGTTTTTTTCATGGTTAAGATTATTGTAAAGAAACTATTATTAAAAACTTTGTTCAAGATATCATAATATGATCAGAACCTGATTTTGGCTGTTTAACAATGCAAAAAGATGGAAGTTGATATATAAATACTATTTTTATATAAAAGATATATATATATATATATATATATGTGTGTGTGTGTGTGTGTTTAGTATTTTTTCAAAAAAAAAAAAAAATAATATATGTTTTTTAAGGGAAAAAATAATTGAAGGTGATTTTGTCCAAATCGATGAAAAAGTCACTTGGGCAAAAAACCACGCCAAGTCGTCTGGCTAGATGACTAAAAATCGGGCTTACGCGCCCGCTTAGACAACCATTGATTAAAGTCGGCTACAAATAACAATAAAATAAAATAAATAATTGTTTTCTTAGGCGGCCCAAGTGTCCGCCTTGGCGCCCTAACTAGGCTCTAGGCATTGGGTTGTCGCCCAACTAGCGACTAACATTGTCTACAACCTTGATACTATGTATAAATTGTTTCATTATGAATAAAAATGTATTAGAAAGAAATACTTAGCATATTTTTAGAAAATCATTTTTTTTTATATTTTACTTCTTAGCTTCATTATAGAATAGGTATATCAATTTTAAATTTTTATATTCAATATCACAGCAATTGCTTCATTGCTAAAATATATACCTAAAGTCATATATAATAAGTACATATTTTAATTTAATTAGTACTTATTATATCATTCATGTATTAACAATTAATAACAATTTCAACATAATATTCAGAATCAACTAATTATAAGTACATGATCAAACAACGAACGAAATAATTTATTCATATCACATAAACAAATACCATTACATTAAAAATCTGAATATTACTTTTAGAATATCAAGATCTTAATTTTTTCCTGTTTGTACAATAAATCATTGACATGTTTGATAATTACATTTAGCAAAGTACTATAAATGTTGTTGGGATCAAGGGGATATATAGAGTGCATCTATACATTAAGCTTTAATTGTGTTACTCAATCAAATGAACTTGATTGAGCCATCTTTATCTAATCTATCCATCAAATAATTAGTATCAACAAAAGCAACAAATATAATGCACACACATATATAGTTCTTGAATGAAAAAAAAAAATTGTGAATTGAATTGCTTCATCAATGGCTAATATCATGCAATCAAGATATATATACAAATGATGGCACATATATGCACTAACTGTCCCACCAAAAATTCCTTTTTTTTTTTTTTGCTACACAAAGTAAACATAGATTAATGTGTGCAATTGAAGAGATCATAACAATATTATTATAGGGTTGGTTTGGAACTTGGGAAAAATGGTGGGTAGAAGTGGGGTTAGAAAGTGATTTTAAAGGGAAGTGGAAAAGGTAACAAGCTTTTTTCCTGCCAAAAGTCAAATAGGCCCTCCTACCATCAATAATCACAATGATACCTTTCACTGCTGATGATGAGAGGAGGAGATTTGCATCCAAGATTCATCATCATTATTTCCAATATTTGATAATTATTTTATTTTATTTTTTCATTTTTTTGGGGGCCAAAAAGAAACCCTAGAAATTGTTATAAAAGAAACCCTAAATTTATTTTCACCTTTCTTTAATTTGCCCTTTCTGAAAAAATATTTAATTATTCGAGAACCAATCTAATATTGTCTTTTCAAAAAATTTATCCGTTAGAACCATTTTGGTCGGCCCCCCAAAAATACATGGCCCAACCCAACCCAATAAATATATTATGTACATGAAAATATCGGGTCGGGGCCAAAAAGTCGTTTTACAACCCACGGATCAATCATTGTTGTTGAATCCCGAACTTTTGTGGACCTGAATCGTCCCGCTCAACCCAAAATGCGGGCGGTCCGTCGACCGGTCCCCAAAAGCCTCGGACTTGCATTCTATTCAAGAATGTTGTTAAATTATTGTATCATTCATTATTGAGTTTAGGCAAATAAACTGAAACTTTGCATGATCAATTTTTTCCTAATTATTCAAGAATGTTATTATTAAATCATTGTATTATTCATTATTAAGTTTATAATTTAATATCCAATTACACAAATTTTTGTACTGTTTACTATTTTGTACTTAGTCCCTAGTACTTATAACTATTGCCATAGGATCCATGAAAGATTACAAATGAGTGCATTCTGTGTATCATGTGCAGCCCATATCAGAAAGTTGACAATCCAATTGCAGAAACAAACAAAGCTAAAGAATATTTCATTGACAACTTAGCCTCAATCCTATAAAACATTCCTATTGTTTGTCTCTATGTTTTGTTTTTTCTTTGTTTTTTTTTTTGACCTTTTTTTTAAAGATGTTCTTTTGACCTTATAAGACAGAAATTAATCCCATGCCATAGAGGTCAATTGAGATCCATAGCAAAGTCCATGAGTTACTGTTTATATCAGAATTTTTGCTTTGCACTTTTTGTTAGTACTTTTTTACACTTACCACTCAAAAAACAGTGATCAAATTATTTCACTTTTACAGAGTTCAAATTATATGTAACTTTGAAATTCATGTAGCTTAAATTAATTAATTGCAAAAGAAAAAAATTCTGGAAGTTAATTTTCATGACTATAAGGATTAATTAATTCTTGGTATTGGCTTCAAGCTCATATGCCATATTTAAAGGAAACATGGATCGAATCATGGCTTGGAAATACGAGAAAAATCTTGTTTGACTTAACCGATAGTTAGTTCAGCATTGCACTTTTATGGTCAAAAGTGATGCTTTCAGTATAAAATATGATATTTTAGTGTAAAAAGTGATATTTTATTTGAATACATTTAATTTTAATGTATTCAGAAATATTATCACTTTTTACACCAAAAATATCATTTTTTTATATTAAAAGTATCACACATTGCACCGTATAACAGTTTTACACTAGTTTTCCCCTTGTGCTAATTTAATAAAAAGTTTGCCTTATAAAAAAAAAAAAAAAAACTTCAGACATATAGTGTCATCTCATACAGCTATCAAACCTCCTTGGTAGTCCACTATTTGTGGGCCCAGAATATTTTGATTCAGAAATATATATTTTCATAAGAATATATTTGAAATATGCCAAGAATAGTGGAAAGAGAAAGTGATTGAAGCCATATATATTATTGGGTATTTAGTTACTGTCACCAAAAAAAATCTTTCTTTAATTTCCCACATATATCTCTACCCCATAACTTTGAAAAAAAGAACCCTTTTTTAATTCTTTTAACCTAATAAATTAATTACTAGCATAAAAAACCAATCTTTCCAATAAAGCCCTTCAACCCCAAAATTCCTATATTGGGAGGAGCCAACACACACAAAAACACACACAAACACACACAAAAAAATATGTCTTCTACATCACAAGCCATGCTAAATCAGGGCTTGTTTGATCAAGATCAACAAGATATGATATTATCATCACAACTTGGGATTTTCCCTTTTCATCATACAAATAATAATAATAATAATAATTTCTCATCCTCCATTCCATTATATTGCAGCCAATTACCCCTAAAAACCCTAGCTTCAAATATACCACCTAATTTATTTGCACCAGATTCACCTCTTATAACCCTTTCTGATCAATCCATTGTAACTAAGCAAAAAGAAGATTTCATCACATCTCATCATTTTGGAGGATCCCAGATTCTTTCTTTGCAAAGATCAGCTTCAAATTACTGGTAAGTTGAAACATGTTTAAAGAAAAGTGATTATCAACTTCTAGATTGGAAAAATAGTTGTTTCGTGCGTCTAGAAGCTAAGAATCACTTTTTTTCGAGTTTACAAATACTTAATATATATACTTTTTTTTAGATTTTGCAAATACTTTTGCTATTTTTCCCATAAGTTGATAATCACTTTTTTTTTTTGAATTTGCAAATACTTCCAGTATACATACGTATATTGCGGAAGTCTACTATTTTTCCCGTGTATAAGCTGATAATCACTTTTTTTTAGTTTGCGAATACTTCTGTTATTTTTCCCATTTAGAAGCTGATAATCACTTTTTTTTAAGTTTGCAAATACTTCCAATATATATACGTATATTGCAGAAATCTACTATTTTTCCCATCTAAATACTTAATCATTATATACATATATTGCAAATAATTATGCTATTTTTCCCATCTAGAAGCTGATAATCACTTTTTTTTAGAGTTTGCAAATAATTATGCTATTTTTCCCATTTAGAAGCTGATAATCAATTTTTTTAGAGTTTGCAAATACTTCCAATATATATACATATATTGCAGAAGTCTACTATTTTTCCGATGTAGAAGCCGATAATCATTTTTTTAGAGTTTGCAAATACTTACAATATATATATATATTGCAAAAGTCTATTTTTGAATGATCTAGAAGTTTTAATTACTTTTTTAGAGTTTGCAAATACTTATGCTATTTTTTCCCATTTAGAAGCCGATAATCACTTTTTTTAGAGTTTGCAAATACTTCCAATATATATACGTATATTGCAAAAGTCTACTATTTTTCCCGTGTAGAATCTTATAATCACTTTTTTTTTTTTAGAATTTGCAAATTAACACTTTCCTATATATAGTCTCTTTATGTTGTATATTTCATGCAAAAAAAAGTGTTTTTTTTTAAATTTGTTTTAATGCATTAATATTTGGTTTTTAATGAATTTAGGGCATGGGGAGAATTGAGTGATTGCATGAGCATGAAGAGAAGTAGTGGAGTGGATGATCATTTAGGCGTATCGACGACGATGAAGATGAAGAAGATTAAGGCTAGAAGAAAAGTGAGAGAGCCAAGATTTTGTTTTAAGACCATGAGTGAAGTTGATGTTTTGGATGATGGTTATAAATGGAGAAAATATGGACAGAAAGTTGTCAAGAACACCCAACATCCTAGGTAATTTATTTAATTTAATTTTGATTTCATTTCTTGATGATAATATTCATATATTATATTGTTCCACTTGATTTAAATTCTTCATGTTTCATTACATTTCGAAGTTTAATTAGGTTTTTAAATTCTCAAGCATGAATATTTTCGTTAAATTCAGTTTTGTGTGTGACAAATTTTTGTGTGTAAGGTGAGACTATTCTTTAGGAATTGGTAATGGAAGGTTAATTTCATGCTAGAACACTCTAGTTTAATGATGTTCGTTTTTTGTTTAAACGACGTGGCAGTATAAAAGAAGATATAATTTGAATTATTTTTTCATTATTAATCTCATCATCATCAGTTCTCAATGTTATCAATACTAAATATTAGAGTAGCAAAAGTGAACTATAATTGCTCATTAATATATTATTAGCAATCAGAGACAGTGATAATTAATTGATTCATTAATGCATAATGTTTTGATTTAACTCTTATACTCATATTCTGAATAGAAAAACCCTAGTAATTACACTTGCAACCCTAAAACCCTGAGGTACCAGGTTTGATTTGTGATTAACGCGGAGTATTGAGGTTGGGTTTACCGCACCTCACGTAGAGAATTCCGACCATCCCCATTTTGTATTTATTAATAAAAATATAGATTTTTTACATAAAATTTGATGAAATATCATGAATCACTAGGGTATAATATAAAAATTTTAACAAATTGGTTAAATACAATAATTTTTAAAATACAAAGTCTTGTAATTTTAAAAATTAAAAATCATTACAATAGCATATAATTTTTAGGGTTTAAAAAAAATTAATAAATTTAAAAAAAAGTTATAATTTGTATTATTTTTTATATATATTTTCTATCCCACTCATCCCACTTCAAATACCATCCCCCTGGTTTTTAGCCCACTTCATTTTCGTGTATCAGCCCACTTGCTAAAGTGTACATCCCGGCTCGGCCATTGTGTATCACAGCTGGTGTGGGGATACCTCTATTTTAAAAAAAAAAAACCTAGTAATTAAAGGGAAAAAAAGAGAGAAAAGAATAATATAATTATTATCAGCTCTCCATTTTATTTAAATTGACATGAGGAATTGAGGATCTATCTAGGGAGATACCCTTTCATGATTTAGCTTTAGGTTAAAAAGTAAGTAAATCCAACTTTTTATTGCCAAATGATTATATAAGTTTTTAATTTTTTTCTCCTCAATTACCAAAATGTGCAAACTTTATATATATCACTAGGGACATATATATGTGCAACAGAGCCCACCTCTCTGCCTAAAAGGCTTAGTACTGTTTTTGATCATGAATATAGCAATTGCATGCCAGTTTGCAAATTGCACAATTGTTCTCCATTTTCTTCTCAATTGTCTTTTTTTCCCCCACTTTTTCTTGTACTAGGTAAAAGCATGATTTTCACATGTACAGTGGCCTACCACGTAAAATTAAATGATTGGTCCGATAATACCGTTGGGTTAATTAATTAAATTTTAATCTATATAAACATGTTAATAATTGCCAACTTTTATTATGATTGGTCCATTTTGGTGCATGTTTATACATGCACAATACTAAATCAAGACACAAACCCTTGTTAATTTGTGTCTTAGGATTATTAGTTTTGTGTTTCCTATTTTTTGATGCAATAATAAAGAAAGTACCCATCAAGTTTTTTCTATTCCAAGATGTTATTTCATCTCTTATTCCACTGCACGGATAATTGTCACGTGTAGAAGTTACCATATTAAAACTCCACAATTTAGGCATGATTAATGCTCTAAAATTAATATGGTAACATCTATACACGTAGCAATCATCCGTGCAGTGAAATAGGAGATGAAACACCATCTTGGAATAGAAAACCCATCCAGTTTTCCGCCCACATTTTTTTATAATTTTGTATTTCTTTCATTGTTTTTCTTTTACCTTTGGTGATTATATGAATAACATGAACATATAGTGTTTATATATGTTTTGCTTAGTCTTGTGTTCCCACAATCAGATTTGGATCTTCTATTCTCTATTGTATTCCCACATGTATTATAAAACGATGTCATTATTATACATGTGATGTTCATCTAGTGTGTTGAAAGTCGAAACACCAGATGAAACACAGTTAGAAATAAGAGATACAAACTGCCAACAAATATTGCTTCACATATCAAGTATGTTGTACTCTCCTTGCTTAACAATTCCCCCATTACAAGTACTTTCGTCAAAGGTGCTCGATTTTTTTTTTTTGCGCTTATGTGTCAAATACGTGTGAATGTACGATAATGCAATAACGATTTCAATTTCACACTTTGCAGGAGCTATTATAGATGCACACAAGACAACTGTCGCGTCAAAAAACGCGTGGAACGACTAGCAGACGATCCGAGAATGGTAATAACGACGTACGAGGAAGACACGTACACTCTCCATCACATGAAGAGGATGATTCTCATGCTTCAGCCCAACTTAATAATTTCTTCTGGTAGTATCACTCTCCACCATGTCGGGGTTTAGCTTAATTACAAAAACTCAGTTATCTTTCAAAATTACAAATATCTGTATATGTGATTTTGCAAAATAATTGATTTTGTTTTAATTAGGATAAACCTCAGGGATATTTTTGTAATTATCCCAATATATGTGTGATCAGTTGTTGCACCCCATGGTTTTGTGACTTGTGTTTTTCTTTATACTAAGAAATTTAGGAATAAGACCACTAAATAGAATTAGGTTGTAACTTTGTAATAAATATTTTGTGTGTGTCATTTATGTGCCCTAGTTTTACTGGGCCTATAGCTGAGGCATTGCCACTACTTTGTATCATATACATGTGAACTATCTTTTACTCTTAATTCTAACATGTTTGATGGAATGGATTTGCACATTACTGGAAATAATAGATTTTTTGATTGCTAAATGTTTTAGGTGATCATATTGTGAGTTATTAATTTAAAAGATCTATTTATATATAGGGGTATCAATGTGGGTTGTTGAGTCTGGTTCGTGTTTGGTTTCGGGTTGATTTCAGGTTATGCTCTAACTACATCAAAATTAAGTAAAAGATAAAACAACTACGTTTTAGACAAATTGATAACTTTATATTAGATTTATGTTAATCGTGTTTGTGTTTGGATCGTTTTTTGTTTTTCTCAAAAACTTCATATCGGGTTCATACTGGGTCAAGGATTAACTACAACAAATAAGTAAAATGTACAATTTATTTGAGGAGATTTTTCAATAGTTTCATTATCTCCATGTACACGTTTTGTGCTAATATAGCTGCTATATATGTCCCCTTGGCATTTTCTTCTTGGGACTTGTTTGAGATATGGATTGGGCCTGATAAATCTGACTAATTTCAATCAGGCCCCCGAAGATTTATTGTCCTGGTATAAAATCCAAAGGGGGCCCAAAACCATTGAACATGTAATATCATAATTAACCCTGAAAGAAAATAAAATATATAAATAATAAAATTTTCATATTTGGTGCTAATTTCATTAGTGAATTAAAAAATAAAGAACCAAATGAAGAGGTCTAGTTTGAATTTAAAAACCCGGGTTTTTTTTAGTACAAATGGGGGAATTTAAAAAATAAAGAAAAAAAATTAAAGATCCAAATGAAGAGGTCTAATTTTACCTGCTCGTCTTTAAACCCAAATTGTAAAGTGGTAAAATATTTAGTTTTTATGTCGGTAAATTGAAAAATTATCGGCAATTTGTAGGTATAATTTGGGGGGAAATAATATTTTTTATTATGTAGGTATTCTATAGGTAAATGTAAAAATCAATGACAAAATCATTTTTGTCGGTAAATTGGATTTTTCTTGAAGTG
Organism: Rehmannia glutinosa; assembly: GCA_016081115.2. NCBI lineage: Eukaryota > Viridiplantae > Streptophyta > Magnoliopsida > Lamiales > Orobanchaceae > Rehmannia > Rehmannia glutinosa. The sequence continues at coordinate 421,170 of JABTTQ020003341.1, read as the reverse complement.
ACACAAGTCTAGTCTCTACCACTTGAGTACGGTTGATCCAAATTAGTGGTTTGTTGGTTGTGCATGCAGTAGGCCAGGGCGGCTCGGAATGAACAATAAAGGAATTTTTTGTTTTTTCGTCGTATGGTATGATCGTCTCACACAAGTTTTTGCCTCTTTAAATTCTTCACGACTAAAAGTTGTGATCATTTGTATTTCTTGTTTATAATGGTTACTATATATGTTAATAAATATATGAGAATGAGTTACATTTTTCATGTGTTCTATATATATATATATGTATAATTTGTTAGATTCCACCAAACTGAATTTGAAAATTTGTTTTGCCATGTAAGTAATTAAAAGACCAATAGAATTAAGCTACAACTTGATGCCAACAATAATTGGGGACAACATGAAAACCTAAGATCTTTTCAATTTGGGGTTAGGGCATAATTAGGATCATAAGTAGGACCCACCAAAAGATTTATTATAAAATTAATTGTGCCCTCAAAGTCATTAGCCATAATTCCATGTTTCCCATTATAAGTTATTTGTGAGTCATTTTTTCTTTGAAGTAATGATTTCTGAAAATTGGATTTGAGAGGTTTTGACACTGAATTATACTCCAAAAACATGTAATCTGAGAAAAAGTCTTCTCTATTGATTATTAACTCAAGTACTTTTTGTTGTATCTGAGTTTTTTCATATTCCTTTTTTTTTATTATATAATTCAAGATGATGTATACATACAAGACAAAAATATAGACATGAACAAAAGTTTATAATCTTGAAAACCGGTACATCTCGAACTATATGAATTTATTTAGATAAAAAGACGTGAATTTAAGAAAATGATTTGAAATGAGTCCAATAGGTTTAATTGAAATCTACAGAACAAATTGAAAATATAATAAAAAGTGAGTACTAAAAAGCCTCAAATCTAATTATTATTTGAAGTCATCTAAAAAATCCAAAAATGAAAAACCATTATCTCTTTAAAATTTTCAATTAAGATCTGATTGGCAAGATCGAAACTCTCTCCCTAGACACTAGAGTTCACAATGGGTCGGGCCAGGCTGGCCCTAGTCCAACATGCCAAGAGACAACCGAGTTAGGTCAAACCGATGCAAGATTTCATCAGGCCACGTTTCTTGTGACCCATCCCATTCCTTCAAGTGTATTTTTGATCGAATTGTTCGGGCTTATCGAGTCATTAGAGTCAAGACAAAGTAGACTTAATCATTTTCGAATCAGTAAAAATAAAACACAACCCAACCTTATATGTGGGTTGACCCATTGAGCCGGGCTAATTTTGTTGACTCTACTAGACACACTGATTTTTCATTTTTCCCAACAAAAAATAAAAGGGTTTTAGGAAAATTTCACAATTCACCCAAAAAAATAGATTTTCTCATCTAATTTTCTCCAAATAAATAAATAAATAATTCCCACCTCAAATTCCTTCCTTTCTTCTCTCTCCCCCTCTCCAAAAAAAAAAAAATGACTCATATTCATTCCTTTCTGCCCCCTTCAACCTCTCCACCATACACAAAATTCATCAGATTTAAATCTAAATCTTTTTTTTTTCACGATTTAAATCTGATGAACCAACTATGGGAAAACAAAATATTTTATCCCTAACATTAATAATTTTTTGTTTTTCAATTACAATGGTGGAAGGTGTGATTGGCATAAATTGGGGCAGACAAACATCCCACAGATTGATCCCATCAATGGTGGTAGATTTGTTATTACAAAATGGGATTCGTCATTTGAAGCTTTTTAGCCCTAGCGATAATGTCCTAAAGGCATTTGCATCTTCGGACATTATCATCACCATGACAATGCCTAATGAGGTTCTTGAACAAATCCTTGATCCTGGCATGGCTTCATATTGGTTGCAAGAAAAGATTCTCAAGTACCAGAATCAAAACGTTAAAATAAGGTAAATTTAATTAATTAATTAATTAACTTCCATGTTCATATTTTTTTTCTTTTGTAATTTCACATATGTACAACTCAATTACTTGGGGATAATGTTCTAAAAAGCGTCTAGTCATGGGCAACAAATTGGGGCCTAACTCATAGCGGAGCCTGAGCGATGTTAGGCGGGATTAAGCGAAAACTAATCGGGGCTAGGTGGGGATTTTAGAACAGTACAGTTGGGGGACCCCTTGTTGAGTCTCGAATTCTATTTCTTGTGGTGTTTAATTTTCATAATTGGTTTGGCGTTTCGGCGTAATATCATGTGTACAGTAATGACATCGGGGCCGAGTGTTTGTGGAACAATCAACAGTTAATTAAAGTTGGAGAATGTATACTTTTAGATTTTTGTTCCCCTTTGCTAACTTTCACAAACAAATAATCCATTTTTACAACTTATTTACTAAACATTTTCAATTATTTAATTCGATTACTTTTAGCTTATGTAATTGCAAACACTACCAACTTTTGACTATCAACTACATTTAGTTTATGCTGCAATAATTACTTCTTTTAAAAACGAATGTTTCTGCAAATACTCCTATCATCTGATACACACATTGTATGGAAGCGTGAATACTTCTCTAAATATGATGTACTCGTTGAATACTTCCATGGATATATCTACACATGGAAATAGATATAATTTATTCTATTGCTCATTTTTTCAACATTTTTTTGTGTGTCTATGTGAGTTATCACATTTAAGATTTAAGTACTTATGAAATTTTGGCATTTTATACCTGAAACATTGTTTTTTAAAATTATACTTAGTACGTCTGTATTTTCAATAATATAAAAAATATAATTTTATATGTATATATATACCGTATTCATATCTGTAAAATTTCAAAATTGCCGTATTTCGGTACCCATGTCGTATCGTATCCGTGTCAATGCTTCATAGTAATAACATTTAATATAATTGAAACGTTAGATGAAATTTCTTTTGCATATATTGGTTGATTCTTGTTTTTGCCGAATTTGACAGTCATGTACACATTGGGAGCGAACCATTCTCAACATATGCTCGCAACTATACCTATGATAATGCTATTAAAGCATTGCGATTGATTCAAAACGCCCTTGTTGCAAACAAATACAACGTCACGGCAACCACGCCACATTTCACCGATGTGCTAAAACCCGACATAAGGAAGCCATCGGAGGCCGATTTTCGGCCCGATTTGAAAGACCAAATGGTGGAACTCGTCCGCCTTCTCAACCGTAGCAACGCTCCCTTCGTCATGAACATGTTCCCGATTTACTGCGTCTCGCAAACGAATTTGGAAACCGAAGTTCTCGTTCATCGACAACAAGTCCAATTTCACGGTCGAGGACAACGGCCTCGTTTACCGAAACGTGTTTGAGTTCGTTTACGACTCTTTTCTCCATGCGTTTGCGAAAGCCGGCTCTCCTGGACTGAGCCTGATGGTGGGGAAAATTGGTTGGCCGACTGATGGGTTTCCAGGCAAGGATAGAGCCATTGCTTCTGCTACGAGGGCACGTGCCCCCATAGCTTTTTGGTTTCTTTTATTATTTATCAGGGATAATTTTTGGGGTAGTTACAAAAAAAAAACTCGGAGATATTTCAAAATTATAGAAAAAACCTGATGTTTAATTTTGTCTTAAATTTAAGAGGGTAACTGTAATATTTTTACAAATGTCAGGTGAGTTTTTAAATATTTTTCGCTTATGAAGGGGGATATGTAAGACGTAACCAAGCCTAAGTTTTTTTTTTCTAATTTTCAAAAATTTATGTGTTTTTTTGTAATTAACCCTAACCATATTTTTTTTTTGTAATTATCCCTATTTATTATTATTGTTTAGAATTTATATATTAATTAGGTTAAAAATAGATAAATTGGCCTCCTATTAATTTTTTTTATGTAGCTTATAATTGTATTTATTTTGTGTTCCTATTGTAATTTTTTTTTGATCCATCTTTGTTTCCAGGCGCTAGCGTGGCCAATGCTGAGAGATTCTTTAGAGAATTTCTACCTTATATTAAGAGCAATAAAGGAACCCCATTGCGCCCTGGAATTCCCATTGATGTTTTTATCCACACCCTGGCTGATGAAAACTTGAACAAAGTTGACTTGGCAGCTTTCCAACGCCACTGGGGGGTTTACAGGCAAGGACAAAACCATAATTAATTGTTTTTTTTATAGTTTATAATTGTATTTATTTTGTGCCTTGACCTGTCCCTGTAACTACAGGTCCAACGGGGAGCCGAAATTCAAGATCGATTTCACGGGACAGGGCCGCGACATTTTCCCGACCACCGCCAGAGGGATCATTCTCATGCCAAAGAGGTGGTGCGTTTTCAACAACAACACGAGAAACCTGACGGCGGTCAAGGAGGAGTTCGACCTGGCCTGTCGGCTAGCCGATTGCACGACGCTTGCCCCGGGGGCTCTTGCGACCACCGGATTTCACCTAACGCCTCGCGCGCTTGAATGCGTTTTCGGACTTGCCCAGGCAAAGACAATCTGGACATTCAACCGAACGCCGGTGGTCCCCACCGACCCTCCATCGCGTGCTATTGGCAATGCGTTTTCGACCGTCGCCGCCATACATGGGTGGATATTTGGGACAAGGTTATGGATCAATGCCTTGTCTTTGGATTTTCCAAAGACAATCTGGACATATGCAATTTTAACGGGCTGGGGATGGTGGTCCCCACCGACCCCTCCATCGGGACGTGCGTATTCCCCGTCGAGATATTGGCCGCCGAAACGGAACACGACCCGAGAGTGAAATGCGGGTCGAACCTTGAATAAATCTTTTATTTATATTGATAAAATGATAATTTTGGATATTTGGGACAAGGTTGTCTGGATCATCAGCAATATTATTGCACTTGTCTTTGCTTTTGATTTTCTTGTTGGGACTGATTTAGGACAAGGAGGTGGGTTATATGCATCAATGGGGCATGTACATGTGATAAAAGGTGATCATTGTTGTATGTTAATGCTTTCCAAATTAAATTTAGAAGTGAAAAACAACCAAGTGCTCACATGTAAACTAGAAAGAATATTGAGAAACCATTTTTTTTCCATGTATAATTTAAAAGAAAAAAATAATAAAAAAAATAATTTAAACAACAGTCTATCTATATAATCTAAATAAGTAAACTACTTTAGAAATGGAATATATATTTAACAAAATTACTCAAATAACTATGTGATTTTTTAAACACAACAAATTTAAGTATCAGTTATTGCAGAATATAATTAATTTGAGGGAATTATTGTGCAAAATTGTAACAATGCAACTAAAAATTAGAAATTCACGTCACTTGACAAGCCAAAATAAATAAATAAATCGTTTAAGTTTATTAATAATAAATTTGTTTTATGCTTAGCAAATATATGTTAATTTAGTTTACCCAACTTTATTGTGCGCAAATATAAATACATAGTATTTTGTCTACCAATTTAAATCTTATAGAAATTAAACAAATGAAAAATATATTTCTTGGATACTTTTGATTAATAAATTTGGAACATTTAACTAAATGGTTCTTGAAACGCCAAAACATTTCGATAAAAAAAAAAAAAAGAAACGCCAAAACACAATGATTGAGGGTTGATTTGTTTCTGTTTTCTTATTGGATCTAATTCACATTTGAGCATATATGTGTTTATGAGCTTCATCCGGAGTTATTCATTAGATTTCTAAAAGATTTGCAGATCTTGAAAGAGTCTGGTGTGTAAAGTGTAAATTGCTAATTGGAGAGAACCAACTTTATTTTTGTGGTTAATGATATATTTCTATCGTTTTGGTAAAAAAAAAAAGTTAGGGCCGCAATTGGATGCCAACGAAAATCCATTTTCGTTCCGTTGGAGAATTTTTTTGACCAAACATGCGATTGTTTATTAAACTTTTCAGAAAATATATATTCTCTCACTTTCACTTTTTCTCATTTTTCTCTTATCAATCACATCTACACATATTTTCATAAAAAAGTAACCATTATTACACATTCTCCCACAAATTTCACTATTCACCTACTCACACATTTCTAACTACCAATCATATTCAATCATTATTTTATTATTTTGAAATCAAATCAACTCTCATTATTACTTTTTCATCTCACATCCAATCACACTCTAAAAATTCAATTTTTTTATTTTCCAAAAGTTTTTTCACCATTATTCTCTAGCAAAATAAAAATTTTCAAAATGAAAGCATATCCAATCGCGCCTTAGAAGACCTGTTTTGCAATTTCCTAAATTGTTAGGCCGTCGCCCGTTACAAGTTCGATTTAAGACTCTAAACCGGAGCATAAAGATAAACCGGTTCACTAAACCCTAAGCCCTAAAACCCCCCATCAACTGCAAGCCACAATCAATCAGTAGGGATAATCGCACACCCGCCATTTCTGAGTTTCTGATTTTGATTCTCTCCCCATTGCCGGCCGCGCCTAAATCCGTAACCTTGCACTCCGCCGCAGAAAAAAACGGTTCTATTAGATTCAGGGGAAGAGAAAAGTGAGAATAAGGGTTAAAATGAGGAAAAAAGTAGACGAACGCATCAGAACTCTGATCGAGAATGGCGTCAAAACCCGTCATCGCTCCATGTTCGTCATTATTGGTGACAAGTCTCGAGACCAGGTATATCATACACAACATATGTGCTAATGTTTGTTTGTTTAATTATGTTTTTGTTGTATCTATGTTCCTTTTTGTTCATGGTAATGTTAAGTGAGCTCAGTTCATTACTCCATGCTTAAACAGATTGTGAATTTGCATTATATGTTGAGCAAATCGGTGGTCAAGTCAAGGCCGAATGTGTTGTGGTGCTACAAGGACAAACTCGAGCTTAGCAGGTTCCGTCAGTTTTCCTTCTTAAATTAGTAATATACCTTTTATAAATTGATGAGGTGGAAATTGAAGTGATTTCAATTATTTGATTTATGAAGCAATGTTTCGACGAGTCTTGATTTGTCTATCAGTAACTAAGGGGTGTTGCATTCATATAACACGATATTGTTCTGATGATTTTGAAATATGGAATATTGGTCAAGTATACACAGAATGAATTCCTCCTTACAAGGTAGCCTCATTGGTTAGGTAAAAGTAGGTCTCCTCTTGGTGATATGAACGAAGGATTAGCTTAAAGTTCAGAATGTTTGTCTGTTGTGGCCTAATTCCCTGATCCTTGAGCTTGAGTCGGCAACCTCTGGATTTTTAATTCTATAATTGCATGAATTATCGTGTCTGAAGCTATTGGATCAGCTGTTAGACCGTTATAAAGATTTACGGGCATGCTTTTTTGAATTAGATGTGGTGGTTTAGCTTTTTTGCAATCCCCACCAAAACATTTATGCAATTATGCTAATTGTTTGTGGTTCCTACTTCCTACTAGGTTTTGCCGGACTATTATATCTTGGACATTAGTTCATGTAACTTTGTTCTCTATAATTAAAATGCATGTTTCCTCTATGTTATTCGACTTTTGATTCAATACGTCTCCATACAGTTACCATATTCCATTATTTTGCTTGGTCTTAAATCTTTTGATACTGCTGCGTTTTACCCAGAAGAAAAATTGTTTTAATTCCATTTGGTTCTTTTGTTATCCAGTCACAAAAAGAAGCGGGCAAAGCAAGTGAAAAAGTTAATGCAGCGGGGGCTGTTGGATCCTGAGAAGGTTGATCCTTTCTCACTTTTTGTTGAAACTGGAGGAATAACTTATTGCTTGTACAGAGATTCCGATAGAATTCTCGGAAACACTTTTGGCATGTGTATATTGCAGGTATTATGTGAAATCCACATTGCATTTTCACTTATTAGCAAATTATATTTCTTAAACATAAGTATTTGATTCCCCTCTCTGTTGGATTGAGACTTAATTTTCTGTTTATCCATGCTAGGATTTTGAAGCCTTGACACCAAATCTCCTAGCAAGGACTATTGAAACTGTTGAAGGTGGTGGATTGATAGTGTTGCTGCTTCGCTCTCTTTCCTCCCTCACTAGCCTTTGCACTATGGTTATGGTAAGTCACAAATTCTACTTAAATTTTTATGAGAATTTCAATAGGATAAATAATTTTGAGAACAAAGAGTTAGAAGATAGATAATCTAAAAACAAAGAAGTTTTCCTCAAAAAAATAAAAACAAAGAAGTTGCTTTTCAAGAGAAAAAAGAACTACTTGTTTCACGGATATGCATCTCTTTCTTTTTTCCTTTTTCCTTTTGTTGTGTTTGTACTGTGGGTTTTGGCACTTACTAGACTTGACTAATCTCAGGATGTTCATGAGAGGTTTCGTACAGAATCTCATTCACAGGCTGCTGGTCGCTTTAATGAACGGTTCTTACTTTCTCTAGCTTCATGCAAAGCTTGCATCGTCATGGATGATGAACTAAACATTCTACCAATTTCTTCCCATATGAAATCAGTTACCCAACTTCCAGTTCAAGAGGTAAGCTGCTTGCTTTCTAGAATTATGATAATCTGAAGAATAAAAATATACTCTGCCATGCACCATATTCATCACTTTCTATGGCATTACTCTTGCATATCTTTGATTTCCAAGTGCAATACATATCGGCCTTTCTTTCATAAGGAATTTTCATTCAGTGCCATGTGACACTGGCATTTTATTATAAACCAAGAAAGATCATTTACTTCCTGAGCTAAAATTTTATTGGGACCTTCTAAATACTGGAAGTATATGTCTCTAGAAGAAAGCATTTTATAAAAAATCTTAAAATTTAGTCAACCTAAGCTTTTTATTGTTTTGATTTTGAAAGGACTTTTAAAAAATAAAAGAAGGGCTTCAATAGAAAAAAATGAAAAGATTAACATTAAGAAAATATTTGAAAACAATTGAAATTTATTGTTTTCCATGTTGGTCCTCTAATTAGAAAATGCTAATAAATGGACCAGGTAATAGTTGTTTGGTTGGGGAAGTATCAAAATTAAATACTATTGCAGTTTGATTATTCAGTGGTCTATCTTTTCAAATAGGGAAAAGCTGAGTACACCGGATACATGTTACATTATAATTTACTCTGTTCCATATTGCACATAAACGAAAAGCATATACGAAGCATTTAATAAAGACAAACAATTCTTTGAATAGAAAATATCCCCACCTCAAATAAATGCGGATCTCAGGGAGAATGCGATAATGCTTCTCTTGGTCTATCTACAATAAATAATAAAATATAATTAATAATATAGTAATATAATAAATTAAGATAGAAAGAGAAAAGAAAAATAGAAAAAGATCATTAATTAAGGAAAAATGAAAGATTGAATTGGATGAATTGGAAATCAAAGACATTAACTTTGGCAAAAAAAGAGAATAGTCATGTAAAGTTTTATTATTCCCTCTCATCAACTCAACCCCTCAAACCAATTTCTAAACTTGTTGTTCCCAAACTGATCCAGAATAAATTTTACTTTGATAGATCATTCTCTCTCTCTTTTTTTTTTTTTTTTTTTCTCTCGAAATCCTAAATCCCTTAAACACCAAATCGAACTCTCTCTCACCCTCAAGTGATTCTCGCTCGTGAGACGCCCTCCCCAAATTTTAATTTTTTTTTTTTTTTTTATAACTATGGGGTTTTTGGCTTTGAGATGATGACTCGATTCTTGGATTTTGGGGTGTCGATCGGAGTTTCTCCGTGACGAAAGTGAACGTTAGGACTAGGATGAAAGGAAGGACAAATCTTAATAGCCCCGCCCCGGGGTATGTTTTCAAACTTATCAAAACTCACGTGTATGGGAAAAATTTTGTAGGGTAAGGTTGTGTATTTATAGGGTGGATTTACGGAGTTTGGGCTAATTAGGGTTTATCCTATTTGGCTTGAACTATTAAAGTTGGGGGAAAGATTTTGGGCCCATAATGAATTTCAGAAATCAACATTTTAAATTGGGCCTGGATAATAATTGATACTGGTTATTATAATAAATAATAATAATAATAATAAAAGAATATTATTGAACTAATAATTATATAATTAATAGTAATAATAAAATAATAATAATAAATATACTAAAAAAAAATCCGGATATTACACTTTCATAAGGAATTTTCATTCAGTGCCATGTGACACTGGCATATTATGCATTTACTTCCTGAGCTAGGGACCTTCTAGATACTGGAGTATATGTATCGCTATTAGTAAGAAAACTTGGTCAACCTGGAGCTTTTTATTGTTTTGGTTTTGAAAGGATTCGGAAGGGCTTTCAGAAGGTGAAAGAGAACTGAAGAATTTGAAGGAACAATTGAATGACGATTTCCCTGTTGGTCCTCTAATTAGAAAATGCTGCACAATGGACCAGGTAATAGTTGTTTGGTTGGAAGTATCAACTAATACTATTGCAGTTTGATTATTCAGTGGTCTATCTTTTCAAATAGGGAAAAGCTGTTGTTACATTCCTCGATGCAATTCTGGACAAGAGCCTTCGAAGCACAGTAGCTTTACTTGCTGGCCGTGGTCGCGGGAAGTCCGCTTCTCTTGGTCTGGCAATTGCTGGAGCTGTTGCAGCAGGGTAATTCATGAAATTAATATACATATTTGAAATCCATCTGTCATTTTTTTTGTTCCCTCTCATCCCACTTCTCTTGAACTTGTCTGTATGCTGATCCAGAATAAATTTCTTTGATAGATATTCCAATATTTTTGTGACTGCACCAAGCCCAGAGAATCTGAAAACTCTATTTGAATTCGTCTGCAAAGGATTTGATATGCTTGAATACAAGGTATGGCGCTACACCTTGTTGGAACTAGAGAAAAAGTATATCAGTATGTTTTTCTTCATTGTTTCAGAATATGTTACCCTTCAAAACCTGTTTGTTGAAACACATTCTTTTGCTCAAAATTGTCTTGCAAGTTAGTTTCTGACTGAACAAAGAGAGTTCTGCATTCCGCATAAATCCTACTAAAGTTTTATTCAAGTTGAACAGTTTTAATATAGTTGGTATTGGGATTTTATGACCGTAAATGAAAATAAATGAAAATATGGCTTATGACCGTAAACGATGGCGTGATATGATCCGTATAGCCCACCCCACGTAGTGGGAGTAAGGCTCAGTTTGTTGTTGTTGTTGTTGTTGGTATTGGGATTTTATGCAAACCCATACGTGAGAAATAAGAGTGTACTGATGAATTTTAACATTCTAGTGGTCTTCATTTTTAGGAGCACTTGGATTATGATGTGGTGAAAAGCACAAACCCTGATTTCAAGAAAGCAACTGTCCGGATTAATATCTACAAACAGCACAGACAGACTATTCAGGTGATTGGAATTGGGAGCTTTTCTGTATACATAATTATACTTCTGTATTATTTATTAGTCCTTGGACGAACTACTACATGCTTCTTGGCAGTTTCACATTAAAAAAAATTTAATTAGCTCCCCCCCTCCCCCCAAAAAAAAAAAAATAGTGTCTAGCTCCGCCCCTGTCAATACTCGCCATTTATCTTGTGTAGTTTGGACTTATCTTTTTAGTTTAAACAAATATCAAAATTTTTATTTTAGTATAATGTGCATTTGTTGGCTATATTATTATTTTCTTCATGGGGATGGTCTGGGAGGTGAAGAAAAAAGGGGTTTGGAGGAGAAGTTTGAAGAGTTCTTGTGACTTATTAGATTTAAGAGGAGGGCATTTCCTCAGTGTTCACCTTTTTTGTGGAATCTTAGAAGGATGAATGAATGCACTTCCATTTTCTCGCTTCTAAGTCATAAATTTTTCTTTTGAATAGAAAAATAAGTCTTTTTGCTTTCTAGTCCTATTCTCAGTGAAGAATGGGAAAGAGTTTTGCCGCTGTTACCTTTTTTTCTTAGATGATATTGTTTCTTTGAACCTTTTCCCCAATCCGTCTGCAGTACATTCAGCCACATGAACATGAAAAGCTCTCGCAAGTAGAATTGTTGGTTGTTGATGAAGCGGCAGCTATACCTTTGCCAGTTGTAAAGACCATGCTTGGTCCTTATCTTGTCTTCCTTTCATCAACCGTGAATGGGTACAACATTTTGTTATACAAATTCGCTTTTCCCTATTAAATAGAAGGCACTGTCTGCAAATTGCAATTTGCTGGAATTCTTCTTCACTGAACAAATGATTATCACATATTTGAACTGTCTCCTAAGTTTTAGTTTCAAGCATTAGAGCAAGTGATAATCATTCTTTTTGTTTTCTTTTGCAATTTTTCTTTTTCAAAGCTATGAAGGTACAGGAAGGTCTTTATCTCTAAAATTGCTGCAGCAACTCGAGGAACAAAACCATGTTTCAAGTAGAAGCACAGAGACTGCTGTATCAGGTTTTTAAGCCCTCAATTTTCTCTTGGCCTGCTAATCAACGTTATAATCAGAGTTTTTGCACTTCACGAGAGGCTGGTCTAATCCTTTGTTTTGCCCAAAGTTTTATTTTATTTTATTTTATCGAATTTCCTATTTGTTTTGCATGCATACTCGTGCAGAATCTCTCATCAATTTCCTGTGTGTTTGGGTTCTCATAACTTCAGTATGATCTTTTGCTTAGGTAAATGCCTAATGTCAATATACTTCAATTGTAGGTCGGCTTTTCAAAAAGATTGAATTGAGTGAATCTATCAGATATGCTTCTGGAGATCCAATTGAATCTTGGCTTCACACTTTACTATGTCTGGATGTAACAAACTCTATCCCTGGTATCAGCAGGTTGTATTTTATAAGTTGTCAGTTGAGGGAAGCTATAATATCCTCTCTCTATTGACCTATTTTCTTTCTTATCAGGCTACCCCCACCCAGCGAATGTGATCTCTACTATGTCAACCGAGACACACTTTTCTCCTATCACAAGGACAGTGAATTATTTTTACAGGTAAGCATACATAAACATGTTCATCATAGTCTTCCTATTTTTTTTTTTTTTTTGTATATATGCTTTTATACATGTTCTTATTATCTAATTTGCGTTGTGTATTGGTTTTCAATGTTACTTGTGCAGAGGATGATGGCTCTCTATGTTGCTTCTCACTACAAGAATTCTCCAAATGATTTGCAATTGATGGCTGATGCTCCAGCCCACCACCTGTTTGTGCTCCTTGGTAATAGATCATTTCTGTTAATATTAAATTAGTTACCTACTTTGCCACTGGCATTATATTTACTCATCTTTCTACAGGTCCTGTTGACGAGTCCAAAAATCATCTTCCTGATATTCTGTGTGTAATCCAGGTATAGCAATATACATTTTTATCTATAAATAGAACCAGGTGTTTCATAAAATGGATAGGCAGCATTAGTATTTGGCGTGACTGAAGCAATTCGATTCTTACAATGCATTTCTTTGCTTGAAGCATTGCAAAATAAAAAAAAAAAACATTAAAAGAAAAGCTGGGTGCAACGTGTTTGTTTATAAATTCTTACATTCCAAGGTAATGTATAGTATTTATTTCAGCAGAGCTATATTTTTACCATGTTAAAAAAACCCTGCACCCAGAAATTCTATGGACATGTCCATGAAGAGAACTCTAAGGCATTGATTAAAGGGATAACTGCAAAAACACACCTGAAGTTTGGGTTAATTACGAAATTTTGTTGCTTTATAGCGTCATTGTTTTAGAAATATAATAATTACACTTTTATTGTTTCTCATGTTTATCTTTCAATTCTTTTAACAATTAAGCTGTCTCAAAAAGCAGTCTGAGATGTACTTAAAAGTTTAAAAGAATGGTCTTGGATCTACTAGTCATAATATTTTCATTAACTTATGTGTAGATCTCCTTTGAGGGGCAAATTTCTCGTAAATCTGCTGCTAAGAGCTTAAGTGATGGTTATTCGCCGTTTGGAGATCAAATACCCTGGAAATTCTGCGAACAGTTCCGAGACACAGTTTTCCCAAGTCTTTCAGGTGCTCGCATTGTACGCATTGCCACGCATCCAAGTGCTATGAGGGTAATACTCGTGTTAGTTTTCACTAGAAGCATGAAGAATATTTCAACACCCCTCCCTCAATAATATTTTCGAATATTGCAGCTTGGATATGGTTCCGCCGCTGTTGAACTTTTGACGAGGTATGCTTATTTTTTCCAAATGCTTGTCTTTCTTCTCATCAATTCCTATGTAATGTTTCCTAAATGAATAAACAGAGACAAACTTGTCCATGCATGATTCTTCAGTTAGTTAACACCTATGGGCGAGCAATCCCTCTAGGATTGTCAGCCTTTTCGGGGACTTTTTTTGACTCTTGTAATACCATTGGGTTTTCATAGGTAACTTAAAAGCTCGGTTGAATCTTGGATTTAAGTGAGAAAATCATTGTGGGAATGTTTACTTTGTTGGATTTCGAAGTAAAATATGAAGGAATAGCTTGCATATACATTATCATCAGAGAGATTTTCTAAGGGTGTTAACCTAATCTTTTTCAATGATATTGAATTATTTGTCAAAGCTTATTCAAATTAATAATTATATATTAAAGGAAAATGCAATGGGAAACTGCATTTCATTGATTTTACATTTCTCTATTACTTGCTTCCTAAATCTAATTACCAAAGGGAGCAAAAAGGCGAAGCTAGATCTTTTATTTCGTTTGAAGTACTGACAGCATACATAATGGGGCATACTTTTTAAGGTGTAAGAAGGAACGCCTATCAAATTCTTCTACCTTTTGTCCGAGGGAGTAAATCAATCATAAAGCTTGCAATCACAAGTTATTGTAAAATTTGTTGGGCGTGTGACAGTGAGCTTTTGCTGCTTGTAGGTACTTTGAGGGACAACTGACTCCAATCTCTGAATTAGATGTTGAAGAACTTCCGGAGAATTCTCAAGTCAGAGTCATTGAGGCTGCTGAGAAGGTCCATTCCGTTCCATAGTTTCTTTGGTCCCAGGGCCATACTTTTGGTTTATCTTTTTCATTTTAGCTCCTTTTCTTTGTTTCTCTGGTGAGGAGACTGCACTTTATGACCTTATTCATTAAAATATGCTTTGTCATCTATGCTCCTAGAATGGATTATTTGGAATTTTGCAAATGCTAGATAGTAACTTTGCCTGAATCTATGCTGACACTACAGAAGAATGTGAATTGCACATGCACACAAGTAGACACAAATGAAGGGATGTATTAGAGAAGCTACAGAGGAAACATTTGGCTTAGACTCATAGTTATTGAGCTTTTTGCTTGCTATAATCATTTTACTGCCTCTATTGCGATCCTGCTCTTAAAAGTACAATGACTACAGGCGTCTCTGCTTGAAGAAAACATAAAGCCCAGAACTGATCTTCCTCCGCTGCTTGTACCTCTTCGTGAGCGGAGACCAGAAAAGCTCCATTACCTTGGAGTATCTTTTGGGCTTACTCTGGACCTTTTCCGCTTCTGGAGGAAACATAATTTTGTTCCATTTTACATAAGCCATGTTCCAGTTAAGATTGTAACTTTCAGTTTTGTGCATTATTGATCTTTGTTTCTTGTTCGTTTATTATTTATTATGGATAATTACAAAACACCCCTGAGGTTCGGGCTAGTTAAAAAAAAGAGGTTTTTGAACATTGCAAAAAAAACCCTTGAGGTTTTATCCGTCTTACATTGTTCCATTTAAAGAAAAACATTTCAAAAAACCTGTCATTTATAATATTATTACAGTTCCCCCTTAAATTTAAGGCAGAGTCAAACCTGAGGGACTTTTTGTAATTTTCAAAAATCTCTGGATTTTTTTGTAATTAGCGCAAGTCTCAGGGGTGTTTTTCTAATTATTCCTATTTATTATTCTTTCTAAATGTGTTAATAGTTTAGCTTGTGAATTGATTTGTCATTTCAATAATCAGAGTAGTGTGACTGGTGAGCACACTTGCATGCTTCTGAGGCCATTAAATAATGATGATATTGAATCTAGTGGATCAGATCAGTTGAGCTTTTTAAGCCCCTTTTATCAAGGTTTGTCCCGACTCATTTTCATGGAAAGCCATTTCTTCAGACATTGAGTTTATATTTTCTTGGATCAAAGATTTATCATTTCCATATTGCTATCAGTGTTCAGAAAGAAGTTTACAAAATATTTAGCTCGTGCATTCCGTCAAATGGAATACAAGCTTGCTCTGAGGTATGACTGTGGTCTTCGGTTTTTCATCTTTTGAAATCATTCTTTAGTAATTTTCATTCAGCTCCTGGATTTTGCAGTATTTTGGATCCAAAGATCAACTTCTCAGAGGTGGATACTGCCTTGTCCTCATCCAGTGGACAGTTAAATTCAATCAGTGAAACATTATCATCCTATGCTATGGAGCAACTGGAAGCATATACAAACAATCTTGCTGATTATCGCATGGTATGACCTCAGATTGGTGATAATATAGTTTCATTTGTCATTGTTGAAAATATTCTCACACATATTAATAATATATCGGGCTATGTCTTCTCGTTTTGAACATAAAGCCATTGCTTAAATTAGGATATAAGTATTTGATCTTTCTCTCTGTTCTAATTTACAAATAAATTCTGCCAAAAGTTATGGTAAGGAAAATAGTAGATTAAAGTTTGTCTATATTATATGTAATTTAAAGCCCAATCAAAAGTCTCTGCAATCTTCCAATTCTTCATCAACATCAACATTAAGCAACACGGGGATTGAATGTGAAGCTGACCTTAATAGTTTACTTCTTGCTTACAATTGACAAGTTTTTAACAATTCTGCATTGTTGAGAGCGTGGGTAAAATTGTAAATCATGTCCCATGTTGCAGACTGAAGATTTTGTGGATGATCTTGCCCGTTCGTACTTCTGGGAGAAGATTCCAGTTACATTGTCATATGCACAGGCTTCTGTTTTGCTCTGCATGGGATTGCAGGGAAAAGATATCTCGTCTATTGAGGTACTTGTTTTTGCCCTAGTCTCTTCACCGCCATATATTTGACGAAACATAGGAATGTGGGTATCAACAATTTACAATGATTTGAAGGTTTACAATATATCAATCTCTAATCCACATCAAACATCACATATCTTAGAGTTATCTGTCAACAGAATGTTTGTTGGGATAATTACAAAAACTACCCCCGTGGTTTGATATAATCTAATAACAAAAAAATCCAGAGGTTTTTGAAAATCACAAAAATCCCCTTTAGGTTTGATTTTGTTCTACACTTTGCCCCATTCATAAGCAAACATTTCAAACACCCCCTTTACATTTGTAAAAATATTACAGTTAGATGGGATTTAGTATCAGAATTATAATTACCTCAAACCTCATGGGTAGTTTATCTAATTATCCCCTAATTTGTTAGATGGGATTTAGTATCATAATTATAATTACCTTGATAAAAAGTCCAGATTTCACAAATTGATGGTTCTGTTTAAAGACATTACTGTGACTGTGAAGTCTAATTTCCGAGGCATTATCTGTAATTTGTAATTTTTTTTCGACCTCCATATTTTTTGTTCCTACCTTGGAGCTCTTGAATGTTTGATCACTTATTGCTATGCTCATTTGGTCTTTATAGGCAGAGATGAAGTTGGAAAGGCAGCAGATATTGTCTTTATATATGAAAGTTATGAAGAAGTTTTACAAATACCTAAGTGGTATTGTATCGAAAGAGACTCATCCAACCACTTCTCGCCTAAAAGATGTAAGTGAACTATCAAAATAGTATTTGGAGTCTCCGGTCTTTTTTCCTTTTTTTGGGATAATTACAAAAACTACCCATGATGTTTGGTTTAATTACAAAAAAACTCAGTTATCTTTTAACATTACAAATATTTCCCCCCCGCAGCACCCCTTGAAACATGTCTAGAAACAATATGTCTAGGGGTATTTGTTATTTTGAAAAATAATTGGGTCATTTTGTAATTACACTAAACCTGCTCAGGGTGTTTTTGTAATTATCCATTTTTTTTTCAAAAAAACTTAAATCTCTTTGTTTTCAGATTACAATGGAACCTCATCCAGTATCTGTGGACGAAGATCTGAACGATGCAGCAAAACAAGTCCAGGTTCGCCAGCTTTCTCGACTATTTATTCTCCTATCGGTTTGTTATCTCTTAAAAAATCTTGGCTTACTCAAGACTGTTTTCAGGATGACATGAAATCCAAGGTAGAAGGTGCATTGAACCCAGATCTCCTTCAACAGTACGCCATAGTCGATAAAGAAGCTGATTTTGAGAATGCTTTGCAAAAAAGTGTTGAAAAGGTCGTCTCTGGCGGTCTAATTAGCGTAAAATCCAATAAAATTAAGGTTGATAAGCACGCTAAAGAAACAGACAACCAAAAAGTGAAAAGAAGAGAAATAAAGGCCACCATAGTTCCAAATCAAACAAGAAGAGAAAGTCCTCATAATATTTATGCGCTTCTTTTTGTTGTATTTATACGTTTAGTGAGATTTTGATCCACATCCTAGTTTCATGACAATATAGGAAATTTAACATTGCATTTTTTTTTCGTGTTTCCATTGTGGTATTTTGATAGTTGATATTAGAACTGGTTTTGGCTAAATATCTGAGAATATGCATAGTTTTTAAAGCAATCTTGACATGGGTATCCATTGTGATATCGTATATTTCTCTGAAGCAAAATACTATTGATACAACAACAAAAAACTAAGTCTTATATCAGCAGCAACAAAACATAATAATTTAGCAGCACAAAGAGACTAATACGTTGTCACAAGGGTAATTCGACCCAAGAATTTTTGCCCAACCTTGCTATATTATTCCCACAACAATATACAAGGAAGACTAAAGCTGCATACAACTCAGAATTCCACTCTCCTTGGGTTTGTGCAAACACAAGTGTTAGCAAGGGAGTATTAAGGCTGACAGGTTGTGTGAGACAATCCAGCCACACAGGCAGGTGCGGAAAAAAAATTCTTGAGCCGAACCACTATATTTTTAAGGATAAATTACAAAAGCTACCTTGAAGTTTAGCCTAATTACAAAAAGCTTAATTATCTTTTAAAATTACAAAATCCCCCAAATGGTATTTACAGACACACCCTTGTGGTTTGTAAATAGTTAACAAAAAAACCCTCTTGAGGCTGAAATTTGTAAAAAATGAAAAAATGTCAAGGGGGTATTTGTAATTTTGAAAGATAATTGTGTTTTTTTTTCCTTTTGCAATTAGACTGAGCCTCAAGGGTATTTTTTGTAATTAACCCTAAATTTAAATGAAACTATTTTTACACATTGATACCCAGTGTAAAGACTTCTGTGTACAATAATATCTTTACAAACCATGGTATGATGCAGCAGTATAAAGAGTTATGTGTACAATATCTTAATAACCATTGTATGATGCAGTAAACAGATTCTATATTCAATAGTTCCGTAATCAACTTTCACATCTCCGCAGCAAATGATTTACCACAACCGCACGTTTGAGTAGCATTTGGGTTCTTGAAGTTAAAGCCTCCACCAATGAGCGCATCGCTGTAGTCCAGTTGCATACCGTAAAGAAAAAGGAGGCTTTTGGGATCACAAACTGCACGGTTAGAGATAGCAGCAGAATGTTAGCAGCAAAGTGGAGAATATGATGCAAAAAATGCAAAATAAAGTGTTTTCATTACACCTTAAGGTACAACAAACCAATAATAAGGCTGAATCGCCATCTTTAAATTCTATACACTAATTGCCTTAATTAACACAATTGCTTTAGTGTGACCAAAATGGAGCAGGATTGGGTTGCACTAAGGCATTTTCCAAGATATGGAAGCAACTAGTGTGGAATACACACAAAGCTATGGTTCAATGTTATATCGATAAACTTGCATTTTAAGATCTTTTGTATCAAAATTGCACGAATTACATTAACCTATTTTTTTGGAAGTGTTTAGGTCAAAAAAGAAATGCAATGCTCTAAATGGGATTTAAGTTCCATCTCTTTTTCTTATCACATTATATTAACAGAACTGAAAATATAGGAAATAATAGTTACTAAAAACTAAATCATGTTCAGTTTTGCTTGCTAAAAGTGATTGGTTCTCAATAAATCTCCATTTCGAAGTATTAGAGAGAAACATTAGGTTTCACTATTGCCCCTAATGGATTTGACTCAATTTGGTTATTTTTCTTTAATTATGTATATCTCCATGAATAACCAACAGCCAAAAGAACCTCATTGCGATAAAATTCAATCTTGGACCATTGTTTAGGGACTAAAGTATTCTCTGTCAAAAGCTTAGTTTAAATTATCCTTCGTAAAAAACCAACTCCCTTGTCCGTGTATTGCAAAATCGTAAAAATAGATTATAATAAGGAATAAAGATACGCAATTGTACCTATAATAAGGAATAAAGATGTGCAATTGTACCTATAACGAAACCATTGTATTCCATAACAGAATCATCAGGTCTAGCATTATCTTTGCTCTCAAACTCCATAGTGTAAGACAAGCCAGAGCATCCACCTTGTTTAACTCCGATTCTAAGACAAAGATCTTCACTTCGCTCGGATCTCATCTTATTCAAGTGACTCAGAGCATTGTCTGTCAAGGCAATAGCAGGAGCGAGTCCACCAGCCGGTGATGGTGCTAAAAATAACAAAAATACGAATAAAGTCAAATTTCGCCCCGAGCATGTTAGTATACTTGTAATCATAACCTATTCAGACATACCATTGTAAGCATAATAAATACTTAATATTCTCATCTTATATTAAATAGAATACACCAGTGAGGACACAAAGGTTAAAAATAGCATTGCATATTCAACATCCTATCTTGGATCCTAACTACACCAAAAGATACAACTTTCTGTCTCAAGGTTGTATTATTGTTCAAAAATCCCCGCCCAAAATTTATACAACTTTCTTTTATTTTCAAGGCTGTATAATAGTATTTTTTTTGTTTAATTTTTTCAAATGATTTCACTCTTTTTAATACCTTTATTTGGACACTAACCTTACTCACCAAAACCAACATCAAAGATTCAAAATCCCACCAACTCGAGAATAATTTCTTCAAATATAAAACTATTTTTATAGCTAACCATAACAGAAAAATATAAAGACAACCAAAAAAAAAAAAGATATCATTTTTCACTTTAAAATCTCGGAGCTGCCCATCATATTCCCTAAATTTCACAAGCACAAAAATAAAATGCAAGAAAATTGAGTAAATCATATATATAAATGGCGGAAAAATCGTACCTTCCACAGAGACTGACCTAATTGACAAAAGGGGTTTCTTGCGGTTGAGAAATGGAGGGGAAAATCGGAAGGAAACAGAAGAAGAAGAAGAAGATGAAAATCGAGCTGGGCTTGAAGAATTATCTAAGCGAGGAACATACGAAGATTGCAAAGTCCTAGAGAACGCCATTGTTTTGTTTCAGACCCTCCAGGTACTAAGCAAGAAGACGATGACAAAATCAAGAATTGAAAAAGAAGAAGCTTCTTGTGTGTGTGTGTGTGTGTGTGAGGCGTGTGGGGAGTTTATTATTATTATTTTTTCAGGGGTTGGGGAATTTTGGGGGTAATTTTATTTATTATTAGGTTTTGAAGGATAATTTGATTTGAAAAACCTCTGAACCGATAAGAAATTATAGAGTTTGGTGAGGTTTATTGGATTCGGGCTAATTACAAAAACCCATAAAAATCGTTTTATAAATTAAAAAAATCCTAATTATTTAATTATTAATAATTAATTTTAAATGGATAATTTAATAATAATTGATTGTTTTACTTGACTATTTTTATTAAAAATTTATTAGAATATATGTTTTAGGTATTAAATATAAAGAATATAAAAAAAATCATAAGTTTTATTTGTTAACGGGTCAAATGGGCTCACCTAAATAAATTTGACATTTTTTTTTATCGTCTTTATCGTCTTTAGGTCTTTTTTTTTTTTTTTTTTAAAAAAAACTCTAGATTTTTTGTAATTAGCCCAAACTTTAGGGGTGTTTTTGTAACTATCCCTTTCATTTATTATTGGGTTTTAGTATTTGAGTTTCTCCATGATATTATTATAGCCACAAGAGTGAGAAGATATTTTCGTCATTTTGTTGTTTTGTGTGTGGTTAATTTAAATAAAATTAAGGAATTTCATGAAAGCTAGAAAAAAACAAAAAAGGCATTTGTCTTTGGACATGAAATAAATTTAAGAAATAAATGTGGAAAGAATTTTTCATAACATCAATTAATCTAAACATAAGATGATTCTTTGTAAATAAAATGATTAATTTTTTGAACTAGTGAATCTAAAATCTAAAACACAATCGGCACTACAAATATGTGGATTTATTTTCCATAGATTTGTATATGACACTCAAATAAGTACATTAATATGTCCAGAGCAAACGATTAGAAAATTTTGTAATTATGAAATTCATTTTTTTCTTTAAAACTAAAACTCAATAAATTTTTGTAATTATCCCATAAATTAATTAACTTTTTGAATTTAGTGAAGCAAAATAATAAAATCTAATAATTTTATATACAAATATTTATATTAATTAGTAAAAATGAACCACAAAAATAGTTGAGTTATGATCAAGAATAATGTTTCTTTAATTATAAAATATTCAAATTGAATGAACCACTAAAATAGTTTGGAGTTTACCATCCCAAAGTTGAAAATTGAAGCTCCACAACCACAAAAATGGTTGTCAATGAATGTCCTCCTTGCATCAAAAGAATTCTCATGCACATATCCATCTATTTTTTCGGTAGGTTGGGATTACTGGTTGAAGAGGATGGAAAGTGAATGATACCGAGTTCGAACACCGATCAATACTCTTTGCAAGGGATACCACTTGAATCCATTACTTCAACTTACATCTATTCTTCCAAAATTGAACAATAATCAAGTAGCCAAACCTCATCCTCCTTCATCACTTTGCTAAACCTCCATAACTCCAAACGTATATCCTTAATCTCAGGATGCAACATATCCCCAACAACAAACACATGAACCTTATTCTTCACCTCAATCCAGCTACACCCAGGCTCTTTGCTAACCCCCCTCATACTCATCACCCGTCTCACCCGTTCGACATCGTCTAATCTGCCCAACGCGGAATAAATGCTCGACAACAACACGTAAGCAGACGATTCTTGCGAACCCAACTCCACCAACTTCTCTCCCGCATAAGCCCCCATCTCATAGTTACGATGGTTTCGACAAGCACTTAATAAAATACGCCATAAATAGAGCCCGTGATCGATATTTGCTGTTTCGATAAATTCCTTAGCTTCATTTAACTTCCCGGCACGACCCAATATATCGACCATACAAGCATAATGCTCGACTTTCGGAACGATATTAAACTTCGTGGACATTGATTGGAAATACTCCCAACCTCTATCCACTAATCCCATGTGGCTACACGCAGAAAGAATGTTCACGAACGTAACATCGTCCGGTTTTGCACCCTCGAGTTGCATTTCTTCGAAAAGTTCAATGGCTTCAAATCCAAGCCCGTTTTGGGAAAGACCGGAAATCATTGCGTTCCATGATACAACGTCTCGGCCCGGCATTCTTTTGAAAACGGTGTATCCATCTTCGAGGCTACCGCATTTCGCGTACATGGTCGAAAGGGCGCTTCCTATTGGAACTTCGAGAGTAAACCCGTTTTTAACAACGTGAGCGTGTATCTGTTTTCCTTGCTCTAGAGCTGAAAGGCTCGAACAGGCTTTCAACACGCTCGCCATGGTTAACTCGTTAGGAGCGATCCCTTCGATTTGCATTCGACAGTATAAATTAACCGCGTTTTCATTGTCTCCATTTTGTACGTATCCTCCAATCATGGATGTCCATAGTACAAGATCAGCTTCATCCAGATAGTCAAACCCCTTTTGAGCTTCGACTATAAGGCCACATTTAGCGTACATATCGATCAAAGCGGTCATAATGTACATCTGAAATTCGAATCCCGATTTTACCAAATATGCGTGCACTTGTTTTCCGATGTTAATTTCTTCGGTATCACTGCAAGCGTTAAGCACCCCGACGAGTGTGTATTCACTCGGTTTCATTCCTGAAAAATGCATCTTTTCGAACAATACGAGTGCTTTCTCACCGTCCCCACTCTGTGCGTACCCTGTAATCATCGCAGACCAAGTGATGGAATTCTTATCAGTCAAAAACTCAAACACCTTAACTGCATCGTTTAAGCTCCCACATTTTGCGTACATAGTAACAACAGCATTCCCCACAGAAACAATTTCTGTTAAACCATTCTTAATTGCTAGACAGTGAACTTGTTTCCCTTTAATTACAAACTCAGGCGACGTAAAAGCACTCAAAACACTAGTGAAAACAAACTCATTTATCTCTTCCTCTCCGCCAGACAACATCTCCCTGAAAACCCCAAAAGCCTCATTGGCCAGCCTCTGAGAGGCGTAACCAGAAATCATAGTAGACCAAGTGATCGAATTTCTCACAGGCATTTCATCAAACACCTTACGACCCTCACCCAAAAACCCCAACTTGACGTAAACATTCAACATAGAGCTATACACGAACACATCACCCGAATCAACCAATTTCACCACAAGACAATGTGCCTGGTGGGCCATAACCGCGTCCTCCAAAACAGCAGCAGCGGAAAAAACGCCGGCGAAAGTATGGGAATTGGGGAGACTACGATACTGGAGCATTTGTTTGAAGAGACGGAGAGCCGAGAATGAGTAATGTGCGAGGCCCATCTGAGAGAAATTGTTGATGAGGATGTTCCATGAAACGGCGTTCTCTTTGCAGGGGATTTCTTCGAACAGGAGATGGGCTTCGAGGAACAAATGGCATTTGGCGTAGAAATTGAGGAGAGCGGTGGAAAGGAATGCGCAGGCGGGGAATGCGCCGGTTTTGAGGATGTGGGCGTGGAGGGTTTTGCCATTGGAGAGGTTTTGTGGTCTGTAAAATGGCGCAATTTGGTGAAGAGATGACGAGATTGTGGCGACAGAGCAGAAATTTGGTTCATAAGGAACCTTTGGGGCTTTAGTTCGACATAAACATGCGCTCTAATATAGGATTTTTTTATCATCCCTTTAAATCTCAATATTTAAAATTTTACCCCAATAGTTTTGTAAAAATACTTTTATGCCTCACCTAATTTTCATTACGACTTTTCTTCTACTATATCCCCATCAGACGATCTCATATAAGACCACACATCTTTACCTTTTTTCATTTCGAAAGCCAAGTAAAAGTATTATAATGAACATGATAAATAATGGTATTTTGTTGTAAATGATTAATATAGTTTTTAGTATATTTACCCCAATAGTAAAAAATACGAACTTAGCTCTCATAAGATTTATGAAATCCCTTTTTTCATTTCGAAAGCCAAGTAAAAGCATTATAATGAACATGATAAATAATGGTATTTTGTTGTAAATGATAATAGTAGTTTACGAAAATCCGAACTTAGCTCTCATAAGATTTATAAATATATAGACATGGTGGGATGTAAGATTGAAAGCGGAGTTATTAAAGAAAAAAATATAGGGATAATTACAAAAGGATCTCTCTAATTACCAAAAAACCCAGAGATGTTTTAAAATTATAAAAAATCCCCTCAAGTTTGATTTTATCTTTAAATTTAAGGGTAACTGTATCAGTATGAAGGGAGAAAATGTAGGATGAATTAAACTTTAAGGAATTTTTGCAATTTTCAAAAATCTCTATTTTTTTTTATAATTACCTAAACCTCGGGGGGATTTTGTAATTATCCCAAAAATATATGGTGATATAGGCCAAAATAAAATGACGGAAGAGTGAATAGTACGCTGCTAAATGATCAACGAGACTCAGAAATGAACATTAAGATAAAGACTTTTGTTTTCTAAATTACATAATTGGCTTTGCGCTTCATTAATTTAGATCCTATAACTATATTATGGAAAATGGTGGAACCAAAATTAGAATAATTGGATTGAATAAGTTAAAAAAGTTTAATAAGACACATGAAAAAATATCAATACAAACAAATTCATGAAATGATTAAGAAGAAAACACAATTTAATTGGTTCATTAGAATAACTAGGCTTGCCTAGTCTTTTTTTTTTTTTTGGAAAAAATTCGGTCGTGTGATTCCAACGGCGAGATGGTAAGCATTTACAATGGCGTTAAGAAGGGCCCAATATTCCTAATACAAAATAATTTTGGCCCATATTTTTCATTCTCGGATAAAACACCCACTAGAAAAACACAAAGTACAAACTCTTGGTCTGATGTAATCCCAAATTTCAAAAAAACCAAACTCTTCCAAACTTTTATCCAATCACTCAAAAATATTCAATTGTTTCTCTACCATTCTTATCTCAAAAAAAAAAAAAAATCGTCTCTACCATTCCTTGGTCAAAGACTCAAATATTCTAATATTTTATTTGAAGACCAAAATACAAATATTCCTTGGAGGAATGCATTCTTTTTCAAAGACTATAAGTTTTTTCGAAAAATATAATGCGGATATGTATCAAATTTTATTATTGAAGTTCTTTTCAATTGTATATAGAATAAAGATTAATTTTAACATAAAATATGTACATACTTTTTATAAAGTAAGTGGTTCACTCTACTCAAATGCACAATTCTCAAGATGAAACGAGGGACTTAAATTTAATTACAACTTTTAAGAACGAAACCCTCTTATCTTCTCCATTGTGAGTCATGAAAAACTTTTCAATCAAACGATTCTGAAAAGGTGGTCAAGGGGCCCATTTTCGAATCGCCTGCCTAGGGCCTGTGAAAAATGATTGCAATTCGAACCCAAAACTCTTGTAATACCCGTGACCACTGGGTAGGTGCGCGTAGTTTATCAGCAAGCACATCCTCCTCCTCTTGGTTGATCAATCCCAGAAATTGATTCTGAAATTCTTGGAAGATCACTGCACAAAAACAGATAAAAAAAAAATAAAAAAATAAATAAATAGTGAAAATATAGCTCAAACATTGGATGATGCAGAAAATTAACTTTTTAAAAAAATAAGTGTTTAGTTGCATGCTCTCACATATGGGATGGCATATCTTCATCCAGGGGCCAACTGCAACAAATTGACAAGAAAAAAAGCAGTTAGTTTGAAGAATCATTGATTTTCCAGGGATTTTAATTGTCAAAGGATAATTAAAAATAGGGATAACTACAAAAAAGCCCCGAGGTTCGGACTAATTACAAAAAAATCCCCAGATTTTTGGAAATTATAAAAAAACCCTTTAGGTTTGATCAATTTTATATTTTCCCCCTTCATATGAAAAAATATTTCAAAAGCGCCCCTTACATTTATTTAAATATTACAGTGGGGTTTTTGCAATTTTCGAAAAATCTCCAAGTTTTTTTGTAATTAGTCCAAACCTCATTTTTTTTTTTAAATCATCCCTTAAAAATATTACCTTGAGGTTCAGTCTAATTACAAAAAACTTAGCTATCTTTCAACCTTATAAATACCCCATTGTATTTGTTTATAATTTACTAATTACACCCTGAAGAGGGGATATTTGCTAAGCAAATACAAATCACAACAGGCGTGTGTAATACCTTAAGGTGATATTTGTAATTTTGAAAAATAAGTATTTTTTTTTGTAATTAGGATACACCTTAGGGGTAGTTTTGTAATTAATAGCATTTTGTTTACTAACATGTTAGCTGGTTCAGTGGCAAGTGCAGTTTCAGCTACACTCATGAATGCAGTATCTACATTGTAGCCTTCCTTAGCAGATGTCTCAAAATAAGGTATGTTCCCCTTGAAATGCACCACTCTCTAGCTGTTTTCTCCGATACCTGCACATACAACATAGGTGTTATTTTGCAGACATTAAAAGAAGGGATAATTACATAAAAATCCCTCAGGTTTGGGCTAATTACAAAAAAACCCAGAAATTTTTGAAAATTACAAAAAAACCTTAAAGTTTGATTATGCTTACATCTTCCCTTCATAAATAAAAAACATTTTAAAAAACCACACTGATATTTATAGAAATATTATAGTTAACCCCTTAAATTTAAGACAAAATTAAACCTGAGGGGCCTTTTTGTAATTTTAAAATATCTCTATTTTTTTAATTAGCCCGAATTTTGGGGTGTTTTTGTAATTTATCCCTAAAAAGAACAACATAGTTTTGGACATCATAAGATGTATTGTAATATATGTGTATGCATTTTTGCCCTTACCACACGGCTATTTCCACCATCTATGTCCACCTTGTTTCCAATTAGTACGAATGGGAACGTCTCAGGGTTTGCGGGGTCTACCTGCACATGAATATAGCATTATGGGTGTAAATGAATCGAGACGTAGATCTTTTTGTTTTGGGGTTTTCTAGAATTTGAAAGCGAGAACTTCTTTCTTTAGTTGGTGTACCTACTTGAGCCGGATGAAATGAAACTTTCACGTCCGATTTTGAGTGGGGGAGAGCCGAATATAAATAAAATTTGTTTGAGTTTTTTTATGGAGGTTCAAGCATTGTGTTTGAATTTGATTATTAAATAAATCGAATCTAAACGAGTTTTAGTTGAGTTGAACCAAAATTGATCTCGAGTGATATGTTTACACATGACGTAATTACAAAATTAGTCTCATGACTATTTGGGGTTGGCATTGCATGTTAGTCCTAGTTTTGTAAAAATCGGCCTAGGCTAGATGTCGGGCCTAGGAGGAAAAAATCGGCCACAAATGGTAAAAATTTGAAAAAAAAAGAGAGAAAAACAATATTATTTCTAAGCGCTAGGCGTTGGGCTACCGTCCGCCTAAGCGCCCCAGGCACTAAACTCTGGGCTACCGCCTAGCAATTTTTGCAACCTTGGTTAATCCTTTTATCTTTTGCTTAGTCATGTATTGGTACTCAAATTAAACAAACTCTTAATTAATTAACTATCGACTTGGAGTCGAGTATCAAGTAACTAATTTGGTTCGTTTTTCAGCCTAGTCAGCATGCTGAAACACGAATGAATATAAGCAAGACAAATCATCATGCATGAGTCACCTGTTTGAGAAATTCTTCATGCCAATTTTGAAGTGTCTCAAATGATTTGAGAACATTAACATCGTACACAAGAATACAACAATCTGCTCCTCTGTAAAACGCGACGCCTAGGCTCTGAAATCGTTCTTGTCCAGCCGTATCCCATATCTGTTCAATTTAATTCTCAGGCTCTAATTAAGATACATAAGCCTAAAAAAATATTTGCTTTTACGATCCTATATGTAAATAGAATTTTGTCACGACTTACTTGCAACGTGACCAATTTTTCATCAATCTGCAGTTCTTTGGTGACAAAATCAGCACCAATTGTTGCTTTGTACTGTGGTCTAAATTTGTTATGTACATATCTGATATCGTACCCGTTAATGGATTACAAAAGTCGAGCACATATGTAGGGCTGAAAAACGAATCAAGTTACTCGATACTCGATTCGAGATCAATTGTTAAAAACTCGTTTTCGCTTGAACACATTTTTCGTTCGATAAGATGTAAAGCTCGGCTCGAGCTCGATCAGTAAAAAAAAGTAATGAAATATATGGAAAAATAACAAGCTACTCGAGCTCGATTTGTGTTCGGATTGACTAAAGCTCTCGTTCGAGCTCGTTTCAATTAATAATCAAACCAAACTCAAACACAATTTTTGAAGCTCGATTAAAATTCAAATAAACTGCTTAAACAGTATTATGTTCGGCTCGATTCGACTCATTTACACCTCTAAACATAGACCTCTAAATTTCTGAACTTACCAAGAAAGTATTGCAAAAATAAATATATATTCATATGTAAGGATACTGGTTCATCAAAGATGTCTTTCCCACCCTGAGACATCAAATTTCACATTATTGGTGAAAAATAAGAACACATAAAAAAGAATTACATAACACAAACTATATATGTCGCAAAAAAGCTTATGATCATAACTATAATTTAAAATTATCTGAAATAAAACCCTTTAAATGGGATTTCTTAATTAAAAGAATACTGAAAAAATGTAAATAAAAAAAAGCTGGACAAGAAATTGTACATACCCACTGTCTCCAAGGAGGATGATCTTGAGCAAACTTCTTTTCGGCATAGTCATATACCAGTTTCTAAGAATTCAGACAGGAAATTAAATGGTTAAGTTAATTAGGACAATCTACTTTGATATATATACTATTATATAATGATGTTACATAATCTTCTTAACACTGTTTGGTTGTAATATTGCCATATTTGATTTTGGAAGTTTGATTAATTTGAATGGAATAAAATTGGATCGTGCATCCATGTCAGGTGGGTATATATATGTGTGACTGTTCTTAATTGCCAATTAAGAAGTGTTGTTTGACAGCTGAAATATTTATTTGGTTCTTTATTGACCAAGTGGTGTACCACTTCTTTCTTAATATATATAATTTCTTACAATATTATATCAATGTTTCATTTTTTTGGAATCAAAATGAATTTCTTTCGTTAAAGAAAAAACTTACAACTGTTTATAATATCGAAAAAGAAGCATATGTAATTATAGGGATCATAAACCTATACAGATCTAAAATAAATTTTAAACTTAAACAGAAGAAGTTCATTCTATTGGTGACAACAAAAACCACTACATATTTTTTAGAACAAATTATTCAATATACGAGATAATTAATTAATTGATAAGAAAGATTTAGCCTAATCTTTTGCGACAAATATAGATGTTGCAAAATGATAAACAATGTGTCTAAACTCCAAAACCTGCTGAACTATGCATAAATACCGCAATTCCAACACGATTCATATGATGAATTAAGTTGATCGTTTTACAAATTAAATGCAAAATCTTGAATTTGTTTTTTTTTTTTTAAAAATCTGGTAATGAGATACATACGTATAGGTTACGTATTCATATGTTGATCATATATTCTTGTGACTCGTGAATCCAATTTAATTTGGTAAGGAAAAGTGAAAAAAGAAGAAGTTGTATTTACCTTTCTTGTGAGTTCACAAGTCAAGTGGTTGAAAAAGTTGGAAAGTTATATATGGTGGAATAGGAAAGGTCTTTGGTCAACCCAAGGAAAAGAACATCTTCAAAGTTTGGATCAAACTATGAACTCGTCTTAGATTAAAAGTACAAGTTAATTGGGCTTTGTCTTAATTATCTTCAAATTCAATCTATTTAATGACTAAAAATGGTGGGATTGAAATCCCGAAAATTTGGGAACAATTCTGGTTGATTTCGCAATTACTGATAGAGATTAGACTTATTCTAAATTAGTGGATGAAAGTGCAATTCGATATTAAGTTAGTAGACCAAATTTACAATTTAGCGAATATTTCTTTAACAGTGTCTACCAAAATTAAAGGGTGATCATAGGGGTTTATATAATGCTATATCCCCTTTGACTTAAAACATGGAAATTTCTCCTAGAAAAAATATTGAAATTATTCGTATTACTATTAAGGCATAATTACAAAATTGGCCCCATAACCATATGGGCTAGCAAATTTTGCCTTGTAAATATATTAGACAATAATTAATTTTGATCTTGTAAAACTTTGATCCTTTGCAATTTTAATCCCAAAGATTCTAATTTCTGCAAATCTTATAAGTTTTGATTTCGTGCGATTTTGTCCCAATTAGGTATTTCAATATTTTAGTTTTTCTCCAATACTTTTGTCCTTTAACAAAAATACCTAAATTACATATGACAATTAAAAGTTATAGAACTGAAATTGATATTTTGACTAAAGGATAAAACCATTAATGACCGAAATTTAAATTGCCAAATCAAGATTTATAGGACTAAAATTGTAATCCATAAGAATTACATGATTAAAATTACAATTAAGCCTAATATTAATTAAAATAAAGTACTAAAGAGATCTCAATGACCAGCAATCACCAAAGATCCTATATATCTTTACCAATTGGCATTTTTTTGGGAACATTTTACATAATTTGTAGTTGAATTTTCATCAAACAAACAATTACATCAACACAGGGGTGGAGCCAGGACCGTTGGTAAGGGGAGGCCAAAAATAGTGGTGTCACTTTCGTATTTGTTGGCCGTGTTCATTATAGGTTTGACACGAATCCGAACACAACTTATTTAATTATCCGTGTCAAGATACATGACACGAACTGACGAACACGACCTATTTATGATACGGATAACCCGACGCCATGAAAAACCTATATAATTTAAAGTTGACATGAAAAAAATAAAAAAATAGAGAAAAAAATTAAAATTACAAATAAAAAATACATTAAATATTAAAAATTTATTAAAAAAATGCATCTAATAAAATTTTCATCATCATATACTCAAACTAAAACATCACAAAATATTAAATTAAATATTTAACTTGTTTAGAGTCTCTTTTGCATATCATAAAAACCATCTACAATTTAATTTATCCTAATGTTTTTGTAATTTTCTTTTCAATATATATTAACAAATAATTATGAGAAACCCATCTTTTGATGAATAGAAATATAGTTTTAAGATGATAACAAGATAAAATAAGACCCACAAAATCTCCAATTTAACTTACTAAAATTCATACAATCATTCTTATCCAACAAAATTATGAAGGGGGGCAAAGTACTAAATAATAAAAGTATGGGTACTAAAATAAAAGGAAGTAAAAATTTGGGGAGAGGGGCCAGGGCCCCCCTAAGTATTAATGTGGCTGCCCACTGCATCAACAGATGACAGAACATGTATGGGGAGCAATGTTGATATGTAATAGGAAACATTGATGATAGAATTGACAAAAATGCAACTTTTTTTCTTCTTTAAAAATAGTATATATATATATATAAGAAAAATATAGGTTAATTTCAAGAGGGACTTTTTCATTTTTCCATGGCCTTTCTAAACCTTGTATGGATAAATAAAGTGAAATCATTATCAAGCTAATCTATTTACCAGATAGTAGATAAGAACATAAATGAATTCTTTGAATTAAAAAAGATTGACTTGGAAGAAAAATATCAGGTTAATTAGGTCAAGAGGGACTTTAGCTGGCAAGAAATTTCCATGGCACTTTCTAAACCTTGTATGGATAGATTTTTCTAAAGTAATTGATTTTTTTCTCATTATCATCTTTATATAAAAACATTACTAAGTTTATTTACTAATACTATTTAACTAACTAAGCATTAATTTGTTAAAAAATAATAATAATAGAATCAATAATTATAGAACGATCCTAGAATATTTTTGACAAAAAAATATTTTAAATTTATGACACGACAACAATTTTACATTATAACGACAAAATATTCCAGCTCTAAATTGCCGTTTTATATTAAAACCTTTTACATATTCGCATCATGCTTGATAAGACGTTATTATATACTTATCAAGTGATGATGCTGAAAATAGGTATATGTGATCATCAAAATTGGGAATTCGAAGACCATATAAGTCAATTTCAATATAAGAAAAGGCTTATTATATTGATATAAAAGAAGTATGTATTATATTTTGATTTATGATGTCAATTTAAGAATGAGAATTAACAATTTTACATTATAACGAATCAAAATTTTCCCCCATTGTTTGTTCCCAGATTTTAAGAACATTGTTTTTGATTGACTTGGAAGAAAAATATCAGGTTAATTAGGTCAAGAGGGACTTTAGCTGGCAAGAAATTTCCATGGCACTTTCTAAACCTTGTATGGATAGATATAAAGTGATTGATTTTTTTTCTCATTATCATCTTTATATAATTGTTTATTACTAATACTATTTACTCTAAGCTCCTTTGTTAAAAAAATAATAATAGAATCAATAATTATAGAACGATCCTAGAATATTTTTGACAAAAAAATATTTTAAATTTATGACACGACAACAATTTTAATAACGACAAAATATTTTCTTTTGCCGTTTTATATTAAAACCTTTTACATATTCGCATCATGCTTGATAAGACGTTATTATATACTTATCAAATGTGAATGCTGAATAGGTATATTATCATCAAAATTGGGAATTCGAAATTTCATATAAGAAAAGGCTTATTGTTTGATTAAAAGTTGTTATGTTGTTTTGATTTTTGTTAGAGTAATTAAATATTAAATGACGATTTTTATAACATCTTAAATATCTTCTATTTTATTAACAATTTATCTACTAAATATTGTTTGTTTGTTTTTGTTGTTTTGATTTTGTCTTCCATATCATCATCTTGAACATGCGATGTTTTCTTTGTATGAATGATTACGATAAGCAAGTTTTCGATCCAAATTTTGATTATGATCTTCAACAGGTTGTAGATCTGGAATCATAGGTATACTAGACATTATAGAATTTCAAAATTGTAGGCTTTAAGCCGGTTTTTATTATTAACCTATATGCTATGAGTCATTTCATAGTTAATCTTCCACGGTTCTTAACAGATTTGTTTCTGTCTACTATCGATGTAATGCTAGTTTGAATTATTTAATAAAATTATTTTTCTTTTTTTGTCAAAAAAGAAGAAGTATGTTATGCAAACAACAATATCATCCAATGATAAGTGCAATACTAATTGTTTTTTGTGATATATAATTCTAAATGTTAGAATATTAATATTAAATGGCCTACCTCTCTAAATTGATTCTT
The DNA here is from genome assembly GCA_016081115.2 of Rehmannia glutinosa. Taxonomy (NCBI): domain Eukaryota; kingdom Viridiplantae; phylum Streptophyta; class Magnoliopsida; order Lamiales; family Orobanchaceae; genus Rehmannia; species Rehmannia glutinosa. The sequence continues at coordinate 386,769 of JABTTQ020003341.1, read as the reverse complement.
TGTAATCTTTTAGATGAAGTAGTTTGATTCATTCAATACAGGTATTTTTGAAAAATTAAAATCGTGGGACTAGTTTTGACAAGCAAAAGGTTATGGGAGTTCAAATCTCACCATCACCCTTAAAAATGTTTCACGTGCTAGGCTTCACAAATACCGCCTACACGTGAAGGGTCTTGTAAGAGTAATTAAATATTAAATGACTCACATCTATATAACATCTTAAATATTTTAGATGAGATGGTCATTCGATACTAAACACGTCTAAATTATCGTGCTTTAAAATTTTCTATTTCACATATATATCATTTTGTCTTCCAATTTTTAACATTCCATGTGAACATAATACCAGGGTAAAATGCAATTAATGATTATGAGGGGCTACACACACTTTATTCCACTTAATTTTATAGCCCCCAAAATTCTTGTAGCCCCCAAAATTAGTTTATGGGACAACCTCATTATCCATCAAAACAGCTAAATCATTAATTATGACGTGGGGCTCTTAACCCTAATTGGCCCAACCAAATTCCATGACGTCATCATGATGACATCATTCCTTTTCCATTCCATTAATGCCACGTCGCTCTTAGAGCACCTTCATGGTGTACCTCCTGTGAAGGACCCATGAAGCTGCATTCTAAAAGACAAAATTAAATTTAAATAAAAATAGAAATAGAAAAAAAAAGGATATATTATAAAATGATTTCCCATTTTCCACAAAAAGCAAAAAACTCTTTCTCCACACTATCAAACAATGTTCAACTCTCAATTTCAAAACCCTAACATTACTATTAACCCTAATTTTGATCATCATCAAGTACCATATAGTAGTGGAGATGGAGATCAAATTAATGATCCGTTGTATTATCGTATTGCTAATTATCTCATGTCCGATGAAGATGATGACGAGAAAAACTTCTTACTAAAAAACAACGATGTATCTGAAAATACTATTGATCATTACTTCGATGGATCTTCAAATTCAGTTTCACTAGCTCGTAACATGTAAGTTCAATTACATCCTCGATTGTATTTTTCGTTCCCCTTGACCATGCTACCTTAGTGAATATGTAAGATATCATTGTGATACATATGATGTTTTTTTTTCTTCATGTTTTTAGAAAGTGTAGAAGAGATTTGAAGAAATACAAGACCGAAGAGGAACTTATAAGGTTTGCGTTTAGAACGAAAACGGATCTTGAAATCATGGATGATGGTTATAAGTGGAGAAAATATGGGAAGAAAAAGGTCAAGAACAACCCTAATCCAAGGTATATATATGGCTCTAAAATTAATATGTCAAGTTCAATTTATTTTTCTTCTTCTTTAACTTTTGTTACATATGTTAATTAAAAGTGTTAATAATGATTGTATTTTTAGTGCCCAAATTAAAACCAAGACAAAGATTACATGTAGATATATAGCTAGCTAGTGATGAAGTAAAATCCACACACACGAACAATAATTGCAACTTGATGATTGAAGTAGGCCATAATATTAGTACAATGATGTATCAATTAATACACATCAAAATCTTTACATATATATGTGGTGGTCTTCAACCTATCATAGGCTTTCTTTATCATCAGTATATACTCCCTATAACGGATAGAATCTTTTGTTATATCTTCTATTCCAACCGGTGGTCTTATCTCATCACAAAAATTACCATTTTTGAACCCTATAATTTCTCGCTCATGCTATGAAAATTAACATGTAATACACATGTCAATCATCCATAATCATAGGCTTTCTTTATCATCAGTATATACTCCCTATAATTACACCAATTTGTGAATCTATTTGTTAGGGCGATTTCAACCCTTATATACTATATATGTAAAGTTGTATATACTATGCATACCCTTGATTGTACTCTAGAAGTAACAAATAAATAGAGATCTAGTATAAACAAAAATGATCACTATAGTATTTTGCACTATTATATTTATATTAGTTAATCAAATTAAATATATCTATTGATCATGGTGGAGTTGCCATGAGAAATAGTTGCTAGTATATATAGAGTTATCACAAAAAAAAAAAAAAAAAAAATCATGACATACTTTTCTAAAAGCCTAAGTTTATGGATGAGATCGTGATCATTTAATATATAGCTAGTTGTTATTACAAAGTTAATGATATATAACATGTACAAATTGTGTTACTGTAGTGCATTATATACATATACATATATGCTCCGATCCATATTCCAATATATATATATATATATCATATATCATATATAATATGATCATATATATAAAGTGAAAGATGGAATTGAATAATTTGTTTTTCATTACTAATTTCCACGTGTTATACAATGCTTATAATTATATATCCAATAATACCTTTAATTATATATATAATAATAATTATCCTAATCGCGCGCGATATATAAATACAAATAAATTATTAGCAGCCACTGGGTCATTCATTTTTATATTTTTCATGAACAACTAAGCTATCATGAGAGCTATGATCTGATCAGTTAATAACAGAACTACCCAAAAAAAAAATGTATTATATATATTTACAATTTTATGATATAAATAAAAGCAATGTTTGGTGAATAAGTTCTAACTGCCAACTATTAATGGCAATAAAGTGAGACATGGATCGAAATATCAAAGAAACCTATTATATATATATGTACACACACATATATAATATGTAAGTTATTGATCAGTTTGGTTTTTTCACTTGAAGTTGGACATAATTATCTCTTTTGTTTAGGGAATTCAGTCATTAGTCATGGTTCGTGTGCTTAGTTTGGGGGTTATATATGCTCAGAATACATTAAAAATTAAGTAAAATATAAAATAACTATATTTTTAAGACAAATTGATAACATCATGTCGTGTTAGTCATGTTTGTATTTCTCTCAGTAACTGCAGATCGGGTTCGTGTTGTGTTATCGTCTCGTTCCAGAGACTTGTCACCCCTACTTTTGTTATGTAAAGCGTGTATGGGTTCATTAGGCCATGTATTTCATACTTTTCATCAAATCTTTATGTTATTGTTGTTGTTGTTGTTATTATAAAAATACTACATATTCTGAAAATGTGCATGTATGTATAGATATATATGCATGTACCAATTCATCCATCGTTCACACATAGCTTCACTAGGCTACAAATGGTCACTTATTATATTGCAACTACAAATCTTGCCGTTAATTATTTGGCCCTATAGCTAGCTAAAAATTACAAAGTTTGGTGATGATGTTACATTCAATAATTTCAATTTTTTGTCTCAACATTGGCAACTTTTGCATATATTGATTTGTAAATTAAATATTTATTGGAAAAGAAAAAAAAACAAATTGATAGTAATGGTAAATTATGTAGGAACTATTTCAAGTGCTCAAATGGAGGATGCAGTGTGAAGAAAAGGGTAGAAAGGGACAGTGAGGACCCAAGTTATGTGATTACTACTTATCAAGGGCTTCACAACCATATCTAGCTAGTTCTATTTAATTACATCTCTTCTATTTGATAACCATGCACTACTTAATTAATTATGTATTTTTGCATGTTGTCATTAATATTGTTGACATGAACCAGTTAATTATGATATGAAATACATAGTACTACCTTAATTAAACTTGCGCATTAATCTAGATACATTATTGGTTAATTTGCAATGGTTGTCATGTTTTGTGAGGGCTAATTCAATGTTCATTTATGATCATTGGAACTTATAAAGGTGTTGAATTTGTACTTTGAATTGGAATTGATAGGAGTTTGATATAAGAAGAAAAGCGAGCCATATATATATATATATATATATATATATACCACAAGACCACATTATCGTTGTGGCGGGGCCGGTGAACCGGCCAGGACCGGTCCATGAATAGTTTGGTGTCTCTAGACCGATTTTGTACACATGATTTGGGCCTAAAAATTATTATTCGACCCAACCTAGGACTGATTCAGGCCTGAGCTAGCCTAGACTATCCGGGTTGTGCTCTTTTTGCTTTTAAGAAAAACGAAAAATTCAAATATATATATATGATGTTTGAGGGACTATGGTAAAACTAATGGAAAGTCGACGAAACCACTGACAAAATTTCAAAGAGAAAGAAAAATTGAAGAATAAAAAGAAATGGACGGACAAAATTAGACCGCAAAATTTTTGAACCTTTTATGTAGTTTATGAAGAATTATAGGGTGAAAATTATTTCTTCTTTGTAATCAGAAGGGGGTGTTTGTACGATTGTGGATGTAGATAGTTTTTAATGTTATTATGTAATTTATGAAAAACTTGTGAACAATATTATTGCATGTGTTGTGCCTCAAATTTTCAGGTCAATTTTTTTACGACGTCTTAATTAATAGAATATTACACCAAATCAATCAAGTATTTTTTTGTAATTAACCCAAACATTAATAAAACAAGCAAGAAAATAAAAGAAACATTTTAAATAGCCCTACAATTGACTAATCGAACCCTATTCAAAACAAAAAAAATTTAAAGTAGAGTTGCGACAATTCATACATACATATCGATATGTATGTATATCCTCATAAATTCATCATTTGTCAAATAATTCAAACAAACTAGTGGGACACGTCTCTTCAAAAACTGGCAGCCGACGACGTCGTTCCCCTTCGCCGTAAAGAACACTATTTATCTTTTCATCAATAATCCTCTTCGTATATTCCACGTCAGATTCTGAAGTGGGAAAAACATGAATTATGCCATCGGATAATGGGGACCAATCATCATGTGCCACGTTGGTATCATCTGATTCGTTCTTTTCCGATGGTGGTGCCCGCCGGACGATGGTGGCGGCGGGTGGTGGCGTAGCTGCCTCCAATGGGGTATTTTTTGGTGCCATTAATGTTATTTTCTCGTCCTTGGATTCCGAGACCTGTGACAAATATCCTGATTTATTAGTCTTAATGTACCTTAAATTAAGTTTATAAATAAAAGAATTTGATCATAAGAATTTAAATTTCAAAATTAGTAATCCTATTTTTGGATATCGTGACATTCCTAAACAAAAGATTTATCAACTAAATAGAAATATGTAATCTGCAAATTAAATTTGTCCCGTAACTATAAATATTTTAGGTAGCAGATCCTATCAGATTTTGATTCTGCGCAATTATCTAATTTGTGCAATTTTTGTCATATAAGTTCTGATTTTGTGCGATTTTGATCCCAACAAGATTCTCACAATATTCTTATCATTTAGTCAAAGAAACCTAAAATACATACTACCAATAAAAGATACAGAACTGGAAATATTATTCTTAACTATAATGGTAAAAACGACGAGAATCGAAACTGCCAAATCAATAAATTATAAAACTAAGATGGTCAACCCCTAAAATTGCAATTAAGCCAAGCTTTCTTATAATTTTTTTTCAACCTATCTTATAAAGCCCTAAAAAAGGTTTAGTCAAGAATTTGATACGATCCCATACATAAAGCGTACTCACTACGAGAGGCAAAGACTAAACCAACAACTGAGGTTTCATCCTAAAATCAATCAGTGATAAGAGGAGTAGCTCACTTAGCTTATAAACAGTGCTCTGTTCCTTAATTAATCAATGCGGGATAACTCACGAGTGACATATATTTCAACAATAACATAAAACAATAGGAAAAAAACGAGAAAAACGTACATATATATATGTATATGTATATGTATACATACACACACAAATACATATAAGTGTGTGTTTTCTTTGGAAGTTGAAGTTAGGGTTTTGACATACCGGAGAAGAAGTTTGTTGTTGAATGCTCATGATCGCCAATCGCACAAGGTGGAAGATCTTCGGCATTAATTATTTACGAAATCAATAAATTAGAGAAATAAAATCAGAATCTTTAATTTGGCCTCATATATATAGTTATATACATATATGTATTCCTTTCCTATCTACAATTTTACTCCATTAGCTTTTAGAATTCCTGTTATGCTTAAAACTCTATTAATTTGAAAACTGTTATTATATACACCTTTATGTTGCAAATTTGCAATAATACTTTGTTTTGGATAAATAACTTTTAATTTATATCTAATTGTTTAATTAACCCTTATTATTAATATATGCATATATTAATTAGATTATATAGTCTTTCGTGCATTAATGAAAGGGAAAGTGCCACGTACAAATTATAATTGAATTGAAACTGATCAGAGACTCTTGTTATCTTGTTGATGAATAATTTGTTGAGATAATTTTTTATACTAATCATTAGTTGGTTGAAAAGATTTTCATTATCCGATATTATTGGGATCCTTTTTCGTTGTTGTACAAATTATTTTTGCTTACTTATATAAGTTGAAAATTGTGGACATCTTTTTTTTTTTTTTGTTTTTAATACCCAAACTTTTTTGGGCTAGTTCAAAATTCTCCACTTGTTCGATTATTGTTATCCACAATTGGTTGTAATTTGTAAACTATTGAAATATTTACATTATATTATTCTTTTTATTTATAACATTATTATGTTATACATTCAATTCAAAATAAACACTTGGAATTAATTCATAGGCGCTCGTCCCTAATAAACCTTTTTAATATAATTTTCATATTTGCATCTCAAGAAATTGGACCAAAACTAATTGGGCCAGAAATTTAGAAGCTTGTCCCTAATACAACCCAGTCCAGAACTGAATCTCGACCAAACCCAAACTCCTTAAGAATACCAATTTGTTTGTGTTTTCTTTAGTTTTTTTTTTTATTTTTATGGCCGCTTTCTTGGAATTAATTCATAGGCGCTAGCCACTTCACCTGCGGGTTGACGGGTTGCCTAGCCAGCCGCATATAGGACAGCAATAGGCTTCATTTTAGAGGCCCGAAAAAAACTAGGCCTATTTTGGCCTAATCGAACGACCCAAAGCTAGATAGGCCCGAACGGCCCAACCAAAATACACATGCATATTGGGCTGGGTTATGCGATAAGAACGGTCCGATGAAATTTTGGGTCGGCCCGATCTAACCCGATTTTATGACTTGGTTGTTGGCCTTGAGCTAGACCATCCCAACCCATTGTTAGCTCTATATGTGATCTTTTATTCCAAAATGGTGTTCAATCTCATACTCCATTATACAAATGATTGTCACGTGTATAAATATTACCATAATATTTTTCAAGCATAAAATTATGGATTATTATAAGACAAGTGATAATTAACCGTAAAAAAACATGTGACAATTATTTGTGTGTTGGAATAGGAGATAAAACACCATTTTGAAATAGAAGATCTTGTTGGGGAGGCGAGGCGGATGAGATCTTCTATTCCAGGATGATGTTTCATTTCCTATTCCACCGCACGGATGATTGGCACGTGTGTAGAAGTTACTATATTAATTTTAGAGCATAAATCAAGGCTAAATTGTGGGATTTTAATATAGTAACTTATGTACACGTGTCAATCATCCGTGCGACGGAATATGAGATGAAACACCATCCTGGAATAGAAGATCTCATCCGATATAAAATGCAGTTGTTTTGTTCGTCTAAAATTGCCTAATGTACAATAATGACATCATCTTATACACATGACATTTACGTTATAAATCAAACATCGCGACAAATATGAGATCACGTATGCAATACCATGACTTTGAACCGAGATGGGCAAATCCATTACTAATCCATATTGATAAAATTTGAATTGCATGACACATAATAGGAAATCATCTTTACTTGCAATATTTTTCTTTCTTTTGATCATAACTTATAACATAAGCAAAAAATTCACCAGCCCACAAAGTCATAACCCGAAAAAGGATTGTGAAACCTCCCATTGGAACTCTATACTACTATCAGCACAAATTGAGGGCTGAGAGATAATAATGCAATAAATTCAAGTGGTTGGAAATTTTTGTTTTAATCCTCAACGTCTCTGCCTTTAATTTTCTGGTAAAAAAAAAGACAACAAATTTTTTCAACTATTAAACTCAACAGCCAAGGTGGAAATTAATGGGACAGGTCAAAATACATGCATGAAAATGTTATTGCAATCTGAGCTGCCAAAAAGCTATTACCTCATTAATTTGAAGCCATTTCAAAATATTTTGACAGTATATATATATATATATATATATATATATATATATATATATAAAAATTGCAAAATTAGTCACGTGTCTATAGGGATGTTGCAATATTAGTCATGCCATAATGTGATAATTTTGTCCCTCAGCAGAAATAGCAATATTTTAGTCAATAACATGTTTTTACATTTTCATAATTAAAATATTTTTATGTAAAACCCATATCTCGAATTTTTTTCCGGATTTATAACTCTAAAATTTTCTCTCATTAGACAATTTATAGTGTAAATTATAAATAAATTCAACTCATAAGTAAATGAAACATATGCTCACTATTTTCTACTTTTTTTTAAATAAATGGAAATATATAAAAAAGAAAAGAAAAGGTCCTGATCACAAGTCGATCAGGTAGCAAAGGAAAAATAATGCAAAATTTTAGGAAAAAAACAAAAATTACTTAAAAATACAATTTAACTGAAGGGCGTTTATGTCTCAAGTATTTTCGAGTGATATTGTCATTTGTTGGTTTTGTACGTGCTCACCATTTTCTACTTGATCTTAGGTATATTGAATATTGAAATAGCCCTTTAAGACTAAATTTGCACTAACGTACTAAAAACTTATAGCACCAGAATTACACAAAAATCCAAAATTTACAGAATCAAAATTGCCAGAAAGCAAAACATACCAGACTAAAATCGCAACCTCAAAGTTTACATGACTAATATTGCAACACCATACCATTTTGTAGTTTTCCTATATATATAACTAAACTGGTTCGTACTCAAAAAACAAAAAAGCTAAAGTGGTTCATAATTTAGAACACTCATCATAACATTTTTTCTGCCCAAAAAATGGCTGAAATTTTTTATATCGAAATTTTCTTGACAATTGTTTTTTTTCTAGCTTTGTACGCCTGGAAAAATTCCAGGACCCTCGTTCCAAACTGGCCGTTGATCGGAATGCTACCAATGCTTCTCCTAAACGTCGAAAAAATCCACGACAAATGCACGGAGGTTTTCGTAAAATCCCGACGGGGAACATTCCATTTCCAGGGGCCCTGGTTTTCAAACATGGACATGTTAGCCACGGTTGATCCCGAAAACATCCACTACATCATGACTGGAAGCTTCCAGAATTTCCCGAAAGGCCCGAAATTCAGGGAGATTTTCGACGTTTTGGGAGACGGGATTTTCAACGCCGATCATGTGTCCTGGAAAGAACAGAGGAACCTCGCCAGGGGTTTGATCACTCACCAGGGATTTCACCGGTTTCTGGCGAAAATTAGCCGGGAGAAAGTGGAGAAAGGCCTGATTCCGGTTCTTGAAATGGTTTCGGCCCTGGAAAACCGGGTGGTCGATTTGCAAGACGTGTTCCAGAGGCTTACTTTTGATACCACTTGTGTTTTGGTCACGGGGTACGATCCGGGGTGTTTATCGGTCGATTTTCCTGATGTCCCGTTCTCGAAAGCCCTGGATGATGCCGAGGAATCGATTTTTATGAGACATGTGTTGCCTGAGAAGGTATGGAAATTGCAAAGGTGGATTGGGGTTGGGGGAGAGAGGAAATTGAGTGAAGCTTGGAAAGTTTTGGATAGTGTTATTTGTAGGTATATTGATATGAAAAGGGAAGAAATGATAAAAAGTGGTGTTAATTATTCAATTGATGGTGTAGATTTGTTGACATCTTACATGAATTTAGGGGATGATACTAAAATCCAGGGCTTGAAATGTGATGATGACAAGTTCTTGAGGGATACGATATTGAATCTTATGATTGCGGGGCGGGACACGACAAGTTCTGCCCTGACGTGGTTTATGTGGCTCGTGTCGACGAATCCTGAAGTGGAAAACAAAATCCGGGACGAACTCAAATCGATTCTGCCCTTGAAAGAAAACGAAAAAGGGCGAATTTTTGGCGTTGAAGAAATCAAGAATTTGGTTTACTTGCACGGAGCGATTTGTGAGGCTTTAAGACTATATCCACCGGTTCCATTCCAACATAAGGAGCCTTTGAAACCGGATATTCTCCCGAGTGGGCATTTTGTCGACCCGAAGATGAAAGTGATGTTTTCTTTGTATGCCATGGGGCGAATGGAGACGATTTGGGGGAAAGATTGCTTGGAATTTAAGCCAGAGAGGTGGATTTCGAAGGGGGGGTTTATTAAACATGAGCCGTCTTACAAGTTCCTAGCGTTTAATGCCGGTCCAAGGACGTGTTTGGGGAAAGAAGTCGCGTTTGCTCAGATGAAGGCGGTGGCCGCCACTTTGATATATAATTATGATGTTCGGGTGGCGGAGGGCCACCGTGTGGTGCCAAATTGTTCCATTATACTCTACATGAAGAATGGATTGAAGGTTAGGGTTTCTAATAGATGGTCCTGAGATTGAGAGAGAGTTTAATTTGTGTTTGATTATTTGTGGGAACTTGAATGTGTTGCTATTTAGATTTTCCTGTCTTGTTAGCTAGTGCCCTTTAATTTCCTTTGATGGTATTTTGGTAATGGAGAAATTATGGATTATGGTTTTTATTTGATGATGATTATAATTAGGGAAAAGAATATTATCTTGTTTTGATTGTTTTAATTTATTTGTTTGTTCATTTTAAAAAAAAAAAATCGACCATATTATTACAGAGACTCGAACCTCGACTTCTTCACTGAAGAGTAATACATGTGGTCACTATTTGTTTGTTCGTAAAACCCTAAGATAACCCACATTTTACCGAGAGATTTTCGAGATTTTACACCAAATTTGAATAATGGTGTATCAATAGTTGACAACTTTTTTTTTATTTTTATGAAATGTGAATACTTGTCCATATGTCTATCATCTAAATATTTAATGGGCAATATAAATATATTAGGTGTAATATGAGGATATTTATGTTTTTTACTGTTTGAATAAGAAAAAGTGCAATTGTTTTGCTCATTTCACTATAAATAATATTTGTTTCTATTTTTAAAATTTATTTTCAGGTATATTAATGTTATTTTGGTACCTATTATCTTCATGTCACATCTTTCGTTGCAGAAATTAAACACTATAAAATAAAAACAGTTTCATTTCTAAATTCATATAGCTAGTCTTCTTATAAATCCAGACACATTCTCAATTTTACACGAAACCTAGCAAAAATAATTTCCAACTCTGGAAATACTTGAAACATGAAATGAATTTGAAAAGGAATAAATTGGAATATAAAATTTGGAAATCAAGGAAAACTAAAAATCAATACAAAAAACGAAGAGTATGAAGATTATAAACCCATCATGATTATTTTGAATCTGATGTGAATAATTATGAATCCACTAGAAATATTCCTTGTCATTGTTATGTATCATAAATAAACAATTTATTTACTAATTTTTTGAAGCCCTTTCACACTCATGGGGCAATTAAGGCATATTAATGGAAGTTAATTCCACGCAACTCATGACAGGGATGTATGTGACATTGGATTTTATTAATTAATACAAAACAACCAAGAAAAAGGGTGATGCAAACAAAAAAAACTAAACTAAACAAATATAAAACAACCAAGATATAAAGCATCAAATTAAAACTCAGCGAGTTGTAATTTTTGGTTAGATCAGTGACTGCTTGCACTTCTAATCCAAGTTTGGACGATCCATACCAAACTCCTTTCTAATCTGCAGATCTACCAAAACTGATGAAAAACTCCGAATGGGCTCCAGAAAAACAGATATCTGAATAGATCTAAAAAATAAAAGAAAAGAAAAGAAAAAACTACGAAAAGAACAAACGGGAAAAAAAAAAAAAAAAAAAGCAAACCAACTTGTGAGAAATTGAAAAAACTCAAGAGAAAGAAAAAAACATCAAAAGAAACCTTTATCTCCTCCTTCCATGGTTGGAGGGCAAAGAGAAGAGATTATATTTGCAGAGAGCAAAAAGAAAAGCGGATCACTCAAAAAAATTTTTTTTTGAAAGAACTACTCATATAGTATAAATTCACTTATGTTATTCTTGAGTAAAAATTGAATTAAACTAATTTTGGTTTAACTTCATCACGGAACTAAGGAGAAAGAAATTGGCTATAAATGTTAATTTAAAATATTTTATTAATTCCTACGTACATTATATTATATTTCTTTGAATTTATATAAGAATGTCGAGCAAATATTATTTACATCATACAATAGTGGTGATTTTAATTTCACACGACTTCTAATGAAACATCACTCTCCTTTACGATATTTCGTATCACATTTATATAATATAATAATCATTTTAAGGGTCTGATTTAAATTTTAAATAGTATTTCTGATCCCTTGTCACCTATCGAGCTGACGTTACCTTTCAACTTCAAATCTTTGATTTCTTGAGGCACGATAAATATTTTAATCGATCCCTTAGTTTATGTTGAACAAATTCCACCTATCTATTATGTTATTTTTATTTCTTTTTTTATAATTTCGTATTGACTTTTTAGAATATTTTTTTACCATTATCATTATTAATACAGATACAAAAGTTGAACAGCCTTTCACCAGAAAAGTAATGGAAGTTCAACCATTTCAGTTGTGTGTGTATATAAATATAATATACTTAATCTTTTGATGGGTAGTTCCAGAAATTTCTGCTTTTAAAAGAAGTTATTTATTGTAGCAGAAGCTATAGTAGTTTAGAATCGAAAGTTGATAGTGTTTGTAAATAGAATTAGAAGTTGAGAGTCACTTTTTGGTGAAAAAAAAGTTGTAATATAAAAGTCAATCTATAATTAGAAATCCAAAGCACTACTAATTCGTATGAAATTTTCCGACGCTATTTTGTTTAGCGGCGTATTATCTTTGGTTAGCGACGGAACTGTTTTGTTGTAGTGATGTTTGTTTACTTGAAAGACCTAAATATGGTATTATCTAGAAAATTAAACAAAAAAAAAACTTCAATATAAATGAAGAAAATTACAATAATGAATCAAACTATACTTATATTCAGATACATAAAAACCATTATTATCTCTAATTCTTGGAATGGAAATTTACAAACCAATCAAACATGAAAAAATAAACATACATTGACATAATTCACTACATATCTAACCTTTTCTTGCACTAACATTAAGACATGGATAGGGATACAACATATTGCACAAACAATATAACAAATATATATATATATCTTTTTCTTTCAATTTTTGGACTTAATAATTTCAAGTAGTCCATCTCTTGGTAACCCTAACCTTCAACCCATGTTTCATATATAGAATAACAGAGACATTAGGGCTCACAGGATGCCCTTCCACCACTTCAACCTTGTAATTATGTATAATTGCAGCAGCCACAGATTTCAATTGAGTAAAAGCAACTTCTTTGCCTAGACAAGTCCTTGGCCCTGCATTGAAGGCCAAGAACTTGTACGACGGTTCGTATTTTATCGTCCCACGTTCCGTTATCCATCTTTCCGGCTTAAATTGTTTGGAATCCTTCCCCCAAATATAATCCATTCGCCCCATCGCGTATAGAGAGAACAAAACCTTCATCTTTGGATGCACATAGTGACCACTTGGAAGCATCACAGGTTGAATAGGAGCCTTATGTTGGAATGGCACTGGTGGATACAACCTTAGGGATTCACATAATGCACCATGTAAGAATACTAGGTTACGCAGTTCGTCCACCTGAAAGAGACGGAGCGAGAAAATAAAGATTAGTTGGTGAAATTATTATTTTTTTTTGGTGAAATTACTAGATAAAGGGTTTTTTTTTAAATATTAAGGTGGGAAAAATTTAAAACCTTAATAATTTAAAGGGATAATTGCAAAAGGCCCCTAAGGTTTGGGCTAATTAAAAAAAAAACAAGAGGTTTTTGAAAAACCTTTGAGATTTGATTGTGACTTAAATTTAAGGGGGTAATTGTAATATTTTGATAAACGTACGTATGGGGAGCTTTTGAAATATTTTTGCATATGAAGAGGGAAAATGTAGAACGGATCAAACTTAAAGGAGTTTTTGTAATTTACGAAAAATTCTAGTTTTTTTTTTTGTATTTATCCCTAATTGTGTATATATTATATTTTTTATTATAAGTTTTATGAATCTAAGGGGTAGCCGCCAGCCCCCCTTGGCTCCGTTCCTTTACCTGAAACAACCTCCATTTTCCAGCTTCCTTCTCCGGTACAACGGAATTCAGCTCGTCCCGTATCTTTTTCTCGACTTCCGGATGTGTCGAGACGAGCCACATAAACCATGTCAGAGCCGAGCTGGTCGTGTCGCGTCCCGCGATCATGAAATTCAGTATCGTGTCCCTAAGAAACTTGTCGTTGCGTTCAACCCCCATCGACTCGTCGTCTCCTTTAATATACGACGTCAACAAATCGAGACCCTTTTCGTCATTTTCGTCACATTTCTCCGATTCGAGCAATTCTTGGCGTTTCATCGACACATACTTGCCAATAACATCATCCAGAACGGCCCAAGCTCGACTCAATTTCTTTTCGTGCCCGATTCCAAGCAACTTCTCCAGCTTCCAGAGACTTTCCGGCAGGCAATGCCGCATCAATATAGCTTCCTCAGCCTCATCCATGGCCCTGGAAAAGGGCACATCCGGAAATTCAACAGACAAACACCCTGGATCATATCCAGTAACCAACACACAAGTAGTATCAAATGTAAACCTCTGGAAAATGTCCTGTAAATCAACCACAAGGCCCTGTTTGGCAACATGTTCCAGGACCGGAATCAGGCCGTGTTCGATTTTCGCCCAGGACGTCCGGATCAAGAACTTGCGAAAACGCTCGTGCGTGATCAGGGCGCGCCCCTGTTTCCTCTGGCTACTCCACGACTCGGAGTCGGAATTGAAAATCCCGTCTCCCAAAACGTCGAAAATTTTCTTGAATTCCGCGCCCTTCGGGAAATTCGCGAAATTCGCTCATGATGAAGTGGACATTTGCTGGATCAGCCGTGGCGATTATGTCCATGTTTGCAAACCAGGGGCCTTTGAGCCAAAATGTACCACCAACAAGTTCGAAAATGTCGACACAACGGTCATGGACACGATGGACATGGAAAAACAGGCTTGGGAGCATGCCAAATATTGGCCAATTAAATGGGAGTCCATTGATATTTTTGAACCACCAAACAAGGAATAAGCAAAAATTGCTAGAAAGATTAATTCGGTATAGCCTAATGAGACCATTTTTTTTTATGTGCTAACAAATTTGACCTATAACTCTATGAATGAGATAAGAAAATTAGTCTCAAAGGGTCTATTTGTAGCCATGAGGAAATTAATTAATGTTTGGAGTGTGAGAGTATATAAATGAATTGTTTAATCATGTGAAGTGATGAGTTTAGGTTCTAGATTGGCATGGTAGCTTATCAGTTAATTAACATCATCCACCACCTTTGTTTCTCACGTGGAAAGAGTCGAGGATGTGTATTGGGCTGCAATGGATCGAAATAAGAAGGGTAATTCAAAATGATGTCGACGTTAAATTTTCTATTAAGACCCCATTTCTAGAAGAAAATGGGTAACGCTAAAGGTGTAGAGTCCCAAAATTCATTCGTTTTGGTTTGTTTAGTTGGAATTGGCATTGGGTCGGGCCGATCCCATCGGGCTTACAAAGAATTGATCGGGTCAGGCCAATTTTGACCTAGTCCATATATGCACTTCGTGTACAAAAAAAAATTGGGTTGGGCCAAAAAGTCATGCCAACCCTGACGTGTCGACCCATTCGGCCCGAGTCAGATATGCCATACTTTTTTGGGCGTAAAAAACATGGCCTAGTCCGAACAAACCTAGGGTTGGGTCAGGCTAGCCAAACTTAGATTTTCCAACTTAGATTTGCCACACCCATTTAAGTTTCCTAGTTTTCTCGATTTTGTTTCCTTTTTATTTCGAATTTGTTTAGGGTTTTTGGTTTCCTTATTTCGAATTATTGAATCATAATTTTGCATTAGCAATAAAAGTTTTCTTTCTTTTGAAGATTATTCGTCTCCCAATTATCACGTCCCATGTCAGTTTCAAGCAATCTTCCAAACATATATAATTAACTTCTAGAAAAGATTAAAAAAAAAAAGAAGAAAATGAATCAGTTTACTTGATTACATAAATAACATATGTAATTATGTAGTTCATTTCATATAAATTGACAAATATAAATAAATACATTTCTAACTATTGCAAGAAATAAAACCGTGTTAATTCAGAGAAAATAACAATAATTTGAAAGTTAATAATTTTTCATGACTAGAATACGCAAAAGCAAAATATAAATATAGTTGAGTAGTCCTTTTCTCAGGATAGTGAAGTGACATTGATCCTATAATCAATCAACATGGTGAAGAGTTTGGTGATAATTTGGTTTACACATAACCAACCTTAACAAGAATCAGATTAATTTGACCAAATATTTGTGGTGGGGGTTAAGGAAATTGGTGTTAATCGTGGAACAATATTAGTGTTCGCAAACGGCTAAGGAATTTGGTAAAAATTAAGAAGCTAGTTGCAGTGACCTAGGATTTCGACTTTGGGGGGCGAAAAACGGACCGAGTTCATATATTTAAACTATGAGAAAAAAATTTGGAGGGCAACTATAAAACACAACTTTTTGAAGTTTTTTATCAAAGTTTTGGGGGGCAATTGTAAGAAAATTCCTATATTTTAGCTATAAAAAAATAATTTAAAAAAAATTGGGGATGGGGAATAATTTTGGAAAATTTTGGGGGACAAAGAACCCCCTTGCCCCCCCCCGTCCGCCGGCTAGTTGTACCTAAGTCATCGTCATAATATTAGAGAAGTGGAGGAGGGAAGTGTTTGGGATAAGTTTAGCCACTCCCCCTCGGCTAGTTGTACCTAAGTACATCATGTCATAATATTAGAGAAGTGGAGGAGGGAAGTGTTTGGGATGAGTTTAGCCATACCCGAGACTCGAAACTCGGTAGGTCCAATCCATTGGATGTGCAGTTATCAATATGGTTTTTACAAAAACTTATGTGAGACGGTGATATTTTTGCATAAAAATTAATACTTTTAGTATAAAAAGTTATATATATTTGTCGAAATACACTTAAATTAGTGTATTTAGACAAAATATCACTTTTTACACTAAAAGTATCACTTGTTACTCCTAAAAGTTTTATTTCTCACGATCTCACAAGAGACATGCTATTGTTTTTTGTTTTTATTAATATTTAATAAATCGATAGATTTACATATACAAAAGCAATATATATACAACACAAAGAAAATATATAATACACACTTGAACTTATCATTGTTATACCGAACAATCAATATATAATATAAATTACGGATAATTAAAAAAACTTAAAGTTCGAGCTAATTACGAAAAAGAAAATCAGAAATATTCCTTTCATAAGTAAAAAATATTTAGAAACCCCGTGACATTTATAAAAGTGGATAACAACATAACCCACCCACCCACCCACCCACCCCGTGAGGTTTGGACTAATTAGAAAAAAAAATTAGAGATGTTTAAAAATTTTAAAAAATGAGGTTTGATTATGTCCTATATTATTCTCTTTATAAGCAAAATTATTTCAAAAAACACCAGATATATATAAAAAAAACTACAATTAACCCCTTTAAATTTAAGACATAATAAAATTTAATTTTTTTTTTGTAATTTTGAAACAACTTTTGGTTTTTTTGTAATTAGCCAAAACCTTATTGGTGTTTTTGTAATTATCTCTTATAAAAATATACAGTTATCCCATTAATTAATTTTTTTTATAATTTTAAAACATCTCTGGATTTTTGTAATAGCCACAAGCATGTGGTGTGTTTTTGTAATTATCCCTTTAAATTACAATCAAAGATTCTAACAAAATATATTAAATGAAAATTTGATCTGAAAATATGTGATGGCTGCTATGAATGCTACCAAAATATATTAAATGAAAATTTGATCTGGAAAATATTTATTTATAAGTATAATTTGAAATATAAGTGTATAAATTTTAATTTTAAGGCAACAAAAAATATTAAATCATGGGTGACATGCCATTTATTTGTTTATGGTACGCAAGATAATTATCTTAAACAAAACGACGCCGTTGCTTACCGCCGCCGTGCACCTTCTCTGTCTGCCTAGGGTTTTTGAGCTGAGCTTCGGGAGCTAAAAAAAATTTCTTCAACTTCTGCAAATTTATTTTCGTGGTTAGTTTAATGGCTGCCTATCAATTAATTCCTAGTCCAATTCGCTAATTTTGTTTAAATATGTTAGTATTTGCTCTATGATTTAGAATAAAGCTTATTTTTTGTTTTTATTTTTATTTTTGTTGAAATTATTATCCGTTAAGCCCTATCAACATATACACACATATATAATATAGACATTCTTATGCAGGATGTATTTTTTGTTTTGTTTTTGACTGTGTAGGATGGTTTGGTGTTGCAGACTATATTTAGTGTGGCATTGTTATAGTGCGTGCACCCACTTTGCTTTGCTTGATTATATCCATGGAAAAAAAAATATATTTTGTTATGATTGAAGCTCAATATTGAAGCTCAATATATTTGGAATTGGGTTATCTTTTGCTAAAATTTAGCTCACTTTTGTTTAGTAGGCTGTCCAGTGGAATCAGGGTTGATATCGTGAAGAAGTGCTAGTCTCCATTGATTTTTGCTAGTGTCTGAAACTATGGTCACTGATAAATTGGTTTTTAAATTAATTTTCATGAATGGTCCATATGATGCCCGTGTGCTCGTTAATTAGGAACTTTTTTTCATCACAAAGTTAATCCCTTAATTCGTTATTCTTAGAGTTTGATTTCATTACAATCAATTCTGACCTGAAAGTTGCAGTGTTTCTAGAGAGTCTCTTCGATTTTTGGAATGAATCATATGCTATCATTGATGCTCTCTGCCCATACGTATTCGGTATTTCTTATTTCCTTTCGATTTTAGGTAATAATGGTCCTTTTATATGTAAAACATATGTTAAACCATATCAAAGTTTAGTATTCTTGTTCTTCGTTTTTTAGTAATGATGCGTCTTTTTTCTGTCAAACTGTATCGAAGTTTGCCTTTTTCCGTCAGTAATTATCGAGAACATCTCTGATTTGCAACTATTGCATGGTGAAGGCATCTCACATTGTAACTTATTATTACACCAGAAGAAGATATGGATGGAGTTATTTTAGGCATGCCAGGGCCATGGGCTGATAGTAATTACGAAGCAGCTGACATATACACAACAAAAATTGGAGGACTTGCCGTATGTTGCTCGATTTAGTCCCAAATTTTCATACTTTTGTAATTTGTTGCTCCTCAAATATGACGTTGCTATTTCAATTTATCAGGATTGGCCCTTGCCAATTGTTAGTGAGAAGCCAGATTTGCTTGAGTGCAGTACATGTGGAAACAATCTTTCTCTCCTTGCACAGGTTTAAATCGTGAATCCTTATTGTTTCCGTTCTTGCCCATTGATAATCACTAAAACTTCTTCTCCTGACGTTTTTCTTTGTGGTTGTGTTTCCAGATTTATGCTCCAATTTCAAATAAATCGTTATCAATAGATGAGCGAGTAATTTACGTGTTTGGCTGTCTCGTTCCACATTGTGAGAGCCTCCTGTAAGGTCCTTTTTTAATTTTACCATGAAACTGTACTGCTATTTAGTGATGTTTTCGAATCAGTTTTGCTATTAGACCTATTTAATATGGGGATAATTAAAAAAAAAAAACACCTAGGTTTTTAGGCTAATTACAAAAAAATCCGGAGATGTTTCAAAATACAAAATACTCTCTCGGGTTTGATTTTGTCTTAAATTTAAAGTGGTAACTATAATATTTCTATAAATCTCAGGGGGGGCTTTTGAAATGTTTTTTTGCATATGAAGTGGGAAAATATAAGACGTAATCAAACCTCAAGGAGTTTTTTGCGATTTTCAAAAACTTCTGGATTTTTTTGTAATTAGACCGAACCTTTTTTTTTGGCAACTATTCCTTTAATATATTTCATTTTCTTAACTTGTGCAGCTGGCGAGCTATTCGAGTCCAGAAGATTCCAAGCAACGAAGGGGTGCAAGTTCCTACATCTACTCTTTCTGTTTCAAATAATAATTGGCGGGAGGATCTATGGTCATTTGACATTGGAAAGGCCGGTCATGAAAATGATGATGATGATGATGATGATATAGATCTGGAGGAGTTGGGTAGGGCACTTTCTGAAGCCGCAAATTTTACTTCTAATGGCAAAAAGCCGAGTAATGATGCTGAGTCCAGTAGAAAGCCTCTGTCCACAAGTCAACCAGCTAGGTCTGTCGATGATAAAATACCAGGTATACTTAAGGAGTGTTTGCAAGCAATTCTACTTTTGGAGGAATTGATTTATTGCCTTGGAAGCGGCAAGTAGTTGAGAATTAGAAGTTGGTAATGTTTGCAAATAGAAGTTCTGAAATTATTAAGCTAAGAGTGTTTAGCGGATAAGCTGTAAAGGTGCTTGTATGTGTGTAAAAGTTAAACTAGAAGTAGAACATGAAATCTAAAGCACCCCTCCCCCTACTTTTAGATCTTGATTTAATGGATCAGAAGTTGAAGCTGGCATTTGCAAACACTAAAAGCTGAGAATCACTTTTTTTAAGTGTTCGCAAACACTCCCTTGACATTTATGTTAAAGCTTACTTAAGTATGAATTTTCGACTCCATTAAACACTCAGTACTTGTTTTTCCTGGCAGTAATTGTTTTTGCATCGTTGCAGTGATGCCGTGCTTTTACATTTTCACTCAAGACGAAAAGCTATTCAAAAAAGTTACTTCTGAAAGTTCCAAACACCCCTCTATTCAAGAGTGTGATTACAATTCTGAAGATCATCCAAATGGAGAAACATACGAAGAAGAGAATTATGAATACGATAGAGCATTAAATGCTGATAGGACTTACCTTAAGTTCAAGAAACGAATGGATGCATACCCAGAACAATGCTTCAGGTAAAAAGCCCCCTAAAAGCTCGCCCTTTTAATTTTGATGTACAAATATGACAGTATCTTAAGGCCATTATCTTTGGCTTTGATTAGCCTTCAAATTCTGTTTGGGATAATTACAAGAACTACCCCTATGGTTTAGCCTAATTACAAAAAACTCCTGTTATCTTTCAAAATTACAAATCCCCCCCTTGAGGGTGAAATTGTAAGGTAAAAAAATGTCAAATGGGTATTTGTAATTTTAAAAGACAGCTATTTTCTTTTTGTTTTGTAATTAGGTTGAACCTCCAGGGTAAAAACACCCCTGAGGTTAGCATAATTACAAAAAAAATCCAGAGATGTTTTAAAATTACAAAAAAGTCCCTCAGGTTTGATTTTGTCTTAAATGTAAGGGGGTAACTGTAATATTTTTATAAATATCGGGGGGGTTTGAAATGTTTTTTCGCTTATGAAGGAGAAAATGTAAGACGGGATCAAACCTCAATGGGGGTTTTGCAATTTCCAGAAAATTCTGGGTTTTTTTTGTAATTAGGCTAAACCTCAGGGGGATTTTTGTAATTATCCCTAGTAATTAATCCATTCTTTTTCTTCTCCGCTAAAAGGGTGGTGGTTTTTTTCGCATAGGTATTCGTACGGTGGAAAACCTCTATTGGCTTCTGGAGAAATGGGAGATCCTGGGATATGTAGACTTTGTGGTGGGACAAGACATTATGAAATGCAGCTAATGCCACCATTGATATTCTTCTTGCAAGAAGCAGCTGATGATCAACAGAGGATATCTTTAGAGAAATTTAATTGGATGACTTTGTTAGTCTACACTTGTTCCAAGGTAAGTGTCTTTTTGTTGTACAAGTGCAACATAAGTAGAGATAACATACATGAGAATAACAGAGAAAAAAGAGTCGTGATACAAGTCCGTAAATTGGGTTAATTACAAAAACTACCCTCAGGTTTAGCCTAATTACAAACCCAGTTATCTTTCAAAACTACAAATACCCCTGTTGACATTTGTTTCTATTTTACAAATTGCACTCTTGAAAATAAGTAAAGATACGATACATGGGAATAACAGATAAAAAAGAGTCATGATACAAGTCCGTAATTTTGGTTAATTACAAAAACTACCCTGAGGTTTAGCTTAATTACAAAATGGCCCGGTTATCTTTCAAAATTACAAATACCCATGTTGACATTTGTTTCTATTTTACAAACTGCTATCTTGAGGGAGAGTGAGTTACAAAAACTACCCATGAGGTTTTAGTCTAATTACAAAAAAATCTCAGTTATCCCTTGACGTTTGTTTTCGCCTCCAATATTGCAACACAAATGACTTGCACCATTTTTTCTTTGGATTGTCAACTCATTTTTCATCTTTTCAAATTTATAACTTGTCTCTGTTCTCTTTTAGAGCTGTGCAGAAGCGTCTTACCGGGTAAAATCTGGCAGTGAAGACTGGATTATAGCTGAAGAGGCAGTTAATATTCAATATGAGTAAATTGTATTATGTTCAACAAAATTCAAGTTGTAAAAACACAGCACAAAAGGTTTTGTTCTTATATGGGAAGAGTCATGAATGTGTAATAGAGGTAAAAGTTTTTGGTTGATTTTGTGGGATTGCCAAACTTTTATTTATCAGGTATAAAATGATTGTTTTTTTTTTTTTTTGGTTATTAGGCTCAACCTTGGGATATTTTTCATAATCATCCCTGACATTAAATACAAAGAAGGCAAAATTGCAAATTAGTCCTATAGTTATCTATAGCAAAAAGGTCCTGTGAAAATCACGTTTTGCAAAAATATCCTATAACTATATAAACGTCTCAATTTTGGTCCTACAAAATGCACATTTTGCAAAATAGTCCTGTAACTGTATTAAAATCTCAATTTTGGTCCTAATTTCACAGGTAATTGGGAACTAAATGTGCCAGTCACTGAACTTCAATGAAATTAGTACCAAAATTGTGATTTACATATAGTTACAGGACTATTTTGCAAACCATGCATTTTGCAAACCATGTATTTTGCAGAACCAAAAACAAGAGTTTGCTATAGTTACAGGACCTTTTTGCAAAATGTGATTTTTACAGGATCTTTTTGCTACCGTCTTGTAATTGGACTAAATTTGCAATTTTGCCTACAAAGAAATATGATATAGAGGTCTTCACAATGTAGCAATATATATTGAATAAGCCACTGGTATTATCACCTCATGAACCTATAAATAACTACTCTTTCATTCCAATCATCCCTGAAACAAGGGACCTATTTCAACTTGTGTTATATATATATATATATATATACAATAAACAAGGTAAGCTTACAAGGGGCTACCAATATTTACACACATTTGTTTACTATACAGCAAGAAGCTCATGAAACTTTCAGACGGGATCGTTTACTTCCACCTTTTAGCGTTTTTCAATCCTTTCGATTTCTGTTTAGCAGCTTGAAATGCCTGCACTTTCTGTTTCTTCCTAGCTTCCCTCTCCGCCTAGTAAAAAAAACAATATTCGTTTAGTTTTATAAAGATATTCGTCATAAGGACTTTTAATCATAAATGTGTTACTATGTATAAACTCAATTACCTTAGACATCTTGGATTTGGCTTTTGCTCTTGGAGACTTCTCCTCAAGCTCAGCCTCTTGTTCGAGCTCCCTTTCTCTCGCTTCAAGATTCTTCTCCAAATAATACTGTCACGACCAAGAAAAGGCACTACATTATCAAATCAACAGGAAAAAAAAAAAAAAACAATATCCATAGAGAACTAACGGAGTGTTAGCAAAAGCTTATGATTTTAGAGGAAGTGATTTATTGCACCGGAGAAGAAAAATAGTCAGAAGTTGGTAGTGATCGTAAATAGAGGTAAAAATTGAATCAACTAAAAGAGAGTGGTTGGTGAATAAGTTAAATATAAATCATATACAAGGGTGAAATCAGAAATGTTTTATCTATTATAGTTAAAAGTCATAATCACAAGTAGAAGTTGGCAATGGGAAATCATATAATCATATAGTTAGATTATTATAGTTAAATTAAATAACATAATCAGTTTGTTTTAAAAAATTGCAAGATGAATACATGGATAACATTAAAACAGTAAAAACTACTTTTTACCAGGACTTACATTGTAGTCTCCTGCATAGTCCTGTAGAATTCCATCTTTTACTTCCAACACTCGATTAACGATTTGCTTTATAAAATATCTGTCGTGAGAAACTGTAATAACAGTCCCTTGGTACTCATTTATTGCCTCCTAATAAACAAACACAATAAAATCAAGCAATGCAATTGATTACATGAATACTACGTGCGGATATAGCAGGAAAAGAAAGGTTCAAAAACCAAACCTCAAGCATCTCTTTTGTAGGTATGTCCAAATGATTGGTTGGCTCGTCCAAAACAAGCAGAGTCGAGGGTTTCACCATGAACTTGCAAAAGGCAAGCCGAGCCTGATAAAAAGGGGAAAAACTTGAACATCCTTGATCAAAGCATGATGAAAGATAGAAAAAGAATAAGATCTCTTACAAATCACCCCTCGAGAGAAGGGGTATTTGTTAGGTAAATACAAACCTTAAGTGGGTGTTTGTAATGCTATAAGGGGGCATTTGTAATTTCGAAAGCTAATTGGGTTCTTTCAGAAAATTATGACGCACGTAAGAAGTGTGAAGATCCTTCAGCATATACCTTCTCACCGCCGCTCAAAAATGAAACCTTCCGGTCAAGCATGTCAGCCTTGAAGTTACAACGGCCTAAGAGGCCCTTTATGTCGTCAAGTCTCCAGTCTTCTGCAACTTCAGCAACAGTTTCGATAACTGTTTTATCCAAATCAAGTGCCTCTGCCTAAAAAAAGAAAAAAACATAACATTCATAAATAACACAAAGTAAATGAAAAAATAGACATAGTACCCTTTTTAGCCACAATTTAAACCAAAACCCAACCTATGAATTAAAGCTAAGGTTCACAATGACATCATCAATAGCAGTAACAAACCTGATTCTGCTCAAAATAGTTCGGTAATACATTGTGATCCCCGAGCAGAACTTCTCCCCTGTCTGGCTTTTCCATGCCCATGATCAGTTTAAGCAATGTACTTTTGCCACATCCATTTGGACCAAGAATGGCGATTTTCTCTCCCCTTTCAATTGTTAAATTTGCATTCTTAAATAGAACCTGGAAGAAAGAAATTTACGTAAAATGGTGCAGAGAGATGGTGTTAGGAAGAAAGAAACACCAATGTTGCCATTTTAAAGTACATTGAAAACACTATTCTAAAATCGACCGTTTTACCTATTAACTTTATCAAATGTGTTCGAATTTCTTATTAAACTCTTTGTTCGGATACTATGAGATAACAGATTCTAGAATTTTGACTAACCATCCAAATAAGTTAACAGACAAATAGATTGCCACTATAAATCTAGCTATATGCATGTCCTAAAGATATAATATAAACTAGGCCTTCAGCTTAACATAAACAAAATCTTGATGTATGAAGAATTTATTATGTTGTTGAATAAGTCAAAATACCTTATCCTCGTAACTAAACTCCAGATTTTTTATTGTCACAACAGATCGGCCACTTCTTCCTCTCTCTGGAAACCTAATCTTCATCTGCTTCCGAATGAAGGGTTTCTCAACTTGTTCCTCATCCTGGAGTTTTTCCAGCTTCTGTTGCAACCAAATTTTGAAAGCGTTAATGAAAAAGGGACCAAAAAAATTATATTCGAAGGATTAATTCCAAATGTGCACAAACTTTAGTGCTTCAAGATAGTGCTTGTCACAATACTTTTATCACAAGAATCATTAAGTTCAGGGGATAATTACATAAACCCCCCTAAGGTTTGGGTTAATTACAAAAGAATCAAGAGATCTTTCAAAATTACAAAAAATAACCCATCAGGTATGATTATGTCGTAAATTTAAGATGGTAATTGTAATATTTCTATAAATATATGGGGGTTTTGAAATGTTTCTGCTTATGAAGAGGAAAATGTTTGACGGAATCAATTTCAAGGGTTTTTTTGCAATTTTCAAAAACCTCCGGGTTTTTTTTGTAATTAGCCCAAACCTCAGGGTTTTTTTTGTAATTATCCCTAAGTTCATAGATGGTAGCTCGAAGTAGACCTTTTCAGCTGTAGAAGCACGGCCAGCATTTGCTCCCGCACTTAACCTGCTTATAAGGTCTCGAGTCTGATCAATCTCCTTCTGTTGTTTTTCCCATGCTGCAAACTGAGCTTCAACCCAGGCCGCCTTTGCAATGACATAATCGGAGTAATTTCCCTCATACGTTCTAGAAACACCCATATCGGTTTCCACGATTTTAGTACACAACTGATCTAGAAAAGCCCTGTCGTGGGAAATGATGACCATTGGTACATCTTGTTTCTTAAGATAACACTCGAGCCACTCGATCGTATCAAGATCAAGGTGATTTGTGGGTTCATCCAAAAGCAATAGATCAGGATCCTGCATATAATGGTGATCAGCAACAACACAAATTTCACAAACCAGTCGAATTGTAACCTACACAATGAAACTCCCACGACGAGGTTTAAAATTTCTTCACGGACATCGACATGCTGTCATACGCATAATTCACTTATAGACGACGAATTTGACATTCAGAGAAAAATTTATAGCATCACCAATATAATCTTGGATAAATCAAATAGTTCATCCATCAATTCTAACAAGGGTTAATTGCACTTTGCCTCCAAATTGTAGCGTCTTTTGCACTTTGTCCACTGAACTTTGAAAATACATATTTGCCCTCTGAACTATATGATTCATTGCACTTTACCCCCTGAACCAACCAGAATTTAACATTTGTCAACTCATGATTGGTCCAGTCAGCTTTAAGTGCAAAACGTTCAAAATTAGGAATGTAAAAGACAAATTTCCAACGTTTTTAGCACGCAAAGTGAAAAACTCACAACAGTTTGGCGGGCAAAATGCAATTATCCCTTTTAGCACTAACAAGCTACACAAGGAACTCAAACCAATTCATACATGATTAGCAAGCATAAATATGATCACCTTGAAACCACTTAAAACTAATTCCAAAATACATTCAATCTTAAACCTATAGATATCAACTCCAAACGAGCATAGCAACAATTCATATTATATATACCTGCAGCAAAATCTTCCCAAGCGACATTCTCATCTGCCACCCTCCGCTAAACGATGCAACGAGCCTATCGGTGTCCTCGGGTGCAAAACCAAGCTCAGGCATCAATTTACTGATTTTAACATCAACCTCATCTAAATTTACAGCTTGAGCTCTCCTCTGTAACAAATCAAACTCATCCAAAAGCCTCCCCATCAGCTCCAAATCATCAACCGATTTCTCAATCGCCTTCTGTACCTTATCCAGCCTCTCTGCAACCTCCATTTCCTCCTTAAAACGCACTTAAAAACTCTTCTCTCACGGTCCTCGAGGACAAAACCTCGAATTCTTGGCTCAGAAACGCGATTTTCATGTTATTCTTAGCCCTAATTACATTCCCGAATCGGGTTCTTCTAAACCGGATATAATTCTCAATTGGGTTGTTTTCCCTGCGCCATTAACGCCCACTAACCCTACTTTTTCGCCCTTTTTCACTTCCCAGCTGATGTTTTTCAACACGGTGACGCCCTTATAGGTTTTGCTTACGTTTTCTAACCTTACACCGGAGGAAATTGAAGACGCGCCGGTGGGGGTATTTTTCTTGCCGCGCCTGTGGTTGATTTCTGATTGGTCGGAGTTATTGGCGGAGAAAAGGGCTTCTATATCTTCCTCCTCTTCTTGGAGGGTGGTGGCGGAGGTGGATGTTTCGGTGGCAACTGCATGTGATTTAGAGGAAATTGGAGTTGGGTTTTTTAGGGGAGGAGTGTGGGTGAGTGTGGGTTTGAGGGAGGAGGACGTGGCGGTGATATTCGATAAGGGGCGGTGGTGGTGGCGGAGGGTGGCGGGGAGAGAGCGGGAAAGTGGGGTTGTTCCGGCGAGGAAAGATGATCGTAGGTCCAAAAATTGGAGTTTTGAGGCTAAGTCCATTTTTCTATTGTTTCGTTTTTGGTGTTTGGCGTGTGCCCTCTGTTATATATAGCGAACTGCGTGAAATTATCTCTGTGTGTGTGTGTGTGTGAAATACAGAGTGGAAGAGAAACTCTGCACTCTGCGAGGGAAGAGAAATGAGAAAGCAATAGGGGATTCGGGAAGGGTCTCACTCTGAGGAACATAGGTGTGCTTTAGCCCCGAAAAACGAACCAAGCTACTCGATAATCGAATCGAAATCGATCGTTAAAAACTCGTTTAATTTCGATTTGGTAACATAACGAACGGAAATTGAACACATTTTTTCATTTAATAAGATGTAAAGCTTTCTAAATAAACTTTAAAAAAAAAAAAAATGTGTGTAAAAATATCAAACTACTTGAGTTATTCATGTTCAAGCAATTAAAAGTTTGTTCGAACTCGATTCGATTTATAATCAAACCAAATCAAACACAATTTTTTAAGCTCGATTAAAATTCAAACAAGCTCCAACAGTATTATATTCGGCTCAACTCTACTCTACTCGTTTACACCCCTAGTGTCCTTTATAATTAAAATAAAATGTTTAATACTAATAAACTAATAATGGTGTTTTTTTTCTTTTAAATCAACTAATAATGGTGTTAAATTTTAATATTGTCAATAAACAAAAGAAACTGAATTTCTAGGTATATTGCATTAGAATTATGTATGAGTGTATCCTTATTTCAGAAATTTTAGATTTGGCCTACTATGTGGATAGTAGGCAAAATGTCATATTAATACTAGAATTGTGTGAAGAGTGGCCCTATTAACAACTTTCCTCTAAATACATCAATGTTGTTTAATTACATAACTATCATCAATTTAAAAGATTGTAATTGCACGCATGATCATGCTCAATCTGATTTAAATTACGAGGCACGATTGTGCCCATAAGGACAATCCTTAATTGCATGATCGTATCCGTAAAAATAGCAAAATCGAACTCAGCATCAATCAAAATCTCAGAAAAAGAAATATACACATTTCTACAATAATCCATATATTTCTACAACAACAATCAACAATCCCTATACAACAATGTTTACACATTTCCACACACAACAACAATCCGGACTAATTGATGATAATCATAAATTTCTTATATAACGAAATATATATGATTCGGCATGGACTAGGCCGAGCTAGAGAGGGGGCTTTCGTAATCCGAGCCCAACTCCAAATTCACAGTCTCTTTTTAAGGCCATTTCTAGAAGATTGGTGCTTTCGATGTATGAGCTCGGTATTTGTAAGCGTAATAAGTTTCTCGATCTAGATAAGATTTTGTAACAAACGCCCTGATTCTCCTTAACCGTTTCCTAAAAATGTGGAAACCCTAACCCTTGCCTTATAAATAGCATTCATCGGTATGAAAAAAATGTCAATGCATTTTTATTCAACTATACTACGCTGAGCTATTTTTATCCTCTTTGAATCATATCCGACTTGAACGTCGGAGAGGGTAAAAAACCCCTCCCCCCCCTTTTCTACAAAAATGCTCAGAGATGTTTTACCAATGAGTTCTCGGAGATTTTGTTCTTGGTTAGGGCCGTGGTACATTTTTATAACCAAATTGGCGCCACTGAAATGGGAACTTTTGAGTTAAGACGTGAGATTTCAAGCGATTATGGAGGATCAAATTTGACGGAGGATTTGAACCGCAAAAATTCTGGGGTTTTTGGCAATTAAGTCTTTCGAGAGAGGGTGTTTTACCCCGGTGGAGAGATCCGCATCGAAAATCCGAATAACTCTTTTTCTCAACCCCATTATCCCTCTGCAAAGGGGGTATTGGGGCCCATGTTTTTTGAGCAATTGGGTAATTTTGTTAATGCGGCGGTGGAAGCCGGCTGGATCGGAGGTTTAGCCATCATGCCACCACCCTCCTCCGTCACCACCCCGATAGGTGCGCGGAGGCTAGAATCTGAGGGGTGACAAGAGGCGCGAGCTCGGTGGTGGAGGAAGAGCACTCATCGCGTGCTACCATTGAGTATACCACTCCTGGATGATCCGGATTGGTCAAGCGGATGAATGATCTCTTTATGGAAATTTAGGGAGGTGCGCTGACTTTGTTAGTCCGGCAGAGCCTTTGTTCCTCAAGTGCGGAGAGGGACACCATTCACGGAGGAGGTGATGGCGGATGAGTTGCAACTTATAGAGCTTTGAGTTTCGAATCGACGGCAGACGAAAAAGGATCCATGGGATCACCCGTGCGGGTTCGAAAATGCGGCGTTGTTACATAAACTTCTCGATGGAGTAATGTGCGGGTGTTCCCAACAACCCTCACTAAATCTTTCAAAACTTTTCCCAACTTCCCCGAACTCTATAAGAAATTTCGTTTCTATGTTTATGCATCGCTTCACTAGCTTGAAAATATCGTAAAGCCCCGATACGCTATTCAAGATCAACAGAATGAGGAGAAAGGGTCATGAGCTACATCCAACGCTTTTTGGAATTACAAAAACCCTACCTGAGGTTTAAATCTTGATTAACGCAAAATGGCCCGGGGATCTTTCATGGAGAATTTTTGAGTCCTTGTTGAGCATTTTGATGAGTTATTGGCAAACTGGAGATACATTAATTTGGAGGAGGCTAGGAAGATGAAGAAAAGAATGAAGTAAAAGAAGGGATAAGGTGGAGGATAGGGAGGAGAAAACATCTCAGTTATCGAAGGTGGAATCGAGGAAATAGGCCTTGATTCGATAAGTATACTCCGTTGGTGGCTTCCCAAATGAGAGGTGTTTTCAAAGAATAAAAGACACCCTTTGAGGTGGCCAAGAACATATTTTTCCCGGAAGGAGAATTTAATGAGTTTTGTCGTTTTCACAATGAATATGGGCACACCACGAACAATGTACTCACCGAAAGATGAAATCGAAAGAATGATCCAGCTGACAGAAAAGTAGTTATTATTGGATAAGAGGAGGTCGAAGGGTAATTACCTATGAGGGGCAACAAAAATTACAAGTTGAGGCAAAGAAAAAGCCGGACGAGGAGAAGAATCTTCCTCCTCCACCGCCAAGCTTATGATGGGTTATTCATGATGGTTATTGAGGTCCGTCCGGAGGGGATTCTCGAAGGGGCTTTGTGAAAGAGCTTACGTCAAACTTTTATTTCAATTTTTCAAGAACAAGTGAGGATTGAGCAAGCAAAATTAGGTCCAAACATTATAGACCGCAGGATAAAGGCATTGTGACTCCACACGTTGATGCCCTTGTAATTACGGCAACGATTGCGAATTACGATGTGCAAAGGGTGTTTGTAGATACAGTAGTTCAAATTTGATATACTTTTTTATGAATGTTATAAACGAATGGACTTGCGGTGGAACTTAAAGGGTGGATACTTCCCTGGTGGGCTTTGCGGAGAAACTATTCAATTGGGGATGGTTACCTTGCCGTATCCCTGGTAAAGAGCCATTCAGAAAACGAGGATGGTGAGATTTTTGGTAGTGGATGCCCCTTCGTCATATAATGTGATGATTGGGAGGCCATCTCGAATGCGTTCAAGTCATGGTTTGATATATCATCTAAAGATGAAATTCATGGATGACCGAGTGGGAGAAGAGAGGGGATCAACACATGGCGCCTTGTATGTGGAGAGCCTTATAATTAGAGGAGGCCCATGATGATGAGAAAGGGAAAGAAAAAATTATTAAAGTCGGATGAGGATCCGGTGGAGCATTATAAAGGAGTTGATGTGGGTGGATTTGGTACCTCAGAGAGGGTATAAGATAGGAAAAAACTTGGCGATGATCTTAAAGAGAAATTGGTGGAGTTTTTGAGAAACAATGCCGATGTGTTTGCCAAGGTGGCTAGCGATCTAAGTGGGGATATCCGAGCATTTTGTTTAACATACTCAACGTAAACCCTTCATACAAGCCAAATGTCAAGAAGAGAGAACTTCGGTCCAAGAAGGACGCGATCATTCGAGCGGAGGTTGTTTAGCAGCGAAATGCCTGGCACATTAGGGAAATCCGCTTTCTGAATGGTTATCTAACACCTCCCTTGTCCCGAAGACTCAAGACGATTGGAAAATGTGTATAGACTTTAGGGATTTGAAAGGATATTGCCAAAGACTATTACCCACTCCCGAGAATGGATCATGTGTATGGACTCTACCTCGGGATGCGAGATGCTTAGCATGATGGATGTCTCTCAAGCTCTGCATCGATTGGTTGGCGGAAGAGGACCGTAAGGGGTGAGCTTCACCACCTCTTTTGCACCTATTGCTACGTTGTGATGCCCTTTGGTCTAAAAACGCAGGGCAACATATCAAAGATTGGTGGACAAGATGTTTAAATCAATCGGAAGAAATATGGAAGTAACCAATGTCGATGATATGTTGGTTAAAAGTGCGAACCGTGGACCATGTGAAAGACCTTCGAAACATTCGAGACGTTGAGGAGATATAGGATGAAGCTTAATCCCAAGAAATGCGCTTTTGAGTTGAGATCGGGAAAGTTTCTGGATATATGGTAACGGAAAAAATTGAATTGAAATCCCAATAAGGTTGAAGTAGGGCTATACGAGAGATGGCCAACCCAAGGATGAAAAGGATGTATTTAATCATATACAGGATAGCGGCTCTTAATCGATTCATTTAGTTAGTGGAGAGAGCTTGCCTTTCTTTAGAAATTATTAAGGAAATCCAAGAAATTTGCTTGGGACGAAAATGCCAAAAACGTTTAAGAATCAAAGATTATTTGGCGAGTTATCAAGATCGACAAAACCGATGCGGGGAGCCGTTGTATCTTTACATTTTAGGAGAGCGGGGGTTAGTTTGTATTGATAAAAAATTGAAGAGAACTACGGTGGATCATTATGTGTATTATGTGAGCAAGGTGTTGAAAACGCCGAGGTAAAGTATGCCGAGATTGAGAAAGCCAGTTTGGCCTCCCGATGATAACAAATTCGGAGATTGAGACCATATTTTTGTCACATAAAGTAATTGTGCGCACAAACTTACCGTTGAAGGTCAAAGTAAACCCGAAGTCTCGGGAAGGTTGGTGATTTATTGAATTGAGCGAATATGATGTAGAGTTCAGTCGGAATTGATTACATTAAAGCCCAGGCCTTAGCGGATTTCGTCCGGAATTAACGAAAGGATGTGCCCGAAAGAACATGGGTACTATTTGTGGACGGATCCGTGGAAGCATGGGATGCGGAGTAAGTATTGTATTGATCGAGTCCTGAGGGTAGAGAGTAGTTTTGCGGTGAGATTGGATTTCAAGTTGTCCAAAATGAAGAGAGTCGAGGCCTTTTTGCGAGAATCAATATGGCAAGTATGGGAGCATCCAAGGTGCTCATACATATAGATTCCCAATTGGTATACAAACAGAGATAAGAGGGGAGTTCGAGATTCAAAGAGAGATGAAAAATTATGTGGAGAAATATAAGATCCTAGAAAAGAAGGTCACCCCTCGAAAGAAATCGAGGTCATTTGTTATACCGGTAAACAGGAAGAAAATGGGTGTTTGTTTCCTATCTAAGATTGCAAGTTCAAAAAGCTAGGGTTCAATAGGAATATTACTCTGTTGGTAGATCGGATACGGTTCTAAGTTTGGAGATTGGAGAGATGGAGAGAATGAGGATTGGAGAGTGCCAATCCTAAAGCATATCCGAAAGAGGGGATTTTACCGAAAGATAGAAAGGAAGTGGCTCGGGTAAAAATACGAGCGACGCATTTTTGTATGTTGGGAGAATTGATGTCAAGAAGGGGTTTAGTGCCCCGCTTTTGAGATGTGTAAGTTCAAGGAAGGAGAGTATGTGTTGAAGGAAGATACATGAGGATGTTGTGGAAATCACATGGGAGCCAGGACTTTGTCAAAAAAAGTACTAAGGTTTGGATATTTTTGGCCAAAAAAAGAAGAGATGCGAGTTCGATGGTGAAACAAAAGTGGAAAATGTCAAGTGCACGCGCTTTCATACATAGGCCACCGGTCTCATGACCATTTTTCCCGCTAGATGGGGAATTGATATTGTGGGACCTTTTCCGCCGGCCTCGGACAAAGGAAATTCTTGATAGTGGCGATAGATTACTTTAGCAAATGGGTGGAAGCCGAACCATCAAGGCTAAAATAACCTGAGATGTGGTTATGAAGTTTATTTGGCATGTCTGGGTTGTTGCGGGTTTGGGATACCTCGAGTGATTGTTTGTAATTATAATGGAACGCAAAATGGAGCGAGGATTCGGAATGGTGTAAGGAAATGAAGATTAAGCAGAACTTCACCTCGGTGGCCCACCCGCGCAAGCGAATGGGCGGTAGAGGTTCTGAATGCACTTTTGGTCCAAGTTGAAAATAGTTCGGTTAGTGATCCCCGGGGAACTTGGGTCGAGAGTTGAGCTCGGTCTATGGGCGTATTCGGATCCAAAGATCAAGAAAGCAATGAAACAAACACCCTTTAGTGGTATACGGAATGGATCCATCATACCACCAAGAGATCGGATAAAACCCACCGTATTCGTTAAATTATGAGGAAAATCGAGAATGAAATGAGAACTCAAGAGTCTTTGGATATGATTAATGAAAAGCGAGAAATGGCATTTTTACGGATGGAACAATGTTGCCATTTTAGTCGAGTCCGAGCTAGTTACAACAAAGAAAGTGAACAAAAGGAGTTTTCAAAAACACTTAGTGTTGAGGAAGGCGGATGCTAAAAAAACCGAGGAAAACCGAAGCTAATTGGGAGGGACCTCTCGGAAACCCTTCATCTTGGGGTGGTGCTTTTGGAAAAAGAGATGTTTCAAAATTACCAAAAACCCTTTGGAGTTAGATGGAAAGAAACTACCCGAGCATGGAACATTGTTAACCCGAAAATTACTTTAAGGAAAATTCCGGTAGTAGACCCATGATGTCTCAAACCTATGTTTTTATCTTGATGTAATGAAGAAAAGAATGAATGAAAGAATTTAAGCTTTATCGACTAAAATCGTGTAAATATAGCAAAATCTCGATTCAACACTCTTAGCTCGAAGATAAATAAATAGTGATCTAAAGGGTGGATACTTATTAAACTAGTAACTCGGGCTTGACCATGGAAATGGTCGAAATAGCTGGAGGGTGGATACCCACAGTATTTTTAGCATGGTCCCCAGTGACTTAACGCTAAAAATACCCGTAGCTCACCGAGCTTCGAAAAATTGAAAATTTATCCAAGTATTTTTAGCATGTCCCGAAGTGACTTGAAGCTAAAAATACCTATAGCTCAGGCCTCGAGCTTAAAAAATTGAAATTTTATCCAAGTATTTTTAGCAGGTCCCCGAGTGACTTGAAGCTAAAAATACCTATAGCTCAGTCGAGCTTCAAAAATTGAAATTTTATCCAAGTATTTTTAGCCTTGTCACAACAGTGACTCGGCTAAAAATACTTGTAGCTCTGGAAACCTAATCTTTCATTTTCCGAAAAATCAAAAATTTATCCAAGTATTTTTAGCCTTGTCCCCTGGAGTTTGACAGCTAAAAATACCTATAGCTTGATCGAACCAAAAATTGAAAATTTATCCAAGTATTTTTAGCATGGTCCCCAGGTGACTTGAAGCTAAAATACCTATAGCTCAAGGAGCTAAAAATTGAAATTTTATCCAAGTATTTTTAGCCTTGTCCCCAGTGACTTGAAGCTAAAAATACCTATAGCACAAGAATCGAGCTTGAAGATCGAAAATTTATCCCCCTATTTTTAGCCTTATCCCCGAGGTGACTTAACACTTACAAAAATACCTAGAGAAAACTCGAGCTTTGAAAATTTGAAGATAGAAAGCGATAAAAGTAAAAGAACTTGATCCAAGGAAAAGTTCATTAAACATAAAAGATGAAGTACATGGAATTAAAGAGGCCAAATTATATTTACAAAAACTAAGAAGAATCCTTAATGTTAATCCTTTGCTTATTAAGAGGAGCCTGTTAAAGACCTCGATATCTCTATCGCCTTTTGCAATTTTCAATCAACTCCCCGAGATGGAGGGAGGAGCTAAGGACCTCAGGATGAAGCAATTATCCCAACAAAGAAAGGATATGGTTGAGGAAGTGGTAGGAGAGCTTAGATTGATCTTTGCCTTAACCTGGATTATAGCCTGGATCGAGTCGAAGGTTAAGGCTTGTTCTGATCAAACTTTTCAACAAAGCCCTTCTCTTGGCAACCTTCGGCTTTGCATCAAAGGCCAAGTGGAAATCTTGAGAGCTCGTCGGAGAGAACGTCGAGAACTCTTCTAACTTAGAAACTTTGTTTGCTACCTCCCGAGCTTTTGAACCGAGAAAAGCCTCTCGGTGATCGGAGAAGTTTTGAATCTTGTTTCGGGCACCCTCCGCTCGAGCCACCGGATATCTGGCGAGCAAGATCAAGTTGGAGTTTTCCGAGCTCGGCAAAAGAGCTCTTATATCCTCATCCTTATTAATGGTAGCTTTGAGCTCGTCGAGTTGATTTTGCCTTTGTCCAAAACCTTGAGCATTGAATCCCTCTTTGAGAGGCTTAAAATTTTTAACGGACATCGTCATTGCGCTCATTGACAAGATCGGGATCAAAGCCCACGCGACTTTGAACTATTTGAGAAAAATTTAGTAAGGCATCAAAATTACAATAAAAGCAAGTATGAGTAGAAGAGTGAAGTAATAAATTAAGAACGAAAAGAGGAAAACATCTTACCCTAGAAAAGTCAGGTCAAATTATCCACTGTCGGTGCCACTGCGATGGGCGGCGTTCTCGAGGGGGCAAAGGCCCTATAGGAATTGCACCGCCGTCAGGGATGAAGATTCTCCATGACGGGGGACCGCAGAAGTTAACGTTTGGTTGGGAGTAGTAGTGTCTCCCGAACTAACCGTCTTGGACTTTTCTCGAGAAAGAGTCAAAGTAGAGGTGGGCGTTTCTTGAGTGGGGTTGTTGCTAGGATCCGAGAACTCCTTAATGACATCCCATTTGAGTCGGGCGAAGGGTCCGGGAGATTTAGGAGCTTAACCTCGATAGATGGAACAAAAAATGGAAGGTGGAGGTTGATTGGATTGAGGATTGGAAAGACGTTCCTGGGGGGGGCAAATATTGGAGATATTTCTCTTCCGAAACCATTTAAAACTTTTGTTCATAGTTGTAATCTTAAAAAGAGATGAATGTCAAAAAATAAAAAGTGAAAAGCAAAATAGAAATAATACTTAGCAAAAGATGAATACCAAGGTCATCCTCGACCTTGCTCGGTATGGCTTAATTTGAAATGCCATAATAGAAGCGGGACAAAAAACCAGTCGTGAAAGATCATACTCTTGTTTATTTAACCGATCTATGAGAACTTGGAGGTCGGGATCTCGCTCCTAATATTTACTTTCCTCTTAAGGAACCTCCCAAACCCACCAAGGGAAAGGCCCATTCGGGAGAAGAGAAAAGAAATAACGATCCTTCCAAAATTTATTGGAAGTAGGATATTTGCTTCTGCAATCGTGCATCACCTCGGGAGGAGAGATAGAAAAGGCCACTAGTGGAGACCTTTATTTGAAATAAAGAGTGAAAGAGCTTTTGGCTCAGAAACGGATCAATTTATTTTGGTGACCATGACCCGAAACCGGTCATGAATCGGAAAGAGTTTGGAGAAAATTGGTTCAAGGGGATTTGATATACGGCCCCTTCGAATAAGAGGATGGATAACCCGAAGCCCACCATCAATTCCCAGCTGAGAAAAAGTTAGAAAACGGTGGAGGTCGGTTTTGCTTACGTTTCGTCTAACCTTAACCGGGAGAGCTAATTTAAAAGTTGAAGGAATAATTATGTTTTTACAGAGATATTTTAAATTCCGCAAACATAGCGGTGGCATTGAAACTATTCTACATGGGAGGTTATTGGCGGAGAGGACCTTATTTCTATGTTAGAATAACTCCTCCTCTTCTTGAGCTCGAGTGGTGGGAGATTTGAGGAAGAGTCCTCGGTATGATGTGAAGTAGAAGGAGCGGGATTTTCAAAGGAGAGTTCCAGGTTATCGACCCAGGTTGGGCGAGTCGAGGATCCGTTGAGGTACGTGATATTCGATTAACAGGGAAAGACATGGTATTATACAAAATAAGAAAACAGGAAAGAAGATAGAGAAGAGGGCGAATAAAAATAGGGGGTACCTGAAGAAGCCGGCGACGAGAAGAAAATGATCGAAGAGAAGTTACACGCCGGAGTGGAGGTTTTGAGTCGCTAAGATTGTTTTATTGTCGGAGGGTTGCTTAAATCGCCTGAGAGGAGAGGGTGCAAAAAGTGAGAATTGAAATGGAGAGCCTCTTTATATAGGAGATGAGACGGGCGCAAAGATCTGTGTGACAATGAATCTTAGCCGTTGATAAGAGAGAAGATCTGCAAGGACACATTGGGAAGAGAAACAAACGTCCCATCAATAGGGTAATGATGATAGTGGCGCGGATCTCGAAGAACGGGAATTTCAAACGATAGGGCGGTAAAAGGCTCGGTATATATAAATCAAGTGTATTGGGTAGCTCGGCATGAAAGAGCTCGACCTCTGTAATTAAAGGAAACACTATAACCAAGCTTTGTCGACGAATTTCGGTTATAGTGGGGGACTGTTGATTCGGCATGGACTAGGCCGAGCTAGAAACTGGCTTTCGTAATCCGAGCCCAACTCCGGCCCATTCGGTTCTCTTTTTAAGGCCCAATTTCTAAGAAGACGGTGGTGCTCGGGATCGATGTATGAGCTCGGTATTTGTAAGCGTAACTTGAGTTTCGGATCTAGATAAGATTTTGTAACAAACATCCTGACATTTCTCCTTAACCGTTTAAAAATGTGGAAACCCTAACTAGTGAGCCTTATAAATAATTCATCGAGGTATGAAATGTTTAATGCATTTTTATTCAACTATACTACGCTTGAGCTATTTTTATCCTCTTTGAATCGATATAAATTGAGTGTCGGAGAATATTGTCAAAAACCCTCCAGCCCCCCCTTTTCTTGCAGGTGCTTAGGTGTTACATGAGTAGTTTCGAAATTTTAGAGATTTGAGTTCTACTATGGTTGGATAGTGGTACATTTTCTGGTATAACCAATATATGATTTATAATGTCTATCTTGAAATTACTACCACAATAATGTTTCATTGTATTCTAATGCATTTCTTCATCTCCTTTTTTGGAAGTTAAGAGTTTTGATAGATATTATAAAAGTAAGAGGTCAAATTCTTGAATTTTTAGACTAGTTTTGCATAATACGAACAAAAAAAAAATCCCAACTTTGACAATTCATGTGGACATGGGCGAAGCCAGGAGTTTCGACCAGTGAGGTCAAATTTATTTTTTTTTTTCATTTTGGAAGAACGAATGTCGGACCAATATTTAAAAAAAATAGAAAAAGAAGGCAAATATGAAGGTGGTACCTTACAAGCGGGTTTTCATAATCTCCAATTATGGTTTCTCTATAATGAACTTTTTGGATAAGTGACTTATCTAAAAACATATTCTAAATTAACCACCAAACAATTATTATTATGGAATAGACTTATATACAAAAATTCACTTGAAAAATACTTTCAAAAAATTGTTCATTTCAAGTTTGTAACATATATTTATGTAATAACAACAAGACAATCATTTTATCCACCCTTAACTGAACCAGGTAATTCTTAATATTTTGAGCTAAGACAATAAGATTTAATGGCTTTTTAATTTTTTTTTAAGAGGTAAACCTTTTGAATTTTTAGACTAGTTTTGCATAATACGAACAAAAAAAATCTTATATTTGTCAATTTTGTCGGAGTTTATACAAAATAATAAATACACATTTGACAATTCATGTGGACAAGGTAAATTGGATATACAGATAAAACAAAAGCCGTAACCAAACACACAAACTTTTGCTTTTGTGGTGCTTAATGCTTAATAACAAAATATATTAATCATTCTACGCCACGTATACCCAATAAATTCGAGATGATTATTCAGCCACGTAATACTTATTTATAAAGTGCCAACAGAAAATGGGCCATATATTTGTGAACCTGAAAAAGTTTGATGGGCTTGGGATTAGGAATTTGTGTGTACTCAATGAGCCCATTTTCTCAAGAGTTCGTGGAGACTTTCTCAGCAAGCCCACTACTCTTTATGCATCACCTATGGGAAAAAAAGAAAAAATTAACAACATTGAATTTTCTCAGAAGCTCATACTAAAAGTCTAAAACATAGCATATTTTTGGCTTTTACTAATTTTAGTAATAATAATAGTAAAATGCAAACAATTAAAAGTAAAAAATTAATCTGAATTTATTAACTAAAAAGTATGATTTGCAATCTAATTAATTTTGAACCAATCAAGTAGCTAGAGAGATGATTTAACTCAAAAACACCCTAATTTATAAGTTATTTGATGTATTATTGAAAATTAGTTAAATTGTTGACAATATAAACAAATTTGTTAGAATAACAACTAAAGCTAGCTTATTAATTATAAATCATAGAGAAACGCATTTAAATATGCTATATATTATCTAAGCATTATTTATTAAAAGCATACTGAGTCAAATTACAAGAATTGCTCAAATAACAGTGAACAAAAGTTTCAAAAGAAGACTAATTAATAAATGCTGACAGATAAAAAATATTCTCTTTAAATTGAATAAAACCAGTCAAATATATCATTACAATGATATTATAATCAATGATTAAAATAAATTATATTTCATTAACTTATAAAGTATCTTTGAAATGTCAAAAATGTAATACAAGTTAAAATATAAATATAAAAGTAAATGCATTGTCTGCATTTTCCATATATATATAATATATGTAAATAGATAAATATTAAATAAACAATTTTATAAAGCAACTTCGGGATCATCACCATCAAATTAGAAGGTATGTTTAATTTTTAATTCATAGATAGAATATTACTTGATCTTTTTAATTAATTAAGGGTCTGATATAATATTGTGTGTTACATGATTGAGATTTGAGAATGACAGAGGGCACATGATCGAGTTGGCATAGTACAAAAATGTTAAATTTATTAATTCATCAAAACCTGAAAACCTTAAATTTTTTCTAGACATTATTATTCTCTCAATTATTGAAACATATAACGAAAATTTTAAGTGTTTTATTTGCTTGATCAAGAACCAAAATTTACCAGGCATATCTTTTTATGCGTCTTTGTTCCTCTATATATGTTTTTTTAATAGAGAATTGTGTCTATGGCCCTTCAAAGTTGAAACAAATTAAAATTAGATACTTTTATGTATTTCCTATCGCAATATAGAGTTATTTCAAACGTGGATTATAAAACAAACGAACCAAATAAATAAAACCCAATAATTTTTCAAACGTAAAATGTCGCAGGATTCTTTTATTATTCTAAAAAATTTAAAGTTTATATTACAATACGAATATATTAATTAAGTTAACCAAAATTTTCAATTTTCAACATTTAGGTTTGTCAAAAGACTCAAAAAACCGATAGGAAATAAATTTATAATCTGCACAAACTCAAAGTTAATCAGATAATTAGTAGATTTATTCTTATTATATGATTAGTTCCCTTTTAAAAAATTATTTATGAAATAAACCTTCTTTTTTATATGTTATACAATTTCTTAAATGAGGTTAACCCTAAGTAACAAATTTTCTAAACTTATATTAGCTGTGAGAACTGCATTATAGACCTGTAGTGATTTAACATAAGATTTAAAAATAGTCGTTATAGAGTATAGACTATTCATTACATAAATTCCATTCGTGAACTCATTTTCTTTTTTATTTTATAAAAACATGTCTGAAAAAGTCATTTGGTTAAGCTTATTTAGAAAATATAATAACACACATCGTATTCTAAGTTGTTGAATTATTTGGATAAAATTATATGAAAACTTTGAAAATACTAGTAATGATAATTTTATAATTAAAACAGTTAAAATTAAAGAATACAGTTGAAATAAATAAAAATTGACAAAAGGTGGGATTTTGTTACTTTTTTAAAAACAACTAGTAAGCTCGTAAACAGCTTTTTTTAGGATCTTATAAGTTATTTCTAAAAAAAATAACAAATAAATTTCAAGAGTTATAAGCTCCCAAACAGCTTTATAGGTTATGAAATGTTTTCAATAAGTTATAAGCTATAGCACACACCCTCTTCAACCAACTGGTCATCATAATTGACTTAAGTCTCTTGTGAGGTGAAGGTCATAGGTTTAAAACTACATTCCATCAAATTGCTCCTTGGGGCATAAATGAGTTGGTGAAGATTTTGTGGGGACTCATACTGAATAACATCCCTGTGGGTTCGATTATAGGAGAGATCAGCTATCATTAGATTTTGGGGGTCAAATATAATTGTTCTCTTTACCTAGGAGGACCTAGTTGTACGTCAACAGATCCTACCATAACACTGGCCATTGCGTACACATCTCGTGATTTATCTTGGTGGGCATAGTCAACTGACCCTACCATAACATTTGTCAGTGCATGCACATCCGACATTTTACCTTGGTAATAACGATTAGGGACCAGAATTGTTGTTCTACGGCATACGGAGCTATTACACACACCAAATAAAAAACATATGGAGTTATCACTAACACCAAAAAAAAAAACCGTTCTTTTTGCACTCAAAATTAAAAGATTCTTTATTATGCATTGAACTTTTCATCCGTCTTTCGGAATGGTCAAAATCTGCCCGAGGAGGAGGGTGGCCCAACCCTATTTCACGGTGGATCGGATCGAACCACGACACCCATGTGTGTGTGTGTGAACCCTCATCCACTGGGGTTTGTTCTCTTTGCACTCAAAATTCGTTCTTTATGCATTGAACTTTCCTTCTTGGGATGGATTTTATGCCATCCATTTTTGACAGTCTCACTTTTATCTTACTTTACAATATAAAATCTCAATGACATATTATATTCCTTGGACCCATACATTGATTAACTTAATAATATCTTACTTTGGATTGCCAAATATCATTCTTTACATAGAAGAAACATATACACGCAGTACACACAGTGACACAGCTAAGCAAAAACTCAGCTTGGGAAAGGTAATTGCCAGTGGGGCACTGTCTCAAAAGCCAAAACCGTGTTGAAGTTCCAATGGCGATTTTGTAATTTACAAGCAAACCCAAACCTTATTTCGTAAAAAATTCCTATAAAATCAATTTCCAAGGACAAGAACTATGGTGGTAAAGTAGACGTGTGTTGCCATCTCTTTTAAACCTGTATAATCTGTACCCACAAGAATTGTGCCATTATTGGGTCTCTTTTTATATATTTCAATTTTTTCTTATAGTATCTCAAGAAAGAAGTTATCTTTTTTCATTGGGACTGTTTATTCAAGAATTGG
Organism: Rehmannia glutinosa; assembly: GCA_016081115.2. Lineage (NCBI taxonomy): Eukaryota > Viridiplantae > Streptophyta > Magnoliopsida > Lamiales > Orobanchaceae > Rehmannia > Rehmannia glutinosa. The sequence goes on along the minus strand of JABTTQ020003341.1, from coordinate 343,487 downwards.
GAGGAAAAGGGTGTCCATATTTTCAAGAAAATCCAAAGATTTTAGTGCTTTTTCAGATGGAAGACCGCAAGGAGGTAAAAGGGTTTTTTCCCAGATTTGTTTTGCTTATTTTTTTTTGTATATTTCTTTGGGTTTTTTTTTTTGTCCTCTGTTTTATGTTTTCACATGAAAACTTGTGAAATTTTTGAGAAAGTTGAGACTTTTGAATGTTTTTGAGTTTTGCTTGTGTTAATCTATGTTTAGTTGTGCCAAGAAACTAAATTAGAGCTATATTTTTGTGTTTTCCTGTATTTTCCCAGATTTGTTTTGCTTATTTTTTGTATATTTCTTATTGGTTTTTTTTTCTGTCCTCTGTTTTATGCTATTAGATGAAAACTTGTGATTTTTTTTGAGAAAGTTGAGACTTTTGAATGTTTTTGGGTTCTTGTTTGTGTTAATCTATGTTTAGTTGTGCCAAGAAACTAAATTAGAGCTATATTTTTTGTGTTTTCCTGTATTTTCTTGCTAGTTTAGCTTTGATTTCTAACTACTAGCTACATATTTGTTTGTGTTCCAATTAGAAAAAAAAAATTATTTTCACTTTATGTTTTGGCTATAATGATGGAAGCCTCCTGAGTGTGGTCAAATTGTTGAATTTATTTGCTCATAATTTTCTGAATTTCAGTTGAGAAAGGAAGGGGGAAAAAGAAGATGGGAATAAGCCAAGAGTTGTTAGCTTTTTTTTTTTTTTTAAATCTTTTTTTAATTTTTTTTTTGTATATTTGCTAAGATTATTTGGAGGAAGTAGTTAAAGTTGTGCATGTTTTGATGAACTTTTCTATCATTTTCATTTCTCTGTGTTGAATAAGTAAAAAGTTGCCTGATTTTCTCTTTCATTTATATAAAAACTTTTGCTTTTGAGCTGTCTTCTTTACAAAGCATATGCTTAAGAAATTCAGAAGTCAATTAAGAGATTACAACTTAATGTAAATGGAGTCATTATATGTGGCTTTAATATTCAGAGCTTCTATTATAAAAAATCCAATTTTTATTTAGGATATGTTTCGTCCTTTTATATCGGAATGTGAATGCCGAATCAAAAATTTCACAAAGTTAAAAATATTGTTCAAATGCACTTAGAATGAGATTTCGTTAAACAATGATCAATAATTCTTGAAATAGTTATCTAATTTGGAAGAACTTTTGAGTTCTGAGTGATTATTAACCGTAAACTTGCTGTGATTGTGCAGAAGAATGCGCCATGGCTATCTGTGCCACAATTCGGGGATTGGGACCAAAAGGGAGCTTTACCCGACTACTCTATGGATTTCTCGAAAATAAGAGAAATGAGGAAGCAAAACAAGAGAGATCCATCGAGAGCTAGTCTTGGTAACGAGGAAGAGCTCATCTCTTCAACCACAAGAGATTCAAACATTGCTCAAAATGTTCATCACGACTATCATCAGAACGACTCTCCAACGGTATGTTTTTTCCAACGATATATACATTATACACTATAACTCGTTTCTACCATTGTATCCATATTTATCTCGAGAAGTAGTTTTAAGTTGTCCGTGTTAGTGATCAAGTTGGGTATTGAGGTAGTGTTTGCAAATAAAATTGGAAGTTGTGAGTGTTTGGTGAATAGTTGTAAAAGTGTTTATTTGTTTGTAAATTACCCATCCCGTTTTAGATTTTGATTAAATTACGCCGAATCGGTTGCAAAAGTTGGCTTTTGCAAACACTAAAAACTTTTTTTTTTTTCAAACCAAAAGCTAACAATTCATTGCAAACACTCCCCAAATCACATACATAAACTAAACTACTCAAAAACGATATATAGATATAGTGTTTGATGAATAAATCGTAAAAGTACATTTTTTGTGTAAAAGTCAAACTAGAAGCAGAATCAGAAACCTAAAGCACCCATCTGCAGAATTAGAATGACATTTGAAAACACTAAAAACTACACTTTTTTTTTTTTGTCAAAAGCTTAAAATCACTTTTTTCTTTTTATGTGTTTGCAAACACTCGCATAGCGTCAAGCTCGTGCCTAATTTGAAAGATTTAATCTTCACGAAAAACAGGTTTTGAATTTAGCTCAATGAGATCCATAAATGATAAATGGTTTAAAATCTTATTAAGATCTGGTAGTGGTGTTGTCATGTGGCACATGAAATATTGAAACAACTTGCAAGAAAATGATGTGTCTTAATGAAAAAAGTGATACTTTTGTACTTGTAAAGATCTAAAGAATCCAATTTCATCTGGACCACATGAATGTAGTGGTGTACAATTGCTATAAAAGCATAAGCTACATAATATTGATTCAGACATCACCTTTCTGTAGAATTATTACATTTCTTTTCCTAAGTACCATCAAGAAATACAATTGTTTTCTGAATAAAATGAAGGATAATTACAAAAAAACCCAGTTAATTACAAAAAAAGGGATAATTACAAAAACTACCACTGAGGTTTAGCCTAATTACGAAAAACTCCAGTTATCTATCAAAATTACAATTATTCCCTTGAGGTTTGTATTTACCTAACAAATGCCTCCCTCTTGAAGGTGCAATTTTGTAAGCCAAAAACAAATGTTAGGGGGCTATTTGTAATTTTAAATGATAACTGGGTTTTCTTGTAATTAGGTTAAACCTCAGGGGTAGTGTTTGTAATTAACCAAAAAAAAACTTGAGAATCAAGAGGTTTTGGAATCAAACCTGAAGGTGTCTTTTTTTGTTTTTTGTAATTGTAAAACATTTATGGTTTTTTTTTTTTTTTTGTAATTAGCTCAAACCTCAGGGGTGATTTGTAATTATCCCTAAAATGAAATTGGAACCTCTCAATAAGCAGCATAATCTCATCTGTTTACTCCGGAATTTTCTTCTGTCTATCGGTTTGATTTTTGTAAACATTTGATTGATGAACGATTACCTCAAGAAACGTAAATTTTGATCCATATAGCAGATGTAAATTATCAATCGTGTTCCACCCTCGACATTTTTTTTTGAGTTGGCATTTCATTTTCATAGATTGCTTGTTAATTGTGTTTTGTGTCGGTCTTTGCCACAGGCGAGGAGGAGCATCTTCAGCTACTTTAACTGCTGTGTCAAGGCATGATTTTTTCGATGGATCAATCGGGTGCACTTTCTAGTTTCTATGTTTGATGATGTAATGCAAAGTCGCTCTTTTTTTTTTCTATGTTTTTGACAATCTTATTTATGACCAAATTTAATCACCGGTCGATTTGTGAGTCTATATGACTAGTGATCCTTTCGCATTATAACTTCCCTGCTGGGTTTTGTCAATAATGAAATACTTATATTTCTGGCATGATGTAGATTGTAGATATTCGAGTAGAGCGATGAACATATTTCATATACGATAAATGTACGATGTTTGCTATTTCATTTACCAGATCTTAAATACATAAGAGATGTTTCTAATAAGCTCAAATAGGTACATTTGGTTCATGTGCATAGGGCGTGAACAAATTGATTAGAGTCAAACTTAGTACTGTTGAAACTTGTTTGAATTTTATCGAATTTAAAAAATTGAGTTTGAATTTGGTTTGATTATATGAGCTTTAGTGGAGCCGATCACAAATCAATCTCAGTTTGATATTTTTACACTTATTTTATTATATTTTTACTACAGTTGAGCTCGAGCAAGCTTTACATCTTTATGTTCAGACTTAGTTCGTTATGACAACGAACTGAGTTTGAACGAGCTTTAAACTATCGATCTCGAGTCGAGTAACAAATAGTTGGGTTCGATTTTTAGCCCTAATTTGTGCAAGACTAAGTTGATATTTTGTTCTTGCTGGATATCCTAAACATTGTTGCCATTTGTATGACTGGAGTTTTCAGTGAGATACTTTATCACAGACCGGCTCTGTGTATGGGCCTTCACAAAATCAACACAGAGGCCCAAAAATTGGAAGGGCCTGTTAAAATCCAGATTATGACAAAAAAAAAATATTGACGCGGTCACCTTTTGGCCTGGCTCGATTTTTGCTGTAGACCAGATGATCTGGTTAAGATTTAAAAATATTGACGCCCAAACATTTGGCCCGATAGATTTAAAAAATATTGAGATATTTCTTTTGATGTTTGCTCTAGACCCGATGATCTGGCCCGACACAGTAGATTTAAAAAATATTGACACGGTCACTGTTTGGCCCGGCTCGATTTTTGCTCTAGACCCGATGATCTGGCCCGGCACGGCAGATTTGACAGTTCTACTTGAAGTGTACCCCAATTTTACAAGAGTTATATCATATTAACAATTCAAATAGAGTATCATTCTGATTGTCTATGTTTATAACTACGTGTAATTTGAGCTAAAAACCATCAGCTATTAGAATATACGATTTAAACAACCAATTACTTTTACCCACTATTTTAAAAATTTCCCCTAGCCCCGATTAGTCCACGCCAGCACTTTTCTTGGACATTATTCTTCTGATTATGCCCCGTTTAACCTCGTTCATGTCTCGCCTAACCCATTCTCGAACTCCATTCAAGACACGTGTTAGGAAGAAACTTCCTCCACCTCAGCAACTTAATAACTAGAGGTATTAAAGTTGGCTAATCCCGGTGAAAAATAGGGCTAAAGTCAATTTTAAATTGCCCGATGGTCTAACCTGGCCAAATTTGTCTCTGGCCCGGCCCATTTAACAGTTTTTAAATTTTATTAGCTATTCAAATAAACTATAAACAACCAATCACTACTCATAATGTTGTATCTTTATTGAAAGCGTGACCAAATTAAAGTATGTATCTTCTATAATTATTAAAAAAATAAGTTGGAATTTAACCTAATCTGCTAGCTAACTCAGTTATGAGTCATTCTCCAAGTCATTATCATCCCAACTTTCGGGATGGATAAGATTTTAGGGTGTTTTCCAGCCACCAAAATGAAATAAAACGTCCACTAGTCAAATACGTCACGTCAAATTCATTATCAGTATACTTTGTTTTCAAATTGATTATTATATTGTTTCGATTTTGACTTCAAATTTGAAACTAATAACAATTATAATAAGGGATGATTACAAAAGACCTTGAGTTTAGGATTTAAAAAAAAAACGAAAACAGAGAATTTTCAAAATTACATAAATCACCTCAAAATTTGATTCGGTTTTATATTTTACGCATTTTATAAGCAAAAGACATTTTAAGCACCCATACAATCAAGGGCATCGACAAGGGGACCAACCTCCCCCCACCCTAATGTTTAATCTTAATTTTATTAAAAAATAAAAAATTTAAGTTATTATTTATATGAGTTTTAATCCGATCTATTCCCTTTTTGTGTGTTGGCCACCCTATTTTTGTGGGCTGACTAGTTCATTGTTTACATTTGTTAGAAAATATTATAATTACACCCCTCACATTTAAGACTAACCAAACCATTTTATAAATGGCAAAAACTTGTATAAAATAGTCTCTGCGATGGATGATACTTTTAGTAAGAGAAGTGATACTTTTGTAAAAAAATGATACTTTGTCCAAATAAACTAAAATTAAGTGTATTCAGGCAAAATATCACTTTTAACACTAAAAATATCATTTTTATATTAAAAGTGAAATTCATCGCACCGTACGACCGTCTCACAACAGACTTGTTATTTATAAATTTGAAACTTCTCTCAAAGTTTTCATCGTAAATAAACAAATCTCGTGGTCGTTTTTGTAATTAACCCCAATATAAAAAGATATTTCAACAAGCAAGTCTAGATATAAGCCATAGTAGGTCGATACTACCAAAATCCAAAATCCACCGAAAGTACAACATTTCCAGCACTCTGTACAACACCCATTTTCACACACAGAGCGATGAATTCGAAGCTGCGGGCTCTTTGGAACCACCCGGCGGGCCCGAAAACGATCCATTTTTGGGCGCCGACGTTCAAATGGGGGCTGAGCTTAGCCAACATCTCCGATTTCTCCAAGCCGCCGGAGGAACTTTCCTATCCCCAACAGGCGGTGATTACGACGACGGGGGTTATCTGGTCGCGCTACTGCTTCGTCATCACGCCGTGGAATTGGAATCTCTTCGGCGTCAACTCCGCCTTGGCCTGCACCGGATTCTATCAGCTCGCCAGAAAACTCCGCCACGACTACTCCGCCACGGCGCCGCCGAGCGCGACTGAACATGGTGATTAAATTGTAGTGGAAGATATTTTGAATTTCGTTGTTCTTGTATTGTTAAGTGGGATAATTATATAAAAAACCATGAAGTTCGGTCTAATTCCAAAAAATCTCAGAGATTTTCAAAAATTGCAAAAAAAAATTTGAGTCCGCATACATCTTTCCCTTCAGGCAATAAATATTTCAAAAAACCTCCCTTGTATTTATAGAAATATTACAGTTACCCCTAAATTTAAGACATGATCAAACACAAGTAAGGTTTTTGTAATTTTGAAATATTTCTGGATTTTTTATAATCCAAATTTTGGGGGTGTTTTTGTAATTATTCATTATTTAAGTTTTAAAATTATTATGTAAGAAAGAAAAATTGAAGTTTTATTTTGAATTTGTGTTGATCTATTCACATTAATCACATGAAATAATTATTTAAGTTAAGAAGAAGATGATAAATAAATAATTATTTTGAAATATTTTTTAGTACATATATGAGAGGGGAGGAATGATGGTAAAGGAAAATAAATGAATTTGGTCAATATATTCTTTAAAATACTAAAGTATGTTTTTTTAATAGTTTTGTATTTTTTTTATTAAAATTCCAAGAAATCGAATGAACTGATAGTTATTTGTAACCCCTTTGAATCCACTTGGAACATTCCATACGGATTATTAACCCGAATTCGACCACATACAAGTGCATATGTCCTCTCCCTTCTATCCGCAATTGTACTCAAAACATTGGAACATCATGTCCTGAAAATTAGGAAAGAGTTTATGAAAATTTGTCCAAACAATTAAAATTGGGATCTTAAAACTTTATAAATATTGCGATATAAAAAAACACTTATCCGAAACGAATATTTTTATAATATTGAATATAGTTTATTCCACAGTCCAACGACAAATATGACACAATACAGCAAGGGAAAGACAGATAAACCAGTGATTCGAAATATTGACGTGTTTACAAAGGTAAAACTTGAAATTAATATCATGTGATTCTGGTTTAATTGTTCTTGGATTTTAGACATAATATTTGTAACAATTCTACTAATACCAATTCTAACTAAAAGATGTAGCCTTATTACTACAATTCCCAAATTCTTGTAATCGGATAAAATTAACTAGTGTGAATTCACTATAAAAAGGTAAACCTTAGTATTTTGAACTATAAAAATTATATCATTTGCAGAGATGAGTTCCAGCACAAAAAAAAGCCTCCTTGTTTTATTTTTCCTAGCAATTTACCTTGTTGTAATTGTGACTAAAGTTTGTTCCTCTCCTATAGTATTTACAAACGAGCAAGAAGTTCAAAAATTACCAATTAAGGTTGCGCCAGGCAATAAATTTACTGTATATATTATCAATAATTTTCCGAAAAATAGCCCTACTGTGTATGTCCGTTGTGCATCCAAAGACGACGATCTTGGCCTCAAATCACTGAATCCAGGAGACTATTTCCATTGGACATTCCGTTTGAATTTTTGGCAAACGACGCTATTTTATTGTCGATTTCAAGCCGGAAAAACTAAATCGAACGATGTTTTCAATGGAGATATTGCTAATAATTGTGAAACTGAGAGTGTGAAAGATGGCAACAATTGTGTTTGGTCCGTCAGGGAAGATGGCTTTTATATCAGCAATCGTTTTCCTCCTACCAATTCGACAAAGATATAGTAATGTTTTCTAGCAACCATGGCTGATTCTGTTAACCCTCTTATTCGAAATTAGGGATAATTATAAAAAGCCCCCTAAGGTTTGGGCTAATTACAAAAAAAAAAACAATAAGTTTTTGAAAATTACAAAAAAAAAAAACTAAGGTTTAATAGTGTCTTAAATTTAAGGGGGTAACTGTAATATTTTGATAAGCTGAGAACTAGCTATAGCATATCCGATTTCGACTACTGACAGAGATTTCTCCAAGGGAATGAAAGTAGAGTTTACAAGAGTTGCACCACCAAAATAAAATATTAAGGAAATTATTATAACGTCTCATGTATTTGAATAATTATTCAATTCCTTGACAAGGGGTTGAATAAGTTCGATTCAGAGTTGATCACTTATTTAGTTATTTCATGGCACAATCTGTCATCACAGCACAAGAATGCCATTTTTTGGTTTGTTTTATTTGTTACTCGTGTTTCAGACATAGAACTGTAATCTGAATTCAGTACTTACCGGCCAGGATTTTCGCGGTTGTTATAACCGACCATACATTAGAAGCATCTCTCTGAGTTTCTTGGCTTCGGATGTCAAGCTGTCGAAGGTCTTCGACTTGGGTATTCTCCAACTCCAGTTTCCATACTGCATACATATAAATTAAATCAAATGTTTCTCAACAAATGAACCAATTTTCAGTAAATAGAGAAACCAATATTCCAGAAAGTTTCTCTGTAAACATAAATGTGATACACTTTCATAGACGCACACACAGAAACACGTTCATATTCAAACAAGGACACATCCAATGCCAATGTGACTCGATCTGCCAATAATGTAATCATTGGAGGTGCTTCAGAAGATAAAAAGTGAATAATATTATCAGCAACCAACGATCAATAGTATTAGTGATTCATAGGCCGGCAAAAATCCAAGGGACGTGGTGGAGTAGCTTTACCACTATGTATTAAACATAAAAATGCATATATTTCTACAAATCCCATAAAAAACATGCTTGCCTCTCCAAAATTTCACACTAGGACAGGAGAGAAATACGGATGTACCATTTTTTATAAAGTTACAATTGAGTGAAAAAAATTGATACAAGTGGGCCGGTGCCTAGAGTGCTCGATATTATCATACATGCATGTGATTCTTACCTGAGTTGCTGGAACATTCATCCTAGCAGAACTTCCCAATCCAAGTATATCCTGCATGGGGATAATAGTGGTTTGCGCAACTGAAGAAAGTGCAGCCTGGATTAGCCCCCACGAGATATCCTCTTCAACAATATAACCAAGATATTTTACTACCTAAAAACAGAAACACACAGTATATAAGAAAAAGATTCATGTTGAATGACATTTAGCTTCTGTACTACCCACTCTCAGAAGTTTTTGTCAGAAGTTTCTCTTCTTGTTGAATCTGACACAAAAATCGCCAATAGTGGTAAATTAGCATTCACACCATCAACCCCTAACCCTTCCCCCACCCAAAAAAATGTTTAAGATAGAAGGAAGAAAATCAAAAGAATACTTCAAGAAAGACTTCTCTTCTGCCAGAAAATGTCAATAAATCCCAACATCCTAATGATATCTGAGTAAACAAACCCAAATAAATAAAAAAAATAGAAAACACGAAAAAACCCTCCCCCCACAAAAAAAAAACAACCAACCTAACAATGAAAAAAGAGCACTCCATCAAAGGGAAACCATGAAATCAAGCGAATGGGGTCAATACTTGTCAACATGGGATGTTAAAGCACAGATAAAATACCGTGTCATTATCGTGAGTGCCAGTGTACACCACTTGATTCTTTTCATGATTATGAGGCAAATGCGGATTTTCAGCATCACTTCCAAAGCCTGGACGCAGAACCAAAAAGAAGACCAATCAGTTGAAGGAAGGTATCTATTAATAGATGCTCACAAGCACAAGAAAAATATGAGCAAGCAGCAACTAGATACCGAATTGGAGGACTGCCATTCCAGGTGCCCCAGTGGACCTCCTAAGCTGCACCACATCTTCTGTAATTACCCCCTGTAGCAGTAGTATGATAAGACAACGTGATAACAAAAGTCAAAATATTTATTTTCTTTTAAGAAACTCAAAAGAAAAATAAATAAAAAAACAACTATGTTCCCAATTTATTCATTTAAAAGCCACCAGATAACCTAGTGTGCCTTTGGTAAAATAGAGCCTTGCATAAGGCCTTAAAAAAGGAAATGAGCAATAAAGGACAACTTCCAGTGCTGCTATCATTCTCGGGTTATACACAGCTCTATCACCATATGCTCCAAATTAGACAGGGTAAAGGGGCAAAATAAAAATAAACATAAAAAGGGTGATCGAACAAAAGAAAGAACAAAACTTACAAATTAATGAATTAAGTTGGGGATATACTTCAAAATTCTTATAAAAGGCCTTATTATAAATTACGATTGATATGTTACCAATCGAAAGTTTAGAAATTTTTTATGGTGTTATCTGATGAAACATACCAAGTCTTCTGCTATGATATTGATCTCTCCAACAGCTCTAAAGATGGCATCAAAAAGAGACTTTCCAGGTCCCACCTACTGCCAATCAGAACATCATTTAGGGAATGTTCTATAAATTGTTGGTCGAAGATATTTTGTCAAAAAGGATACAAGAAGATCCTGACCTTCCATCGCCCTACCGTTGCCACTTTTGCTTCTGCACATAAATTGATTAAATATAATTGTTCCCCATAAAAATAATATCATGTAAGTGTGTTTCAAATTAAAGTCATCTAACCAGAAGGAACAGCCCAAAAGCCAGCAAATCCTCGAAAGTGATCAATCCGGAATTCATCAAACAAATTTTGTGCACGTCTTAAACGTCGTATCCACCAAGAAAATCCCTCTTTTTCCATGGCTTTCCAATCATATAAAGGGCTTTTCTTCAACAAGGCTCAGTCAGTATTTCAACATAAAGAGAACAAAACAATTTTCAAAATGTTCTTTACATATAGTAATAAGGTTTTGCAACGTTACACAGACCATTTTTTTCTTTTTCATGTTAATAATACTTCTTGAGATGGGACAAACTATGCAATCAAGAAAAAGTTATAGTCAAAGTTGCACAATTATATTTATCTGCTATGCAACAACCAAATTTAAAGCACCCCTAGTAATACAGATGGGAACTCTTTGCCCAGGATATTTCTACCACATAAGTTGATTCGACTAGCATACAACATACACTAGCTATAAGATCGAGTCCTTTGTACACTCTGCTATGCAACTATCCGGTGCTGATAGCTTGTAGCAATATATGTCAGATGACAGCAGATAAATGCTTGGAAGAGTAAAAATCAGAAACCATTTTCAATTACTCAAAATCATCATACATGCCTGGTTTCAGACATTACAAATAGCTATAGGGAGGACATTTTCTCAATAAATTTATTCCCGGCACTTTGTTCGCAAGTTCAGGTTATATGGTTCAATAGCAATGAGGTTGGCAGAAAATTCACTGGCATTTATGAATAAAGGAAGTGATGATGAATTATGTGTGTTCAATCTCTAGAATAGTGTTAACCTGTTCCAAAGCTGACCAGTTTCACTGAAGGCATCTGGAGGGACGCCACTAACTAGGAGAGGAAAGCCGCTACGGTTCTGCTAGACCAATGGATAGTGAGTTGAATAAAAGACAAAATCTATGGAGAATAGAAAATAACTTCTTGATGTTAATAAAGGGAGAACTCACCAGCAAAAAATGTTTCTTATTAGCCCACACATCTGCACTATGATAACCAACATAAATAGGCATATCTCCCATTATACTTATTCCCTTCGTTCGAGCATAATCACGAACTTTCTGCCATTGCCTTTGGAACAAGAATTGCTGAGCAATGAATATATCTATCTGTGAAGGAGGAGTGCAAATTGGGAGTTATAAGGTTTTCCAACATCAGAGTAAAAAAGGTGAAGAATACAAGTCCAGATTGGGTAAAAGGGCCAAATAATCTTACAAATTCCTTTTTGCTTTGATAAATTTCTTCCAGAGCAGCAAGATGGCGGTTTTTCAATGATTCAGGCCACTCATACCAACTAAATGTATTCAAAGTGTCGTCAATGGCAGCAAAGTATGCTGCATCTTCAAGCCAACCTGCACAATTATGCAGTTTTATAGCACTGGACGGGCTCTCTTACAGGAACAGGACACGCAAACCATAAATAAGGGAGATCATGTTTTTACATAAGCATTGTGTGTTCATATTCATGGATAAGAAGAGGTATTAAAGACTCTTTAACTGGCACGGTATCGCAAGATAATGAGAAATATTAACTTCTGACTCAAATTGATCTTCCAGCATATTTCAATTTTCACCAACTAATCAATTACAAGCTGCAGCAGAAATACTGGAACCAGAAGTCGTTCGAAACCCAATTCTATACTTTTAACATTGAAAACTTCTTCTAAAATGTTCAATTCATTAGCCATTCACTAGTGAGGAAAGTAAACACAAACATTTCACCTGCAACATTTGGATCCTTAAGGAACTCTTGAAGCTGATCCTTTAGCTCTCCCTCACTCATAACAAGCCTCTTTGCAGCCTAGATCAATAATGAAAACCACAAGTCTCTTAGAAGAATGGTCTAAACTTCAATTATTTAAAATGCAGCCAAGATGCTCATATCAGTTTTATTTAACAGCAAACATGATATTATGTGAAAAGGACAATTTGAATATTGCATGCCATAATCAGAAAATTCAAAAGATTTATTGCTCCCAATGGTTGGAAGCAGAAACCAGCATAATCAAACTACCAATTTCTATAAGATTCATTCTACAATTATTTATCAATCTTGCAACACTATATTTCCAATAACCTAACTCTTATGAAATATTTAAGGGAGTCACATGAAAATGTGAAATAACCATACACATTATATGCATAAGGAGTACAATAAATACATTAAATTTCTCTCACATTTCTCAAGGATGTATGAACTATAAGCTTACTTCTTGATGTCATTTGTTCAGATTAGTTTACTCATCGTAATTTTTATTTATTGTGGAAAGTCATAAACAGATAGACCAACTATTCATGCACACATTAGTATGACAAATTGACAAGTCATCTTGAATGTTCAAGGATAACAACGTAAAAAACTAATTCTAAGAATCTGTTCATATCAGTAACAGAAAGGATGATGATTATACTTCACCTCAGCTACCAAAGGATCCTTGACATCAGCAATAGCTGCGAAATTCACACGATCCATATCTCTGCAAGTATTAAGACAGAAATTACAGGCACAGATTTTACTAAGACCTTCACATTCTGTAACGCTGTCAAACATAACATATTTCTTACAATGGTTTTGGAAGCTCTTCCTTAGACAGTAGACCATCTTTGACAAGTTCCTCAAGTGAAATCAAAAGTGTGTTTCCACAATTAGCATCCTGAAATTATGAAACCACCATTAAATGCAATCATCTGATTTTACAGAGCTGAGAGTAATAAAAATACAACTGGCATTATATCTCAATTTTCAAACTGCTAATGTTTCTTATTTTGCCCTTTTCTTATTTTTCAGATATGATTCGATCAATATTCAAATTTAAAGAATTAAATATGAAAATGAAGTGAAAGAAAATAATGCCACCTGCCCAGAGTAGGGAGATCCCTCTTCACCAGCCCTCCTCCCAGGAGGAACAAGAGGAAGAACCTGTAAAAACATCAATTCAATCACCAAAATAAAAAGAAAAAAAGAGGTCAAAGAAAATGCATCTTTCTACCAAATAGCCATATCACATGTAAACGTACGGAATCATTGACAATATCAATAAACATAAAGATAGTCTACAGAGACAATTTTGAGCTCCTTCAAACAAAGTAATAACTGAAACTTTACAAGATTGGATAACTTTGTTGTTAAAGTAAAGGGTTCTATTTGCCACCAGCCCACCACTAAGATTTTAGATTCTGTTATATCTGTTATCAGTAAATACTAAGAGAAATTCAAAAATCAACTGATTTTCCTGCCCTGATGCTTTAATCTAACATAATATTCAGCTAAACTACACAAACACATTCAATGCAGTACAGAGGAAATACGAGCGCTAAGTATACTTAACTAAGACAAATTGAGCAGGATGATTACTTAAGCAATGAATATCAGAAAGAAGACAAACAAAAAATGCCAAAATTGTTGATCAATGTGACAATAATTCTCACAAGAATTATATCTCTCATCTTGAACAGCTACTGAACAAATTTTCGAATTCACAAACTTTTAAGTACAAAACAAACAGAAATGATCACAGCGAACATCAAACCTGCCAAAGAGAGCAGCCAGCATCATGAAGCCAATCCAGGAACTGGAAGGCTTGGGGGCCGAGATCGCCGACGCCATAAGGGCCAGGAAACGACGTCGGATGGAGGAGGATTCCCGCCCTCCTGCGATTCTTCGGGTCGCGTTTAGGGAGCCAGCTCTCGTAGTCCAATGGCAAGTCCTCACCGGCCGATAAGCACCCGCCATTTTTGTAATGAACCCTGAAACGATTGCGCGAGGCGGGAATAGAAAGAACGGGCTTCGGAGGGGAAGAGAGAGGCGGGGAACTGCGAAAGAGAGCTGAAAACCGCCATTACAGCGCTTGTGAGATCAGTCGGTGATTGGAATGTACTACATGTGGATGAAAGTGTATGTATAGTTAGTGTGTTGTGTGTGTGTTGTGATTTCGGAAGAGCAAGATGTTGGCGTTAGAAAGATAAGAGTTCGATGGAGATTTATAATAATGGCGCTAGAGAGAAGAGTGTGTACTATTTTCCATTTTTTAATTTTGGGTATTTTTATTTTTATTTAATTTTGGTTCTTATTTAATTTCCGAAAAATTGTAAAATTGGATGTGATTGGTAAAAATGTAGAGTTTTTATATGATTCTTCCTTAAATGATTAGGTTATTCACTTATTTTGGGTTGGAAATGAATTGAGTAAAAATTTAATATATTATTATTTTTTTTAAAAGTGTTTTTTTGCTCGAATTTTTTTTGAATTTTAAAATGCACTTTAAATTGTGTCAATATTTGTTTTGATTATTAATTTTGAAATTAAACAAAAATTAAATTGATTTGAAGGTTTTTGAATATTGTAATTCCATGTAAATGGTGATAATATACACAATTATTTATTTTATTTTTTTTTTTCACTTTTATTGAGCACTTAACCCGTGTTAATAAAATTATTTTAATATATATTTAATATTTTTAAAATAAAAAAATACACTTTATATAAAATTTACAATTCACAACATTTTTGACATAATTGCATAAATAGCATAACATACTAATCATATTTTGAGGACAATATTCAAAAAGATATGCATAATAATAACAAATACATAATTAATGAGTTTTTATCATTTGAGTTGTAAAGATATTTCTTGTTTGTTGTTTTTTCTTACAATTAATTTTTGCTTAATTTTTTTAAATTCACAAACGGGTTAGACTTTAATCATAGTAGGTTGACCTAAACCTTATTTAATTGATTTTATAAGGTCCGACCCAAATTTGTTGAATCTTATCTCACCCCGAACTTTAAAACCCATTAATTTCGTATTTTAATAGCTTTTGCGTGTCGGGTCCCAAATTGACACTCCTACCTCTAATTTTGGCTATCTTGGGTTTTTTTATTTATCTTGGTTTTAATTTAATATATGAAACATTGTAAAACAAAATTATAGGATTCTTCATTAAATGATAAGGTTGTTTTATAAAATGAATTGAGTATCTATATATTTTATTATTGTTCACAATTTTTATTTTTTTCTTGATGATTATTAATTAAATCACGTTAAAACAAAGTTTGAGTGGAGCGAATAATTGAACTTGAGTAATATGATATTTTACACATATTTTATTTTATTTTCACTAATCTCAATGAAGATTGAGCCAAGTTTTACATTTTATTTAACGAAAATTGTGTTCGAACTTGATTGGTTAGGTTAATGTCTTAATAAATTGAACTCAGGGCAGCTTTTTGTGAAAACAAAAACAAATATAAACATTAAGTACTTTGTATTTTGTGAATATATATCTGGAAAAATAAATATGTTGCAAAAATTTTATGTAGATTCGAGTCCCACATCATCCCCTCTTCAAGTCTCAATTTTTAAAATTAAATTTTCAATTAAATCAAATATACGAAAGTTTAAATAAGAGATAAAACACACTTTTGGAACATAGAATCTCAGTTCGGTATAGAAACAAAGTTTATTTCCAACTTCACCACATCCCATAGCAAAAGCAATTGGAATTGTATCTTTTATTTCATTAATATTAATACATGGCATGCATATATTGATTAAAAAAATTGGTGGTATTAGAATTTTACTCTTTAAGATGACTTCACTATTGTAAACATGAACTTTTTATGATGAATTGAAATATTGTATATGAGAAATAAGAGATCCAAACTGTGTTTGAATAACATTGAAATGGAGAATAATATTCTTGCAATAAAAGTGAAAATGTTAAAAGTAGTACTTAAAACATATTACAAAACCTCACTATAGACTATTATTTATACATGTGAAATCTGGAAATACATATCACAAAAATACATAATTAATTGAAAAACAAAGACAGCCAGCAGAGGTATTATAAGAACTTAAAAAGAAATGGAAATCAGAACAATGTAAATCAAGAATTAAAATGATGAGATTTTTTTTTTTCCATTTTTCGATAATATTTAAGCTGTCTGAGGAGGAGGAGGTCTGGGTTTTCCTGGCTTGATTGGACCCCTTGCTCTTATTCCCATCACTTGTACTTCTCTATTCTGTTAAACACAACAATAAATTAAAATTAAAATGATAACATTTTAGTGCTGTTATTATTATAATTTTTTGGGCATTATAAATTAAAGAAGCTGCTAATTATATCATAATGTTGGATTGAACACATAAATCTTAAGAAACAAAAAAAAAAAAGAAAAAAAAAGTTGTACCTCAGGTCCTCAGCTTCCAAATTTGGTTCTCCACCATTCTCCTTTGCTGAAATATAAATGTTGCCAATAAGTACGATTTTAATTAATTATTTGATATATGGCAATAAGGGAAAGAAAAATAAAAAAAGAGATTAATTGAAAAATGATCACATAATTTCTACCTTTAGCAGAACTGCTGCCACAAGATTTAACTGATTCAACCAGATCAAGAAAGTTTTTCTTCATGTTTTCGACAATTTTCACCATTTTTTTTTTCTCTCTCTGTTTTTTTTTTTTTTTAATGATATATATGGTTTTATGGCTTCTGGCAATGCTAAATGAGCTCTCTATATGTATACACAGATTTAGAGGTGAAGGAGATGGAATTTAATCATCAAAATCATCAACACCATGTGCTGAGTCTCATATTATATTAGAATTGCATATATTATATGCATTTTTCCTTGAAATCACAGTTGTGCATCAGTGCATGTACAACAGTACAAGTACCACCAAATTGCGTGTGCATGTGTTTGTTTTTTCACCGATTCACTCATTACCCTAAACTTTAAACTGTTTGGTTTCAGGTTAATTTTGGGTTATGATTAAAATATCAAAATTTAGTTAAAATATAAAATAACTATGTTTTAGACAAATTGATAACGTTAGCCGGTTTGGGTTTCGTGTTCGAGTTGATTTTTCTCAACAAATTGTGTTATTGACGTTTTAACACTATGTATTTTTTTTTTTTTTTTTTTTCTATTTATTTAGTTTTTTACAAATTATATTTTTAAATAACATCATCAATGTCTACCAAGTTGTATATATAAAAGCATAACTGAAATAACAGATAAAATACTATTTAAAATAGCGAACCAAAATCTTCAGTTCTTTTTGCAATGCATTGTCAATATCTGAACAAATATGCAGATCATGGATACAACAAGCACAAACATGCACAGAACTTTTAAAAAAATCCTTTGCACAAAACACAAAAACATCATCTTAATACATTCACTTAAAACCTTAATTTTATAATACAAGAACCATTGTCACATTACATCTCTTTAAACCAATGACAGAATGTTGAAAAACTGTACTATAATGTTTAACATCATCATTTATTAACTGAAATAACAGATAAAATTATTTAAAATACATTTTTTTCCCAATTCAACATGGACAAATATTAGATGAATACAACACACACAAACATGCACATAATTTTTAACTGCACAAAAGACAAAACACCATCTTATTACATTCATTTAAAAGCTTTATATTTAAAATACAAGAACCATTGTACATTACATACTAACAATGACAATGACAACAGAAAACTGTACTATAAACAATATTTGTTACTTACACATAAACATTATAATGCTACATTTTTTCCCAAGAAAAATATAGACAAAATTTTTCTCAACACCCTAAAAAATTCAAAATCAAATATACAAAACACCTTATCTACATCATTATCTTCTCCAGTTTTACTTCCCATAATCAAGAACCAACTCAAATATATATCACCATTATAAGGTGCGATAAATAAAAAGTGATACTTTTAGATAAAATGTGATCAATATAAAATGTGATCGATAATACTTTTTTACAAAAAAATATCACCCATCGTCGTGTATAACCGTCTTACACAACTTTTTGCCTATATTTATATCCTCACAAAGAAAATACTCAAATCCGGCCCATTATTCCCATCTGGGCTCAACATATACAAAGTCTCCGAATCTTTCGACCCGACAACCCGCTCAAAATGCCCTCTCACATACGCCATCTCTCCGTCCGCCCCTTCCGCCTCCGTCCGCGGCGGCAGAACCCCAGCCCCCATCGACACCGCCTTCAAAACCTCCATAACGTGCAGATCCTCCGCCGTGGCCTCCCGTCTAACGCCGTACCCATTCTTCTTCCCGTTACAGTACATCGTCCACAGGGGCTCGTCTAGAAGCTTCGTCTTGTCTCTCTCCGCCGGTTTCTCGCACTCGAGGGCGATTCGCAACATTCCGGCGCTCAATTCCTTCTGCAAGACGTGGGTCTGCACGGCGGAGAGCTCCACCACCAGCATCGGCAGCGTTCTAGGGTTTTCCTGGATCGAGAGGCTGACGGGTCCCTTTCGGAGACCGAATAGCGTGCCGGTGACGCGGGATCCGCCGCCGCCTGTGGCGGCGATGGATTTGCCGTCGGGGATTCGGCCGCCGGGGAGGGAGGGGAGCTTGCAGACGGGGGTTATGATGGGGAAGGATCTGAATACGTTGCGGAAGACGCGGAATATTTTGACGGGTTTGTGTTTTTTCTTCGTGGATGGCTGGATTAGGGTTACTGGCGCGGCGGAGGAGGAGGTGGGGGTTGACGGCGTCTGCGGCGGAGGCCATACTGAATGGTCTCCCATTACCGGATCTAGCAATGGGAGGAAGATGAAAAGTATGAGAATGACAATGTGTTTGTGTGTGTGTGTTTTTTGTTTGTGTGTTGTGAGTGAGAGAGAAATATCAGGGTGTGTGTTTTGTTGGTTGGACCGGAGAAAATTAGCAGGTGGTGGTTTGTGGTGGTGGGTGGGTGAGAGGTTGAAGACGATGGGAAAAAAAGTATTGGTGGTGGATTTTGAGAGAGAATAAGAAAATGGTCAATATTTTTGAACTTTTTTGAAATTTCATGCATTTTTATTGTTTTTTTTTCTTTTGAGTTTTGAAGAAAGTTTCCTAAATATTAGGAGATGGAAGTTTGAATAAATCAATGGATTTGTTTGTTCCAAATCCAATTTGATAGTCCTCCCTCCTATTCAAAATAAATTTTTTGTTAGAAAATAAATATATATTAAGAATGGATAAAAATACCCAATATATTTTTTATTAATCATAAATGTTATTTTGGAAAATAATATATTTAAAATTAATTTTAGAAAAAATATTTTCTCACCAGCCTTGAAAGTATCGTCATTCTTTTTGAATAATTTTTCATGTGACAATTGCAAAAACGTCACTTATTTTGTATATGAGCAAGTATTTGGTTTGATGATTTAATTAGTTTCATATTTTATATTACAAACGAATATAAAATGTATAAAATATTAATATATATAGATATTTCTTTATTGTAAATTATATGTATATACTTGATATTTATATATGTGTATTTTTCCAGTTATAAAATTGATCAAAGTAAAAAAAGAAAAAAAATTACTTGTTTGAACCTTAACTTTTAATGAAGGGTTTGGATAAATCATTCATATCTTGATATATTAGTATATTATATTTCAATTATGAAATAAAATATAAAATTGATAAAAGTAAATATACTAAAAATTTAGACAAATTCACTTTTTGAACATGGACTTTTAATCTGGAGTATTTGGATAATTATCCTCGTTATGAACAAAACTATGTTAAGTAGGTCTACTGTGAGACACAAAAAAAAAACTTATACCTTTTTGGTATAAAAGTAATATTTTTAAAGTTAAATTAATACATTGTTCGAACAACTAAAAATTATGTCCATACAGGGTAATACTTAATTTTTACTCTATAAATATTATATTTTATACTTAAAAATAACTTTTTTCCTTCAGACAATGCTATCGTTTCACACAAATGTTTTTTGTCAATTGCATTATGATTTTATAATTGTGACAAGCTTTTCTTGGCAGTTAAATATTAAAACTTCATTTTTTTTAAAAAAATAATAAACCATCACTATTAACTATCATTACTACATCGCTCTTTGATTTTACAAATCACTAATCACATCTCGCCACTATTTTTTTTATAAATAGCATCAGTGTAACTATCATCATCAAATTCCTATCTTACATTTAATCATACTTTCAAAAATTATCTTCATTTTTCTAAATAATTTATTCATATTATTACCTACTTAAATATAAAGGTGTGGAACAAAAGGTCAACGTCCACACACTTTGAATTGGATTTTATTGAACTGGAATATTATAATTAGAGCTAACAAAAAACTGATATTTGGATTTTGGATTGGACATCGATTTTCTAGTCCTGAAAAAATTCGGACCTATATGTCTAGCTCGCCTAGCTCATGTACAGGGTTAGGCTCGATTTTTAGCTCGACCCGACAACTTGGGTTGGGTCATGCATTTACGGGGTTCGGTCAGAATTGGGCCGGGTCGAAATTAGAAGTTCGGGCCCGACTCATTACCATCTCCAGAGATAATTGAGCTCAAACAGAGTGTAATTTACTTCGACATTTTTTACTAATTAAAAAAAAATTCATTACAATCTGATGTGTTAAATATTAATAGTAATTATCTTTTCGTAACTTTCTCAAAATCTGTTCTGTATTATTTGAGTAATCAAAACAAAGCTCTATCTCTGTTAATAATCTCCTCCAGCTTTAAAATCCCAAGTCAATCCTCTCTCAACTCTCTTCTTCTCCATTTTCTTCTTTCGTTTTTCTGTGAACTGTGTAGAAATCCATAAAAAATTGGAGTTGCAGGAACGAAATGCCGGAGTTTGGGGATGAGTTCATCATGGAAAGCTATAAAGTTCCATGGCTAATATGGATTCAACTAATTGTTACGATTCTTCTGATTATTATTCTCCTTTTTGGGTTCAGCATCTTTACTTCAGACCCCCCATCCAGCTCCACCGCCGCTTCTCCGTCGACTGGTGGCGCCGCCACACCGCCGACTCATCTCAACAAACCTAGTTCTTCCCACAGAAGAACCAAGGTAGGTTAATTAAACTCTCTCTCTCTCTCTCTCTCTCTCATGCTTTCTTTAGAGATGCTTTGTTTTAGGTGAATAGAGAGAAGAGTTAGGTTAACTCTTATGAGGAGCATACTCTGGATTTAATTAAATTTATATAAAGTTTAATTTATAGTCTGAAATGAAGTGATTATATAAATGCTTATATATTTCGTGAAATTCAAAAGTATACGAAATTGAGGTCCTCTCTTTGAATTTCCTTGAATTTGAGAGCTGAACTTTTTGTTCTCTTCATTGATCTTTGGACCAAATTCAGGGCATTGTCAAGTCATATTGACAGTATGGGGTGATCTCTTTTGGCTTTCATAATGTTGAGTTTGCTAAAATTATGTTAGATCTATCTTTGTTAATTTATTTTTCCTTTACATCAATTTCATTTAGTTACCATTAGTGGAGTTCATTCTTGGGTGGTGATATGGCAACCTATCTACATTTTCAGATTTTGCTTCGATTTGGTTTCATAAATGTAAAATGAAGGTCCCTAATTGCTTTCATTACTGTGTAGTTTGACAGAAAATATGTTGGTTTTATACTTTGTGTTCCACCTATAAAAAGAGATGGTTTGTAGTTGGGGACTTGTGGTTGGGGTTGGGAGGTTGTTGGGGCTGAGGAAGAGAAGAAAGGCACTATAAGGCTCGTTTGGTTTTGTTTTCAGGACCCATTTTCAGTTTTCTGCATTTTCAGGGAGTTTATGATTCTCTGGATTGCGAGATATCCCATCGTTGCAGACTTGCAGTGTTCCTGATGAGAAAAAGGCCAGAATGGACGTGCCAACCCCAAATATGAGAAGGAGAGAAAAAATACATGATGTTGCTAGAAAATTAAGTTAACTACTTAACTGATTTAAGGCTTTGTGTAATTCAAACCCACTTTAATGCAATCTTGTTCACGATTTAAAAATTGATTGATACGAACCAAAATAGAATGGCAAAATAAGCAGGAGATAAAACACAGTAAAAGTCGTGATTACTAAAGTAGAGGGATAAAATTGTAACACAAAGAATACGCTTTTAGTTACTGGTAGTTGCTTTTATAGTTAGTTAACCAGTAGTTAAAAATTAGTTAGTGTTAGTTGAATAACAAGAAACTTGTAACCACATGAGGATCAAAGGCATAAATATGCCTTCCTCAGCTGAAAATGTTGCTTTTGGATATTGTCTATTCATGAAAGTCCTTTCTTCTCAAAATTACTTCTGTTAACTCTTATGAGGAGCATACTCTGGATTTAATTAGTTTATATAAAGTTTAATTTATAGTTTGAAATGAAGGGATGATATAAATAAATGTTTATATACTTAAAGAAGGGAGCTCATGGAATTAGTGTGATTCAATTTCCTGAAATTCAAATATATACGAAATTGTTGGTCTTTTCTTTGAATTTCAACTTGAATTTGAAAGCTGAACATTTTGTTGTCTTCGTTGATCTTTGGACCAAATTCAGGACATTGTCAAGTCATATTGATAGTTGTGGGGATCAATGATGAAATCTTTTTAAAGAAAAAAATGGCTTTCATAATGTTAAATTTGCTAAAATAATGTTAGATCTATATTTGTTAATTTATTTTTATTGTAAAAGGGCTTTACATCAATATCATTTTTAGTTACCATTAGTTGGAATTCATTCTTGGGTGGTGATTTAGCAAAATATCTACATTTTTTCAGATTTTGTTGAAACACTCTTCTTTCAAGGATTTGATTTCATAAATGTAAAATGAAGGCCCCTAATTGCTTTCACCTTACTTGTGTTGGGTTTGTTTGACAGAAAATATGTCGGTTTTATTTTGTGTTCCACCCATAAAAAGAGATGGTTTGTAGTTGGGGATTTGTGGTTGGGGTTGGGAGGTTATTGGGACTGATAAAAAGAATAATAAAGCTGCTATAGGGCTTGTAAAATGTTTGGTTTGGTTTTCAGGACCCATTTTCAGTTCTTTTCTTTTAGTCCTTTCAGGACAGTTTATGATTCTCAGGATTAAGCAGAGATAAAACCATCATTGCAGTGTTCCTGATGAGAAAAGGCCAGAATGGATTGCTTTTATAGTTAGTTAACAGTAGTTAAATTAGTTAGGAGAAAGAAGAAAATTCATGATGTTGCTAGAACAAATTAAGTTAACTGATTTAAGGATTTGTGTAATTCAACACTCTATAATTCTCTCTTTAACTCCAAACAATTTTAAAATTAACCATGATCATATTGATATGGAATTTAAACACTTAGTTTGTGGTTCTAGGCTTGTCTGATCATGTCAGTCTTTCTGGTTCTGCAGTCAGCGCAGCTGATATACCTTCTTAACTGTAAATAAGGGTTATTTAAAGCTCTGTTGATCCTTATTCGTGAGAATCGGGTGTTTAATGCCACCCTGAGATACAGTTTAAGTACTAGGCCCCGACTGTAAAATAATCTAGCTTTGTGAAGAAGCAATTTGAACTAAGATGGTATATTTGAATTGAGTGATATGGACTTATGCATTTCAAAGTTCTGGCACTTATTTAAACTAGTTTAAAGCTAGCTTAGAGGCCACTTGAATCTGGATATAGAGTTTCTTTTGTTGATTTGAGATCCTCGATAAAGAGTGACTTTTGGATCTTTCCTGTTCTTGATTCGTCTTTTGTATCATTTGAAAATTTAAGGCATTGAACTTGTATTATATTTGATTATTTCTTGTCCTGAAGTTATTTAATCTATTGATTTTGAAACCAAACATTTTGAATTTAACCCGAGTTAAAGCCTACAGCCATCAATCATAGAAGTTTAGATTGTTCCCTTTCTTGTTCCATGTTAACAAGATTCATCCTATGAATGGTTTACTAAGATGTCAGCTTGGTTATTTGCATGTGTAATATGTTATCTGCTATATTGAGAAGGAGAACATGTAGTCTTAGTGGGCATTACAATTTTTGTGTGTTACGGGTGATTAGTGTTTTGTCCTGGCAGGTGGGAGACCAGAGGATTTCGAGGAATGAAGAAACTAGTGGAGAGTTGATCAGAGAAGAAGACCCAAATGGACAGGAATCTTCTTTGAAGGATTCTGTGTTTTTCAGAATCTTCCGATATCTAAATCACCCTTGCAACTATTTTGGCCTAGCAAAACGAGCGTTTCTTAAGTGTTTTGGCTTGGATTCCAGCTCTGAGAACTCCAGAAGCCATCGACACGAAAAACAAGAATAATGTATGCTCACATCCTCTCACCCTCTCTCTTTTTTTCTTCAAAAACATATAACACACATGCACAGAAGAAAAGAACTTAACTGTAATATATGATTGATGATTCTGGTTTTGATTATTTGACATAAAACGAAGAAGTAATTTATTGTAGCAGAACCTAAAAGTAGTTGAGAATCAAAAGTTGGTAGTGTTTGCAAATAAAATAAATTTAAGGAGAGTGTTTGGTGAATGAGTTGTAAATGTGCTTTATATGTGTAAAAGTCAAACCAAAAGCATAATAAAAATCTGACAGATAAATTATGCAGAATCAGAAGCGCAAGTCCACATTTGAACTCAGTACGAAAATTCACATTCTTTGATTGGATGAGAAGTTGTGTCGATTTTTCACTAATCTGCAGGTACACAGTTTAATGATTCATTCAAATTATATTAAGAAGACGAGCGACACATATTCCCAGTGGTGCTTTTGATGAGGATGATTAGACGAGGATACTGACCTTGTGATGCATATTAACACCAAGCTAACAGATTGTTGTCAACTGTAAATCCACTAATGCTAATGGGCTCCAACTATTTCATATAATTGAGAAGCTGAGTCCTAATATTGTTTTCTTATGCTTTTTCCTGTTCTTTTTGTACTATCAGATAACTATTCCATTGTTCTCTTCTTCCTTATGGTCTATGGATCTGTACCTTTCTTTTAAGGGATAATTACAAAAACACCCCTGAGGTTTGGGCTAATTACGAAAAAAAACCCTTAAGGTTTGATTTTTTGTTAAATTTAAGGGGTTAACTATAATAATTTCTATAAAATTCAGGGAGGTTTTTGAAATGTTTTTGCTTGTGAAGGAAACAAATGGCAAGAAAATATCAAATTTCAAAGGGTTTTTTGTAATTTTAAAAAACCTTAAGGTTTTTTTTGTAATTAGCCCAAACCTTAATTTTTTTTTTTTTTTAATTATCCCTTCTTTTAATTTCTTGCCCTGTCCCAATTTTTTTGCCCAGCTTCTTTTGATTATGGTTTTGTGTACAGTGAGGAAGGATTCATATATGGACTATAATGATTAACATGGGTAGAATTGCACCTCATTAGAGGGCTACTTTTGAAAGTTGTCTGGGCCCAAATATTATTCATTTCATCATTGCCAATGGCAGTAGGGCTGCAATATGAGCCGGGCTTTTGAGAGTTTGAGCTTCACTCGTTTATTATCGAGTCGAGCTCGAGCTTAGTTTATCGACTATATTGATGATTCACAAGCTTTTTTGAGCTTTATCGAGTCTAAACGAATTTAGTAAATATCAATTATACATTAAATAGCTCACAAGCGACTTGATTTTTATATTGATATTTGTCCCTTTTTTGAAAGCTCAATGAAGTTTTGGTTGAACATCCTTACAAGAATAAGAATGTAACAATGCTAATTCTTGACAAATATATTTAAGGGGTGCAATCATGTATGTACATGCAAAATTTGTACCTTTTTTTTTTCAAACTCTCAAAATTCCATATAATTCGAAATGGACCTATTTTTATAAAATGGAGGGAGTATATACACATAATGTAAAACCCTAAACAGTTGTCTGCTTGTCTTTATGTGATAAATCTCTTTTCACTTGGATGTTTCTTCATCAACATATCCTATGCTTAAGCATACATTAATAAGAATAGGCAAAGTTTTTTCCCCTTAATGTTCGTTATTACAAGGCACGTATAATTCACTTTTCATGCGATATACTACCAAAATATTAGAATATTATAAAATAAATTAGTTAGAGCATGTCTCTTGTAAGTCGCACGGTGCGATGGGTTGCACTTTTAGTGGAAAATGTGATACTTTTAGGGTAAAAAAAGATACTTTTAGTGTAGAAAATAATATTTTGCCTGAATACACTTAATTTTAGTACATTCGGATAATGTATCATTTTTTACTCTAAACTTATCACTTTTTACAGTAAAAGTATCGTCATCGCACAATTCTTACATAAATTTTTGTCAGTTAGTTATTATTAAATTATGATCATTCTTTGCAGCCTTTCCAGTAATTTCAAACTCTTTTAATTTCGAACAATTTTGCATCCTTAATAATTTCATATATTGTAAATGTTTGACTAAACTAAGGAAAATGCTACTGATTATTGAGGCATTAGGATTCCAATAATATACATATCAGACAGCAGTTAGGCGACAGTTCAATTTTAATTCCAGTATTTTAATAAATGTAGATTGTTTTATACATTAAAATGTTGCAAAATGTGCCATTTGGCAGATTTCTATAGATGGTGTTGAGCTACAATTTTTTGTTTGACTTTTTTTGATAGAATATTATGATGGACAGACATAGTTGAACTATAATAACTATCAATAGTTCTTCTTCCTTTCATTAGTCAAAAGAAATATTCAATTATTTTATTTTCTAATAATGTGTACACATTCGGCTGAAAAATAATATTTTTATTTTGTTTTTCTACTAAAAGTCAATATCCACTTATGTAGTTTTTAAATGTGTACTCATTCGGCTGAAATATACTCTTTTTATTTTTTTGTTTCTACACAAAGTCAATCAGAAATGAGCCGACTAACTTATATAAGATTTATGGTGGACATTATATTAAAAATACACATTTTTCCGTATGATATAATGTAAAGCTTGGATCGAACTCGATTCACTTAATCAAAAATATGTGTAAAAATATTAAGCTACTCGAGCTCGATCCGTGTTCGGCTCTATTAAAGGCTCGATTGGATTAATAATCAAACCAAACTCAAACACAATTTTTGAAACTCGATTAAAATTCAAACAAGATTGAATAATACCATCTTCGACTCGTTTACACCCTATGTATTCGTAATTAACCCTATTCTAAATTCGTTCAAAAAACAACAACCTCACATCAAATATTTCCTATATATTTCTGTCAACATCAAAACCGCCTTGACACTATCAAATATTTCATTTTCTTCCCTTAATTCCTCTTAGCTTAAATACCCAAACCTTCTTCACTTCCAATAACTCCAAATGTCCAAGTTATCAATCCCATATCCCACCCTAATATGACAGGAAAAAGAATCCCAAACAACCCTTTAACCAACAACAACAGCAACAACAACATCTCCGACATCCTTAACAAAGACCACGACCGGTTCCTCCCGATCGCCAACGTTAGCCGGATCATGAAAAAATCCCTCCCAACAAACGCCAAAATCTCCAAAGAAGCTAAAGAAACCGTCCAAGAATGTGTCTCCGAGTTCATAAGCTTTCGTAACGGGCGAAGCCTCGGATAAATGCCAGAGAGAGAAAAGGAAGACCATCAATGGAGATGATCTGTTGTGGGCTATGACAACACTTGGATTTGAGAATTATGTTGGATTCTTGAAAGATTATCTTAGTAAGTATAGGGAGATTGAATTAGGGGACAAGAATTGCATGATGGCTAGACAAGAAGATGGTTCTTTGTTTTCACCTATTGTTAATGATGTTATATTGATTGATGATCAAAAAAATGTTGGTAATTATCATCATGGAGAAGATGGGGTAATTAATGGCTATGGTGAGAAATTTTTGAGCAAGGGAGGTGGTTTTGGCATTGGCAATGGGGTTGAGTGGTAATTAATTGAGGTAAAAAGAAGTTGTTACGGTATTAGGTCCTCTATTTCAAACTGTGTTTCATTTCGTATTTCAAGTATCTTAAATACACGCTCAAATGTAAATTAATGATGTCGTCAATACACTTGGCGTGTAGAAATGATACTTGGAATACGAGATGATACATAGTTTGGAATAGAAAATCTCGAGTGGGTACTATAATGTGTTTTGATTGTGTTAATGAAGTTGAATTGTAATAATTCTTTTAGTTTATGTTTATGATGTTGATTGGGTATTACGTAAAGAATGCATTTGAGGGAAGTAATATTTACTTGTGAAGAATGATGAGACAATGTTCTTGCGCTTGTAAGTGGTAAACATTATATCATTAATTAATATTATTTGGGTAAATCATAAAAAGTATCATTGAAGTTTAATGTATTTTTTTAAGAAAAAAAAGGTTATCTTTTAAACAACGAGTACCACGTTGAGGTATTATAAATGTAAAATGTTTTGATGTTTGTAATTTGTATTTACTGAATAAATACCTTGTTCTAATTAAGGGTTTAATGTTGTAAAATAGTCACAAATATCAATCAGGTACCTATAATTTTCCTTTATTATTTTATATAATATAACAAAAAAAATAATTAATTAATTAATTTATTAATAAATGGATTAAATCGGCGGTCAAATGGATCCACCCTTTTGAACCATGAACCTGTAATAGAGTTGGCAATGGGTCGGTTGGGCCAGTCCAGCCCAATTCCAACACGTCAACTCATAAAATTGGTCCAAAAACGGGTCCTGACACGCACGTGTATTTCATCAAACCGCATTTTTGCCTAAGGCCAAATAGAGTCGGTTTATTTCAAACCTCTAAAAATAAATTTCAGTCCAACCCAACCCTATATGAAGGCTCACTGGACCGACCCTTTGGGCTAGACCAATTTTATTAGCTCTAGCCTGTTATAAGGTCGGTTGGATCATCACTCTAATTCAGCCAAAGTAGTTGGTTTAATAAATGCTCATATTGCTAGGGCTGAAAAACGAATCAAGCTATTCTATTCGAGATCGATCGTTAAAAGTAATTTGAAGGTCGGTTGGAACACCACAAACTTGACTTTTTTAACATTGATAAGATGAGAATGCATATAAACTTTTCTAATTATTTGAAAATTTTTAAAAAATGAATTCATAAATTCTCTAAAGGAAATAAACATGCTAAAATTGTCTAATATCTTTAAACACATTTTTCAGCCAAAAATAGTTGGTTTAATAAATACTCATAATGTTGAGAAAACTTTTCTCTTGTAAAATAAATTAAATAAAAAGATTGGGTTTAATTAATGATTTTAGGGGTAACAAATATCGGAAAATAGTTACTGAAAACAGAAGTAAAGTACAACGGTCAGAAACCCAAAAAAAAAAAAAAATCAATAATCAAAATATTGCATAATTATTAATTATTGTTAACTTCCTGAAATTTATTATTTAACCTATTTTCAAAATCAGATACCCCCTCCCAAAATTCACCATGGATGCCCCTCTCCACCGCCACCCCAAATCTCCGAACGGCACCGCCGCCGTAAATCCGACGGATAAAATCCCTCCTGACCCATCAAGCTCCCGCCCAATCGACGGCCCACAAGCCACAGAGCCCAATTCGAAAATAAAGAATAAAAACAAGAAGAAGAAACAAGCATTAGTTTCAGACACCGCATCATCAGCGTCTTCGAACAATTGTAGTTGTGCGACCTCGTATTCGCAAAAGGGTATCAAGATTTCTAGAAACCCTAAGAGAATTCGGGTCGGGTCGTTGACAACGGCCCGTAGAAGTGTCGGCCCGAGTGATGTCGACGCCCTCGGGCTTCCTCTGGGAATGTCAATTGCCGCTGTCGTTGCTCAGGTTTTTTTAAGTTTAAATATTTGTTTTATGGGTTCTTGTTGAAGCTGAGGAATTTTTCATTGGAGATTTATATTTCTTTTGTTTGTTATATATGCATTTTTGAATTATTTTTAAGGATATCTTTAATGGGGAATTATTGTGTTACTTGGACGAAAGGTGACTCCTTTGAGTTAACTAATTGAGAAATTATGTGTTTATGATTTGTTTTTTTCTGGGCATTGTTGGTTTTGTGGTGAAATTTTTAACTTTTTAAAGTGTGAATTTTTGCTTTTTTTTACATTGTTCGCCTTAGCGTTTTTTCTTTCTGGACGGTCAGGTGTTTTTTTTTTTTTTTTTTGTCTCGATATGCATTCTTGATTTTGTGGAAAAAGTGTTGGTCTTTAAGCATTTGTATAATTGTTAGTTGAATTAGTTATGTGTACAATGGTGAGGGATGATGCATTGGTCTATTTATGCCGTTTTTCTTATGCATTGTTGATCTTTAGAAAGAAAAAAATTTGACCTTTATTCAGAAAATTTCACATCCTTTTATGAGGGAAAAGGCTTTATATGAGTTTACTTATTGAAGGTTTGTGGTTTCTTTATGCATTTTTCCAATTTTTCTGCAAAATTATTGATTTTTTAATATACCGTTGTATGGCATTATATATATTGTCTCTGTAAACCATCTAAATGTATGCTTGAGTGGCACTGGTTTTTTATGATTTCACGAAAAAAACGTTGATCTTTTAATGGGATGGATAGTCTTATAATGTAGAAAATATACTTTTGACATTTAGTAATGGGACATTTGTTGGGATAAATGGTATTATGAATGATCATTGGTGTTGATTGTTGAGGGTGGAAGTTTCTGGATTGGAATGAGTTTCTCGATGGAGAAAATATTGTCGAGAGTTGATCAACTTTTGAGCTGATGTTCTTACTTATTCTGCAAAGTTATTGATTTTTTAATATACCATTGTATGAGATTACAAATATTGTCTCTGTATACCATCTAAATGTATGCTTGAGTGGCACTGGTTTTTTATGATTTCATGAAAAAAACGTTGATCTTTTAATGGGATGGATAGTCTTATAATGTAGAAAATATACTTTTGACATTTAGTAATGGGACATTTGTTGGGATAAATGGTATTATGAATGATCATTGGTGTTGATTGTTGAGGGTGGAAGTTTCTGGATTGGAATGAGTTTCTCGATGGAGAAAATATTGTCGAGAGTTGATCAACTTTTGAGCTGATGTTCTTACTTATCATTGGGACTTTGGTTGGGGTAAAAGTCATGTAGTTGTTGGTCGAGTCTTAAGTGTAGGAAACAAACTCATTTACAGGTAGGAGTTGCTTGATGGATTTATGAGTCCTACGAGTGTTAAGTAAAATGTTCACTTTTTATGGTATTATTTTAGGCAATTTTATAGTAATTGTGTTGGAAAGGGTGTAGAAAAGTTCCGTCAATATGTGTTTGGAAAAATGCAAATGTCTTCACATTAGTTCGATTTAGAGTTTAAGAAAGGAAGAAAATGTGTTTGGTTTCAGTTTCAAATCCATCACATTAATGTCTTGCATTATTTCAAGTGTGGTCCATGTCATGTTATTGGTGTCGAATCATGACATTGTTTTGGTGTTAATATAAAATGTAATAATAATTATGTGAATGATGTTAAAGATGAGTTATTATCTTATGTTGTAATTGTTGATTGCTCCCTCCATAATATTTTGGTCTAGTTTGAATGGCCACGGCATCTTAGATAAGAGTTGAAAAGGTGGAGATTTTGAATATGTTTACAATGTTGTGCAGAAAATAATGCTTGAGAGTTAGGTGGTTTCATATCATTACTTCAATGAAAAAACAAAATCTATTTTATGTAATGGAGTTTGATTTTGGAACACGTCCCAAAGGGAAACTAGGACTATAATTTCCGGATAGAGGTGATTTATTATTATTTTTGTTGTTTTTTTTTGGTGGCGGTGTGGGGGTGTGTAGGAGAGTGTTATCATTTTCTTTGTTTTTGATATCGTGATCATAAAAATGAGTTTTTTTTTTTCGGAACTGTTTTTTTCAACAATTTAAATCCAAATAATAACATTTTCTTTATTTGTCCAAGTTGACAATCTTTTCGGAAATCACAGTATAGAGAAGATAATGCATTACACATGGGCCATGATAAATATTAACCCTAACACAATCTGGTCACTTTTCATTTCTATCTTAGATAATCCCTTAATGCGATTTGAAATGGAATTTTTTTGTATGATTATCTGTGACCCCAATTTAAATAAGCAATTCAGTCATTTAATGTAGCATATATTGCTTATTTATTTTAGGTTTTGGAGAGAAAAAATGCAGCTACGGAGAACATGTCTGTGGATTATCTGTCTGAGGTACTTTCGTTGTCCTTTGTTAATGACATATTAGTTGCTTAATTTATCGTTTTAATTTTATCCTTAAGATCGTCTTCAAAATTTATGGAATTAAGCTCTCAGGCATTCATATTGACTTCTGATAATTCATATCTTTGATTTTATCGAACTGAACACATACTAAGCTGTGACGGTGAAACAATTCATATTCATTGGGTAAATTAAGAGAATTTATGATTTTTCTAATTATTACATATCTTAGTCGTATTATCCGTTTTGTTTCATGTGTGGGAGCTGATAAAATTTCACGCTGCCCCGATTGCAGATCTGCATTTTGGCCGTAAGAGAATCTCTAGGAAATGTAAGCCTTATTCTAACCTTGCTCTGACTCTGGTGATTGTCTCTTATTTTCCTTTGGCACCCATCAAATTAGGGATAATTACAAAAACTACCCCTGAGGTTTAGGTTAATTATAAAAAAAAAAGAGATGTTTGAAAATTACAAAAAAACCCTTAAGGTTTGATTTTGTGTTAAATATAAGGGGGTAATCATAATATTTTTACAAATGCAAAAGGGGTTGTTCGAAATGTTTTTGCTTATGAGGGGGCAAAGTGTAATATATAATCAAATCTCGAGGGATTTTTTGATATTTTCAAAAGTTTATGGGTTTCTGTGTAGTTATCCCAAACCTCAGGGTTAGCTTCTGTAAATACCCCTCAAATTTACCAGTATAAGGCTAACTCCTGTTTTCTTTTTTTCCGGTAATGTTTGTCTAAAGCAGGTTTTTGGGGACAAATTTGATAATTTCGTGACGAATTTTGAGAAATCATTTCGGAGTACATTGATGACTTTGAGACTAATCAGTGGTTCGTCTCAAAATATCAGAGAACAAGTCCAAAGAGCTCGATTTAGAGGGTGCCCTTGCTCAGTTGCAAACAACTCGCCGCCTCTCGACAAACTCGAAGATTCTACGCATCTTTCGGGGGCCACAGATGGTTTAGAATCACTTCCTTCTAGAAACATCACCCAAAAAGATCAAGTTGACGTATCAACAGCTTGTTCGCAAATGGAAGACACAATGAGGACGAGTTCGATAAATCGAGAGCTCGTTCTTCACGATAAACAAACCGAGCAGCAGTTGAGCTTATCTGATTCTGCCTTAAACCAATTTTCCATGATAGAAAAATCTGTCATGGAGCAAACACGTTCGAATGACCTAAAGACGTTTGAGATTGGACTTATCATGAAAAAATTGCAGCTTAAGGAAAGACAATTGGAACTCAGTTCTAATTTGAATCTCCTCGAGAGGTGGAAATTGTCGATGGGTTTTTCTAAGGCGTCGTTCAAAGCTGAAAAATTTAAAACTCAGTTGCAAGATACGAGACAAGTGGAGCTACTTAAGAAATGCTTGGACTTTTTAGTTGCTGGTTTAATCGTCATGTTATTTTCCCTTGCGTATGGAACTTACGTGTATTCTCATCGAAGAATCATTGAAGCTACTGAAGCTTGCTCTCCTTACACGGTATGGATTATCCGCATTTTAATAACTGTATATCAGCTCTT
The DNA here is from genome assembly GCA_016081115.2 of Rehmannia glutinosa. NCBI lineage: Eukaryota > Viridiplantae > Streptophyta > Magnoliopsida > Lamiales > Orobanchaceae > Rehmannia > Rehmannia glutinosa. The sequence continues at coordinate 309,408 of JABTTQ020003341.1, read as the reverse complement.
GCAAGTTTAAAATCGATATACAGAAAATTTTCATGTTAGTGTGTGTCGAATAGATTCAGATTGGCCTAATTAAAACTACTAGAAAAGAGTAAACAAAAGTAAAATCTTTTACATCTAAGCGTCAACATTTTGTTTTGGGTTAATTACAAGAAAAAAACCCTACGGTTTAGGCTAGTTACAAAAAAATCAAGAGATTTTTGAAAAATACAAAATACCTCTTGATTGTCTTAAATATTAGGGGTTAACTGTAATAATTTTATAGAAGTAGGTGGGTTTTGAAATGGTTTTTGCTAGAGTGAATCAAATGTCGATCTTTTTTTTGTAATTTTCAAAAACCTCTGGGTTTTTCTTAATTAGCCCTAATCTTAGTTTTTTTTTTTTTTTTTGTAATTATCCCTTTTGTTTTTCTACGATGTGATGTTTTTCTTTTTTCTGTCTTATGCTGTTCACTCTCTCTCTTTTTTTTTTTTTTGAATGCGACATTAATCTTCTGGTAATATTTGTATGTTTAACTGATATTTATTACTCTTTTATGTCAGGAATCCAAGTCTTGGTGGATGCCGAAATCGATGGCATCTTTCAACTCAGGCCTGCAGCTATTAAAATGTCAAATTCAAGTCTTAAGCCGTATGTTGTTCGGTGTTCTAATGATTGGTGCAATCGCCTTTTTACTCATTCAACGATCCGCCACTTCACACCACACAATGCCTGTTACTTTCATACTGCTGCTGCTAGGAGTTTTATGTGGCTATGCCGGAAAATTTTGCATCGACACTTTGGGCGGTAGTGGAAATCATTGGTTAATGTATTGGGAAGCCTTATGCTCGTTGCATTTCTTCGCCAACACGTTCCATTCGTCATTGTATTTAATTCTAAACGGACCGATCACCGTTGCAGAAAGAGTGGAACATAATTCCGTTTTTCCGTATTGGATGAGAAGGTCGATATTCTTTGCTACTTTGCTATTTCTACCGTTGTTGTGCGGTTTTATGCCTTTTGCCGGCCCGTGGGAGTGGTTTAATCATTTTTCATCACGGGCTTCGGATTTGTTGACGTTGGTCGATGATTGATTTGATCGAGGAGTTTTAGGAAGTGTCGAAAGTTGTAGATTAGGTTTGTTGTATTTTGATCCCCATATTATTGTACCATTACTTTGTCCAACCTTATTTTTGTGTTGTATCATTTGTTTTATTTAATTCAAGAGTGTAGGTTTGGGGATTTTCAGGTGTTTTTAGGCTTTTTGCCCTGTTATTTTATCATATTTAGATTCTTGTACAATTCCAGGAGGAAAAAAAAAAGGGCCTTTTGTCCTTTCATTGTACCAAGTTTTAAAACAATGAATCTTGATAAAATATTTTTAAGAAAAAACCCTGTTTTGCTTTTACAATTACTCTTGTTGTTGTGAACATTTTTTTGTAAAATATGTCTGTTAATCCAAACCTGAGGTTTTTTGTAATTATCTCTATACAAATACCCCTCTTAACATTTTTCTTGTTCCGTTTTCTTAAAAAAATTATATTTATAATTTCTAGGGGAAAAAATGCTGGTAACAAAAATTTTAAAGGGGTATTTGTTAAGATTCTTTACAATTTCCAGAAACAAAGAATAACTAAGTTTTAATGTTTGTTGATTAATAGACATTGGCTAAACCTCAGGAGATTTTTGCCTAATTAAAAATAACAATTATCTCTCAAATTATAAATCTGTTTGACATTTGTTTCTACTTACAAATTGTACCCTCAAAAGATATTTGTTAGTTACCTGTGGATGATCATTTTTGTACTTTTGAAAAATAACAAATTGTTTGCAAGCCCGTAAATCTTTGTTGTTTTTTATCCCTTTCTAAATGTATCTGTTAAAGATAATTTGCCTGTGGATGGTCATTTTTTTGAAGTAAACCTTTGCCCGTAAATATGTTGTTTTTGCTCTTAAAAGATGTTGCAAGTTCACAAATAATACTTTGCAGTTTGTACTTATTTCATTCTTGCCCAATCCGACGGTTCTTTAACTTCTCGTGCTTTTGCACAATCTGTTGAAATAATAGAAAGGGATAATTACAAAAACACCCATAAGGTTTGGGCTAATTACAAAAAATCCTAGAGATTTTTTAGAATTACAAAAAAAAAAAAAAAACTTGACTGCCTTACATTTTTTCCTCTTCATAAGAAAAAAAAAACATATCAAAAATCCCCTGTTATTTATAAAATACTATAATCAAACCCTTAAATTTTTTTTTGTAATTTTAAAACATCTGGAGTTTTTTTTTTTTTTGTAATTAGCCCAAACCTCAGGGGTGTTTTTGTAATTATTGCTAATAGAAATCATGGAAATGTACCATATTTCATGTAACACTTGAACATCAACCTTTCATAAAACTTCCATTTATTAAAAAATGGTATACCTTAGCAAAATCCAAAACACCTATAGTAACAGTTCTCAGACCAGAATAATTCAAGGAATTACACCTGTATTCAATTAATTGTCTCCAAAATTGATCTTTCCTATAATTAAAAAAAAAAAAAAAAGGTAAGCTAAACATTGATCATTTTGGTTGTTTCATCCTCATTTCCCTAGTCTTAACCTCTAAAAGATTTAACACTTTCAAAGACGAAAACTGTAAACCTGTCGTTGATGAAGTCTCACGGCATTCTGCAGTGGTTCCATAAAGGCCTGAGCTAACAAATCCACCAACCACTAAGACAACAACAAGCAACGGTTAAGAGCTACTCCGTTCCGCACATAATTTGTTCTCGGCATGTGACTCATACAACCGTGTGAGCCTTCCCATAGTATCTGTTGATGAAGGGAGACTGCAATGCAAGATGAACGCAAGCAACAGGTCAAAAATTTGAGATTGAAGTAGGTCATGGAGATATCCCGTTTCGGATACAATTTTAATTTGAAATTGATTAAAACAAAGAATAAGTTGAAAGAGATCTAAATTTCACATATAATAGCGCCTTCATACAAGTTTGACTACTCACAGAAACTGCTAGGGAACATTATGTCAAGTGGTAAAAGAATCTAGACATCTAGTTCAATAAAATTTAGGGATAATTACCAAAAAAAAAAAAACATGAGGTTTGGGCTAATTACAAAATCTAGAGATATTTCAAAATTACAAAAAAAAAATTAAAGGTGTAATTGTAATATTTCTATAAATATCATGAGGGTTTTTTAATTTTTTTGCTTATGAAGGGGAAAACTGTAAGGCTACGATTGGATGAGCTTTCATTCCGTTCATTTTCGTTTTTAAAGTGATAATGGTAAAAAATTGTTTTTGAAAAGTTATTAATTTTTTTGAGAGTGTAATTGGATTGTAAGATGAAAATGTGATGATTTTTTTTAGTAAAATAGTGATTGGTTGTGAATGATTTTTTAAGTAAAATATTTGTGATTGAATGATGATTGATGATTTTCTTTTAGAAAATAATAATTTGATTGATTCATAATTGAAAAGCATGGGTGAATTGTGTTTAGATGTGGAAGGGATTCCATTTTCATTCCGCTGATTGTTTTGTAAACATGATAGTTTATAAAATCTTGATATACTAATATTTTTTCAGTTTTCCTCTTAAATAATTGTTTGAAAGAAAATATTGCAAAAACTATTCACTCACACACATTTCTAACTACCAATCAATCCAATCATTACTTTATTATATTTAAATCAAATCAACTTTCAATGAATCAAGCTCTCAAAATTCATTTTTATCTTCCAAAATTTCTTTACTAATATTTTTTTTTTCAAAATGAAAGCATATCCAATCGCGCCTGTATTTTCTGACCAATGACATTTTGGATCAAAAATATTTTTTGAGAGAAAATTATTGACAACCAAAAACCTTTATTTTTGTAATTTTCAAACAGAAGCTAACCCCAGGATTTTTTTTTGTAATTATCCCATCAATCGTTTCACATTTACTTTTGTTTGCAGAAAAACACAGCATCACATCACAGGGAAAATTTAAATCCTCATGGGAGGTTGCTATAAATGATCAAAATTTTCATGATTTTAAAAAAAAAAATCACCTAAATGAGAAAATAACTATATTAAGAAATGAGAATATTCACCTTGACACTGGACACATCAGGAGTGTCAGGTGTAGGTACTGGATAGAATTTGTAGAATTTCATATTCTGAAACGCAGCCTTTGTTTCCTCGTTCATTTCTGCCACTGCCTTTTTACGGGCTTCCCTTGCCTGTATAGAAAGAAAGCAGCACTCAACATGCATGAGACAGAAAAAACTGAAAAGATCCTTGCAGATCCGAGTTGTTGAAATAAGTACCTCACGGTTAGCTTTTTTAGCTTCTCGAACCTTCTCCTTCACAAATTCCTAAGGGAAAAATATATAAGTAATCACCAGTGTATAGGGAAAAGGAGATCAAGACATTGTGACGTGACTAACATGCACGTTATCATGATTCATGAATAATTTACCTTGAAGGGTTCTTTCTGATCTGCAGGCAACTCGTCTTCCTCAATAAGCTTATCAGTGAACTCCTGAATTATTTTTTATATCAGTCAAAGTTTTACAGTTAAGAAGCTTAACTAAGCTATGCATGCAAACCAATATAAAACATATAAATTAAAGTTTGAATCAGTTTGCAGACTAAAAAACTAACACACAAATACAGTTTTCAGTCCTACCTCTAGCTCATCAAGTTCCCAGTCAAACTCACAGAAAACCTGGAGGCACAGTTAAAATTAAGTTAGCTTGTTGCATTCATTTAAATAGTTAATTCAATGCACAAGCACAACCAGCCAATCCTCTGGGCAAAATATCAACACTGGCTTATTGTTATGAATATGACTACATCACAAGTAGGATCTTACCGGCTTGGGATCAATAGGAAATAAAAGCTGCACCACTGTGCTTTGTTCGAGTTCATCTTCCTGAAGGGGCTGGTAGAAGTCTGCAAAAATGAAAGGTGATATGACAAATCCTTCTTAGTGCAACCACACAAGATGATTGATAAACCATGAAGAAGAACTAATGCATTCAGTTCTTATTAAAGCCACTTAAATTATAGATGGGATAGTCTAAATTACACTTGATAGCATCTTGATGTAGAAGGGAGACAGGAGAACGATTATTGTTGTGCACATGCAAGATTACTTCACAGGTTTTATAGTTAAACCTCGAAAACCTTTACAAGTTTTAAATCCAAATTTTAATTACCATACTGATGACACAGGATTTGACATTTCATTTTCAATATTTCCCTGTCAAATCCATTAATATGGATTTAAAAGAAAAAAAAAAAGGCAATCAACATTTCATGAAGAAAAAAAGAAGTTACTAGCAAACATCAAGCATCAAATCAAAACTATAACATCCTAAAATGGCTGTGAAAATAGGAATTTGTCAGGTACACAACAAAGCAGAAAAAAAAAAAGGAATAAAACAAATGGAGCAACTTGAATGATTTTAATCAAATATCTGAGTTATCCAAGCAAAGAATCAGCAGCTCTGACAGAAAACTCAGGAAGTTCAAAAACAAAGTGCTTAATATTAACTAATCACTGCTAGAAGGATACTATATAGCGTTACTTTCATATGGACCATTTGAAATCATCAGTGATAAAATGATCATATATACTATTACAACTTCTATGGATAAATGGACCGACTTTTGGGGCATTCTTTCAGATTTGGCAAACGTGCTGCAATGAAAAAGAAAAAACAGAACCAAAAACAGATAATTCTGACAGTATCATATAGGCATTATTTTAAATTTAAACCTTTAAAACAAGAAAACTCTCGATTTTGGTATCCTAAGAAGAAATTTGAAATATTAAAATTAGACCCCAGAAACTTGAAAATGCATACATTAAAAGAAATAACCCGACTTGTTTCTTTACTTTGATAACGTAGACCATTTATTTAGATCTAGAAATTGAGAAGTGGAACCGTGGAAGGAGAATGAACGTATAACGCTGTCCAGAAATCAATTAAGTTGAAGGATAGCAAATTCACTCACAAGGTAAGCAATACTCAAACTTCTTTACACGCTCTAACTTCATTTGTTTGAGACCAGCTCTGCAACAAGTAACTTTTGGACATTAATATTAGTAGTTCAATAAGGCCCTCTATCCTTCCATCAATCATATTCTACTTCAAACTTCACACATAAAAGCACTTATCACTTGGATCTAGAATTTAATTACAATGAGAGATGGTGAAAAAGGGAAGCGGTCAGTAAAAACAATTATTTTAGTATTCTCTTTCTACAAAATTATTTTAGAAACTTTTAAGCAAAAGAGAGAAATGAAATGAAAGCATAAATTAACAAATAATAATCGTAATTATTGTCAAGATATTTTATCATAAATTCATTTAAAATCTCTTCTTTAGCGTTTTCCTCACTTAAGTTCACTAAAAATCAATGCAGTCGAGAAACAAATTTATCTTAAAAAAATAATTAATGACAAACAATCATATTGCAGAGAATTTTCCTCCAGTTCAAAGTTCAAACTACTAAATACCGTTGGTGGCAAGGTGAGCTAAAATCTGACATTCTAATTTCTAATCATGTGACCAAGCTTGAGGATGACCAATAAGTCATGATAAAAAGAAAAAAGTACAGGAATCTGACCTCACATCACTTAATGTTATAAACAAAGCTTGATTACAAATGACAATAAAGTGAAAATTGTAAGAAGAACAAGAATAAGATGCATATTGCAATGACAACAAGATGATCTTAAACTGTAGAGCCAAATGCACTTAATGTATGGAATACCAGAAGTTGAAAAAAAGCAAAAGTCAAAATCAAATACACAAAAGTTTGGTTAAACCAATTTACAAGAATCTCGGGTCAGCTGAGGTAGATCAACATCAAGAAAGAAAAAGTGGAGAAATCGGAGCAGGGAGAAATTACCTCCTCTGGTTACAGCTCAAAATGAAAATCTGGGAATTTTTCAGTCTTTCAACTTGAGATTCCCTGTAGGAAAATGCAATTAAAGAACTGTCAGTAAATTGACAGAAGAAAGCAGCATGGAAACGAAGTATAGAAAAATGTAAGACCTGTTTTCAAGTGGGATATATGGGACCCAATCCATTTTCATCTGCTTCATAGGCACAATTTCCTCAGTCTCCCTCTGAACTGATTTAATCCCAATTTTGTCAGAAGGAGGAAAAGGTGATACCACCTGCCCCATGAGAAGATATAGATGAAAGAGAATTAACTTCAACAACATAATCAGATGACACACAAGAAGGGGTTAACAAGAAAAGATACAACACCATAATTTTCGTAAATAAGAGGTACTCTACGATCTTCAGTTTCTGATGACAAAACAGCTAACCTAATACCATCATAAGCTAGAGTCAACACAGACAAGATCAGTGGCCAGTAGCATTGTTTAGATTGTTCACATTAATACATGAATGCATGTGAAAATTATCCACATGAATGCATGTTACAGGAGGAGAGTTAATGGAGGACAACGACATTTTAGAATTTATCACTATTAAATAACATTTTAGTTGTCATTTTTCAAACAATGTCTATAGCTTAATTATTGCAGAACTGCACCAAAGCACCAAACTTAGTGTAAAGTTTGCATGAAATTAAGAAGAAGAAGAAGAAGAAGAAGAAGAAGAAGAAGAAGAAGAAGAAGAAGAAGAAGAAGAAGAAGAAGAAGAAGAAGAAGAAGAAGTCTTTATAATGGAAGTTTTAGTGCTTACAGCAACAACAACAGGTATCATAGTAACTTTTCCTTGACCTTGAAAGGAGACCAATTGAGCTGCAGAAACAAATAGTCAGCAACAAGGCAACCAAGAAAACTTGCAAAGGTAACCGTGAGAAACTACCAGCCAAAGGTGTCAAATACTAAACTTTAGAAATCCACTGAGAAATTTCACTAGTAGTGAAGCAAATAACTACATTTGGCTTCTGCTAGAAACTTTGAATGGAGTATTAAACAATAATAAAACAGGATAAATAATGTTAAAGTAGCACCAAAATTTGAACGGGAGCGACCTCTCTGGTTATTGTAAAGCAGTGTATTCAATGATACACAGCATAAGTTAGAAACTGAAAGACAAATAGTGTCGATTGATATTTCCCAAAAAAAAGAAAAGAAAAATGAAAAAAAAATATTGGCGGAGCTGGGCTACTTACGCTCTGTGCAACCAAATAGGTACACCTTCTTGTTATATAATTCTCCGCCTTCTTCGAATGCATCCTGCCACAATCCACAAGCAATGTCAGCCCTATAATTCCTTAACTTCTTTAGCATTTGCTGGTAAATTGGTTAACTACTAAAGACATATAAATGGACAAAACATTTAACTGGTTGAAACATATAGAGGGTAGCAAGATTTGGGCAACTCACTTCCAAATTAGAGAAGTTCCACTTATATTGGTATACCGTGTCCAACTGATCCCACTGGCAATCAAAATTACAAAATAATGAAAATCAAACTCGCTATCACTGGAACAACATGAGAAAGTGAGTGCTGGCTGCATATTTTAGATGAATTAATCATATTTTTACCTCCGTGCCAACTGGAAAAACTTGCTGCCAGAGGTCCTCCTGAACAACATATAGTTCAGAAAAATAACTATTCAAAAATTTGCATAAATATCTTCACAAATGATGATGCATAACCAATCTCAGCTGATAGAAACACAGTCACATTTCTTCCTTAGCATTGGTTAGAAATGCAAGAAGCTTTAGAGCAAAAAATAGTAATAACAAATAAGTAGATAAATAATCCGTAACCAAGAGTGAACAATTGAATTAAAGAATTCAGTGTAAACATAACACCTACAAGCGTAAATTATGTGTAACATATGTAGTAATTATTTGCTAACCACAACAATTTACCAAATTACGCTTCTCAGAGAAGTACTCCGGCTCGGCTTCCGGCTTTGCAACCTTGGCTCTCTTCGTTCTGCCCTTTGCAGCTCCTTTCTTAGTCGGCTCCGGCTCAGCATTCCGGCTCTGCTCCTCCGAGTGATTCTCCTCAGCCGTCTTGCTCAGCTCATTTTTCTCATCCTCAACAGGCTTGCTCGAAGACTCGCCCTTATGCGTTGTCTTCCTCTTTGTACCTTTCCTCATTGCTCGTATACGTAACACAGCACTTCCAGAAAAGGAAGAAGATAAGATGTCAATGGAAGTCTGAATATACAGAGAGAAACTAGGGTTTGGTAAGAACCCCAAATTTGAATTGTAGAGAGGGGAAGCCCGATGGCGGAAACAGGTGGCTTGAAAATGGATTTCAGCATTTATACGGCGTATAAATCACGCGCGTGATTGCAACGCGACTTCTCGTAACGACGAGGGGGGTCTTTTCGTCATATCCTTATTGGGTACCATCATGCTTCACGATGTACAACCACGAGAAATTAATATATATCAAATTCAATTTTCGATACGAAACTCAAAAATTAAAATAAAAAAGGCACAATTACTCTTACTATAATTGGTTCATTGTAAGACAATAAGTATTAAGTCTTGTATGATTATGCTTGCATGGTCTATTCCCTTATTGCACCAACTTTAATTTTTGGATTGTGTTATACGCTCGTTTAATTGTGAAACAACCTTGTGTCTGAGACCAAATAATTATATTCTATGCGGGGTGGAGCTAGCAAAATGCAGTCCGACCCGATCGGCATGAGGTTTGTGCTGGACTAGGCCATAATTTTCTATGCCCAAAAAAAATCGAGAATATTTGGCCCAATCCGATTGGCCATGGGTCGGCGTTGGCCTGATAGCTCGGCCCGCCAATTTTATGACAAAATGCACAAATGGACTGGACCAAGAATTTCCACGGCCCGAGCAAATTGGATCGGCCCGATTTTTTTAAAAGCTCAATGGGCTCGTCCGGCCCATTGCCAGCTCTAATGAGGAGGTGAGGTTATGTCATTACTCTCCAAAGCTGCTTTGCCATAAGGGCCAAATTAAAATCTTGAAATTCTTTAAGCCATTTTGTCCCATCTAGCAAAGTGGATTTTCATGCCTTTCTCCTCATAAAAACTTACATGCAATATGTCTATGTTTGGGCCACTTCCAGAACATAATTGAATGTCTATGTTTTAGATTTTCCAATAACCCATTGGCAAGCCCATATATTAGCACATAGAGAAGCTTTAATACCATTTAGAATTTGGCATATTTGGCTTTTAGTAGTTGTAGGAGTATTTTATTAAACAAAATTGAAGATTTATCAGGCTTAATATGTTTTTGATTATTTGAGCTTGGTGGGAATTATCTTCAAGAAAAGTACTGAATTATGTAAAAAAAAAAAAAAGAGATACAGATGAGTGATGGTGGGGCAAAATTTGTCATTTTATCCAATTCCAAAAGTGCATATTTCCTCAAAAAAAAAAAAAGAAAAAAAAAGTGCATATTTGCACGATAACATTACACATTCTATTCAATTCCAATTAGAGCATATTTGAGGGATAATTTCTCATTTAAGCCACAACCTTTCACATATTTAGGCTTTCATACACATGAGCTTTCTAGCCTATCCGAGCCCAAACTTTGGGAGTGTTTGCAAAAACTTCAGCTTTATGAAAAAGTGATTTATTTTATTAGAAGTTGGTAGTATTTGCAAATAAAATCAGAATTTTACAATTTGTATGTTTGATTTCCAAAATGTCATAAATAAATAAGCTTAAGCTCGTTTGTTTTCATTTCCAAAATGTATGTTCGATTTTTCACTATTTAAAACTCCAAATACACTAGTTTATAAATTTTTAATTGGAATGCGACTGGTATTTATTTCTAAAATTTATTTTTAAAATCTAATAATATTCTAAGCATTTTCATGCACCTAGTACAACTCATCTACAGGCCTACCAGTATTTTAATTTTTACACTAATAAACATCATAAAACCAATATATTTTTATTCTCAAAAATAAATAATGAACATATAAATATATTAATTCAAATGAATTTTATTTTTATACTAGAAGTTAGTTGGAAGAATTATTACTTGATGCATGGGCCTAATGCATTTCTTTATTGTATAACATAATAAAAATTTGTGTAAAATTGAATATTGTATATATATGTATTCACATTATTCTTATTGTGACATGTCTTTAGGGTTGTAAACGAGTCGAGTTAAGCCAAATATGGTATTGCTCAAGCTTGATACGTTATATTAACAAATCAAGCTCAAACAAACTTTTAACGATCAATTTTAAATCGAGTATTGAGCAGCTTGATTTAATTTTCAACCTAACGTGTCTTGTTCTATAAACAAATGTCCCTCCCGACAACTCCATAGCTGTAATTAAAATTCCGATTTCAGATCATTATGGTTTGACCAACTAAGTAATTTTCAAATGCCAAATGTATCTCGTGCCTTGTAATATTTTGCACTAAATAAAAGATTTGATTCGATCAAGATACATTTTGTAATATAAAATTATGTACGAAATATTTGATTAATGAAGTTGGTTTAATCAATGGGGCCTAATAACGTGGGAGCCGTTAATCTTAATCAAAAATTTAAACAAAGAGTTTGGAGCTAACATAGTTAAATCACACGTTCCAAGTGAGATGATAATCAAACACTTTTATTAATTTCAATAAATAGATATTCCCCCTGATCTCTGGGCCATTGAAAACGATTTTTGGCATGTCAATTTGAGGCTTAATTAGACGTTATCCAATTAGGTACCAATCGTGTCCCTTATGATGTTAAAATGTGTTATATTTTGTTTTTTTATAAGAAAAAACAGATGATTATTGAAAACGATTTTTGGCATAATTTGGGCTTAATTCAAAATTAGGTACAATCGTGTCCCTTATGATGTTGAAATGTGATTTTTTTTTATAAGAAAAAAACACGTGTCAATTTCACACTGGCTCCAGATGGCCAAAATGAGTGGAGAAATAGATATAATCAACTACATCACTTAATATTTTTTATCATTATTTTTCAGTCAATTATTACATTTTCTAGGCCAATTTTTCCCCTCCATAATTTATCACTTATCAATCACTAATCCAATTTTTCGCTCGGAAAGTTGATGTCCTTAGGTTGGGCTTACCACCTATTGGTAAGTCAGTGAAACAAATTACACTACTAGATCATATCACTACCAATTATATATTACTATTTTTAATCTATATCAAATTATCAATCTAATGAAAATCATCACTTACAAACACTGTTTTAAAAATATATGTCTAGTTCTAGCCTAAGCGCCATATTTCCCTTCATTGTCTACATTTTTTCTTATAATTAAGTCCTTATTAGGCCCAACATAATCCTATATATCTGCACCCCATGTGTTCTCGCTCATAGGTGAAGCTTTCGTCTTAGAATGAAGTTGCGGTCAATGGGGCCTAATAACTCGATCTAATCTTAATCAAATTTGATTTGGATTAACATAAAATTCAATCGAATGTATAATTCATATAAAAAAATTGAAATTAAATTTAAAAAGCCAATAAACCTTACTATTTTGGCTCAAAATATTAAGAATTATCTAGTTGAGTTAAGGTCTATTAGAGGAAAAATGATTGTCTTGTTGTTATGTACATAGATATATGTTCCAAACTTGATAATGAATAATTTTTTGGAAGCATTTTTCGAATGAATTTTTGTATATAAGTCTACTCCATAATAATATAGTTGTTTGGTGTTTAATTTAGAATATGTTTTTGAATAAGTCACTTATCCAAAAAGTTCATTATAGAGAAACCATAATTGGAGATTATGAAAATCGGCAAAAAAATGTTGTAAGATACCGCCTTCATATTTGCCTCTTTTTTCTATTTTTTTTTCAAATATCAGCCAACATTCGTCCCGTCAAAATGAAAAAAAAAAAAATTACCGCGTTAGGTGAATAGAAAAAGTCCTGAAGAATTTCGCGACATGTTCTCGCTCAGTCGTTCGGATCTCACGATCTCGCTAGATGCTAGGTCTCGACTATCGCATACCTAACTCATAACAATATCTACTGATATCACAAATATAATATTATATATTTAAATTAAATGTTGAAAGTGGATTTGATCATTTCAACTTTTCATACCATTTGTCACGTAAACAAAAACATTTATATTTCCATCATATTCCACTACAAGAAAAAAATCAATTTATCTATAAATTTTTAAATATTAAGATAACTACAAATTGTAGGTAAAATTATTGTAAGTAAATATTTGCCAACAAAATTTAATTGTTGGTAAATACTTATGATATTTATGTCGATAAATTTGAAAACTGCAAAATTTAGTGATGAAAACAGTTCTATCTATAAATTTTCTCAGTGGAAATTTTCTTGTAGTGTATTTTTGCATCTTAAATTTTCTCCAAACTACTTAACTAAACATTTTTTCTCATTATAAACCTTATAGATTTTAATTTCCAATCATTCACCAAACACAATTCTTTTTTCACACCAAACATAACACCAAATCTATAATAGAAATATTAACATAAAAAATTATCATTGAAAACATTTGCATTATTATGAAAATTGACAATTTCGTGCCACCCCTCTTTATATATTGGATCGTTTCAAACCAGAACAAGAAAAAAAGTTCAAGAACACTGAAAAATGGCCTGGTTTTGGACAGCATTATCACTGATAATACTCGTTTATCTCCTTCAACAACTCCTCACCCTGAAAAACAAGAAAAAACCACCTCCGGGCCCAATCGGGCTTCCCATTTTAGGCCATTTCCACCTTCTAGGCAAAAACCCTCACCAAGATCTATGCCGTCTGGCCCGAAAACACGGCCCGATAATGGGCCTACGCTTCGGCTTCGTCCCAATAGTCGTAATCTCATCCCCCGCCGCAGCCGAGCTCGTCCTCAAAACCCACGACCTCATTTTCGCCAGCAGGCCCAAAACCGACGCCTCCAAATACCTAAGCTACGAGCAACGAAACCTGGTTTTCGGCCCGTACTGGCGCGACATGCGAAAACTCTGCACATTGGAGCTCTGAGTAATATCAGGATCAACCAATTTCAGCCCGTGAGAAAAACCGAGCTCGGGCTGCTGGTGAATTCGCTCAAACGGGCTTCTGATTTGGGGGAAATTGTGGATCTGAGCGCTAGGGTTTTGGGCCTGAGTGGGGATTTAAATTGCTTGATGATTTTTGGGAGAAAATATGCGGATAGGGATTTGGATGAAAAGGGGTTTAAAGGTGTGATTAGTGAGGTAATGGAGGTTGGTGGGAGTTTCAATCTTGGTGATTATTTTCCGTATATGGGTGTTCTTGATCTTCAGGGATATAATGGCAGGATGAAAAAAGCCAGTAAGATTTTTGATGGGTTTTTGGAGAAAATAATTGATGAACATGTTGAGAACAAGAAGGAGAAGAATGAAAATGAGAATGAGGATTTTGTTGATACGATGATGGGTATTATGGAGTCTGGTGAAGCTGGATTTGAATTTGATCGTCGCCATGTTAAGGCTGTGCTTCTGGTAATAAATAACTTGATCCTCCTTTTACAAGCTGCAAATTTTTTTTTGGGGGAATTTTTTGAGAGTGTTTGCAAAACAATGATTGTCAGCTATTGGCCGAAAAAAATATGTTTCGGGAGTGTTTGCAAACTCTAAAAAAAAAAATGATTCCCAAACTTCTAGACGTAAAATAAAAAACAACTATTATTTGGGACAATTTTGTGTTTAAAAGTAGAGATTTGTGTTGATAAGGTGATTGACCCGAGTTCGATCTCATACGAATGTGTGTGTCCTTTCTTCTACTATCTTTTATTGTGCTAAAAAAAACTATTTTTTCTATTTGAAAACTGAGAATATTTTTTTAAGAGTTTGCAAACACGCTCTTAGTGTTTTCAAATGCGTTTCTCACTATATGATTGACATTTAGAAAAAAGTGAAAATATTTATGAAAATTTTCATAAGCAATTTTATTTTGGGTACAAAACTTCCTCTCGTGGAAAGAAAATGAGGTTAGGTTTTTGGTATCCAATCATTACCTTAGATTTTTTATTCTGCAGATAAAGTACGTGTATAACTTATTCACCAAACATCTTATTAAACTTTTAGCTTTTATTTGCAAACACTACCAAATTTTTGATTCTCAAGTTTTTTTTTTTTCTATAACAATAAATCACTCTCTCTAAAAGCAAAACATAAGTTTTTACAAACAACTGTTCGTAAACTGACAAGATCGGAACTAGAAAACAAAATGAATTCATGTTCTTTGTTCAGGATTTACTCTTAGCAGGAATGGACACTTCAGCAACAGCAGTGGAATGGGTACTATCAGAACTCATTAAGCACCCACAAGTGATGAAGAAACTCCAAAACGAATTGGAATCGGTGGTTGGCCCGGACCATATGGTCGAGGAGCATCATCTCCATAGACTCGAATACTTGGACTGCGTGATAAAAGAAACGATGAGGCTCCACCCAGTCGCGCCCTTATTGATCCCCCATGAATCCATGGAAGATTGTGTGGTCGACGGTATTAACATACCGAAAAAATCGCGAGTACTAGTGAATGTATGGGCTATTGGTAGAGATCCTGATGCGTGGCCCAACCCTGAAACCTTTTCGCTAGAGAGGTTTATCGGTAGCGATATAGACCTCAAGGGCCGTGATTTTCAGCTCTTACCGTTTGGTTCTGGCAGAAGGAGTTGCCCCGGGTTGCAATTAGGACTTACTATCGTTCGATTGTTGGTGGCACAATTGGTGCATTGCTTTGATTGGGAGCTTCCGAATGGTATGCTGCCTGGCGATCTAGACATGTCCGAACACTTTGGTGTAGTGACTGCTAGAGCTAAGCATCTTATGGCCATTCCCACTTATCGTCTGCGTAAATAATTTGAACAAAATATCATGTAATAAAGTCTTACTGAAAATAATGAATTATGTATTGTGTGTTCAGACTTGGTTCGTTCTGCTAAAGAATCACATTCAAATAAGTTTTTAACGATCGACCTTGGAAATTATAATATTAATAAGTTAGTGAAACAAATTACACTAGGGCAACTGCATGGTATATTACTATTTTTAAATTATATCATTAATCCAATGAATCTCATCATCTACAAATCTTACAAATATATTATTATATACTCAAATTAAATACGGAAAGTGGATTTGATCATTTCAACTTTTTAAAATTAACTGTATACATAAGACTTGAAAATAGTACCATTTAACACAGACAACAAATATATTTTTATCACATATTTTTGAATTAACCAAACATAATATTCTCATTTGGGAATCGCTTGGTAGCTTAGTGGTAATGCGTTTGTAAAAAATCGGGCATATGACTAGGCTCCAATAGCATAGCCAGACCACAATAGTGGGGTGTCTTGACGTACGAAGCAGAGTAATAATTTAATATTAAGATAAAATATAATCATTGAAAATATCTACGTCATGATGAAAATCATTGTTCTAAAAATCTCCGCCATTTTAATTAAAAGAGTTGGTCCCTTGTACCATCTCCAGCCTTTGCCCTTTGTCCGCTTACGTTATTTTTTCGATTAGGTTCCGCTTAATCCTGTGTTTCCATAAGATTCTTTTTTTATTTAGATTTTTATTATTTTACTTATATAAAATTTTATATGAGTAATTTTATTTATTGTAAAATTTATTATTTTTTTTATTTTCAAAATTAATCAAATTCAAAAAAATAAAAAATTTAATGAAATTAATGCAAACAATTAAAATTTCATAATAATTTTTTTTATTTTCAAAAAATCAATTTTAAAATAAAAAAATTGACAATTTTCAACCTAACTTTTTTCCATTTTAATTAAAAGAGTTGGTCCTTATATAGGGATTACAAAATCGTTTCTAACCAGAAGGTCCTACTCCTACTTTGAGACCCATCTGCTATACTACATCCTACTCCAAGAAGAAAACTCAAAAAAAAAATACTAAAAATGGCCTGGATTTGGACAGTATTATCAGTGATACTACTCGTTTATCTCCTTCAACAACTGCTCACCCTGAAAAACAAGAAAAAACTACCTCCGGGCCCAAGCGGGCTTCCGATTTTAGGCCATTTCCACCTTCTGGGCAAAAACCCTCACCAGGATTTATGCCGTCTGGCCCGAAAACACGGCCCGATCATGGGCCTACGCTTCGGCTTCGTCCCAATAATCGTAATCTCATCCCCCGCCGCAGCCGAGCTCGTCCTCAAAACCCACGACCTCGTTTTCGCCAGCAGGCCCAAAAGCGACGCCTCGAATTACATAAGCTACGAGCAGAGAGGCCTTGTTTTCGGGCCGTACGGCCCGTATTGGCGCGACATGCGGAAACTCTGCACCTTGGAGCTGCTGAGTACTCTCAGGATCAATCAATTTCAGCCCGTGCGAAAAACCGAGCTCGGGCTGCTGGTGAGCTCGCTCAAACGGGCTTCAGAATTGGGGGAAATTGTGGATCTGAGCGCTAGGGTTTTGGGACTGAGTGGGGATTTAAATTGTTTGATGGTATTTGGGAGAAAATACGCTGATAGGGATTTGGATGAAAAGGGGTTTAAAGCTGTGATTAGTGAGGTAATGGAAATTGGTGCGAGCTTCAATCTTGCTGATTATTTTCCGTATATTGGGGTTTTGGATCTGCAGGGGTTTAATCGTAGGATGGAGGAATTGAGCAAGATTTTTGATGGGTTTTTGGAGAAAATAATTGATGAACATGTTGAGAACAAGAAGGAGAAGAAGGAGAATGAGGATTTTGTGGACACGATGATGGCAATTATGGAGTCTGGAGAAGCTGGGTTCGAATTCGATCGCCGCCATGTCAAGGCTGTGCTCCTGGTAATAATTTTCTCCTTATCTTTGAATTTTCTTTGAATTTTATCTTCAGTTACACTTGGGGAGTGTTTGCAAACACTTTAGAAAAGTGATTTTCATTTTTGGTTGAAAAAAGGTTTTTGTGTTTTTGATTTTTTACGATTTAATCAGAATGAAAAAATGTTAAAATGGTTTTTGGTATTGGATTGACTTCTGCAAACATGGGTGCTTCTGCTTTTGGATTGACTTAAAAGAAAAATGAAAAACAACTTATATACGAAAGGAAAGCAAACATGAAAAGAAATAGTTGATTAAAAATAAGTTGGTAGTGTTAATTATATAACCCAAAGATAAAAGTTGAATGAGTTAAAAAGAAAGTGTTTGATGAACAAGTACTTTATTTGTGTGTAATTTTCAAATGTTTTTGAAAAAATCATAAATATAAAGCATCAGTCCTCGAGTTTTTAGATTCTGATTAAATTACAGAATCAAATATATGCTTTAGATTTCTATTTTTCTTTTTTTTTTTTTTTTTTTTTCTTTTTGGTTTCTTAAATCATTTCTCTAAACTTATTCACAAAACACTCAACATATTCAACTCTTAGCTTCTATTTGCAAATACTGCGAAACTTTCGATTCCCACCTACTTTTCGCTTCTTTCTACTACAAGTATACAATAAATAAATCACTTCCTTTAAAAACAAAAGTTTTTGCAAACATTGCCTTGAAACCGACAACATTGTAAACTATAAAACAACAAATTTATGTTCTTTGTTCAGGATTTGCTCGTAGCAGGAATGGACACTTCAGCAACATCAGTGGAATGGGCGCTATCAGAACTCATTAGGCACCCACAAATAATGAAGAAACTCCAGAACGAATTGGAATCGGTGGTGGGCCTGGACCACATGGTCGAGGAACATCATCTCCATAGACTCGAATACTTGGACAACGTGATAAAAGAAACGCTAAGGCTCCACCCAGTCGCGCCCTTATTGATCCCCCACGAGTCCATGGAAGATTGTGTTCTCGACGGTTTCCACATACCGAAAAAATCACGAGTACTAGTGAATGTATGGGCTATTGGTAGAGATCCTAATGTGTGGCCCGACCCTGAGACATTTTCGCCTGAGAGGTTTATCGGTAGCGATATAGACCTCAAAGGCCGATTTTCAGCTCTTACCGTTTGGTTCTGGGAGACGGAGTTGCCCCGGGTTGCAATTAGGGCTTACGACGGTTCGATTGTTGGTGGCACAATTGGTGCATTGCTTTGATTGGAAGCTTCCAATGGTTTGTTGCCTGGTGATCTAGACATGTCTGAACACTTTGGTTTGGTGACTGCTAGAGCTAAGCATCTTATGGCCATTCCCACTTATAGATTACATAAGTAAATGAACAGAAAACTTTGTGTAATAAAGTCTTACGTTAAAGAACAGAATGAATGACTTGTTTAATAAAACTTCTGTAATAAAAGTCTTTGTTGTTATTGCCATTGCAATGTGCAAATGTATTGACAATGCAGCAAAGGGAAATTTAACATATGATATTGTTCAACTTGTTTTACTTATTTCAACTGTTTTTTGAAGAAATCTAATCATGTAAATTAAATGATATGGTTCACATGGCCGAAAGGTGTAAATGAATCAAATAAAATCCAACATGCTATTGTTTAAGCTTGTTTGAATACTTATATATCAAGCTTCAAGAACCGTGTCTGAAATTATTTGATTATTAAAAGAATAGAGCTTGAACGAGTTTTGAGTCGACTCTAACATGAATCAAGATCTAGTAGTTTGATATTTTGATACATTTTATTATTTTTCCACTAATCGAGCCGAAATCGAATCAAGCTTCACATCTTATCAAAATAAAAAATTGTGTTCAAACTTAGTTCGGTTTTGTTAATGGAACCAAGTTCAGATAAGCTTTTAAAGATTGATCAGGTTAAATATCGATAGTTCTCTTTTATGAATTGCACCATCAAGAGGGAGAGGTATTTGTTTGGTAAAATAAAACCTTACGTGAGTGTTTGTAACAATTTAAAGGGATATTTGTAATATCGAAATATATTTATTGTTTTTTTTTAATTAAGCTAAATATTAAGGGTAATTTTTGTCACTATCTTTAATTATTAAAGGTTATTTATTATTTTAATTTTTATTCATGAATTATGGTATAAAACTCAATTAACTTGGTCGAAAGTTGTGTACGCTTCTATAATAGGAACATTATCATTGCAAGTAACAAATATTTTGATGCAACAAAAGAAATTAAAACACCAAAAAATTTATTCAACTTCTTTATTTATTCCATCCATAGTTAATTCATGTAAATTAAGATAAAATAGTTGGCAAGGCCAGATCTTTTATTTTTAGCATTCTAAGCCTTGGAAGCAGATCTTGGGCAGCTTGGGCATGGCTTCTTCTTCTTTCGGAATAGGCACTTGCAATGGCATTTCTTGGAAGGATTTGGCAGCTTAGATAGCTGCAGAAGAGTCGGAGGAGTAGCCGGAGGAGGAGACTGTGGGCAAGAAGCTATACATATTCCTCGCCCACCATATCGTTGTGTGCACTCTGTTTTACACACGTTTATGGTAACGTTACACCTAATGAATTCGCTGGACATTTGAGGTCCAGCTAGTGAGTCACCTGGGAAAAACAACGAGACAATGTTAATTAAATTTAAAATAAATATAATATATGAAAAACACTTAAAATAATTGAATTATTTCTATAAATTGAGGATATACATTGTTGAGTTTTTGTTTAAGAAATATTGATTAAGAAAATAATTGACAAAAATATATGTTTTGTAACAATCATAGTGTTTTGAAATGATCATTAAGAAAAAAATTAAATTATTATGGACCAAAATTGATGAAAAATAAAATTCAAATTTTGAAAGAAATTAATAACAATAGATGTTTTTCATTGATAAATGTAAATAACCTATGAAAAAGGTGAAGATAGAAACTAGAACAAAAAGTGCAACTTGTGTTTTTGTCATCATCATGGTGGGATTTAAAAACACAACAGAAAATAAGATGTTTTTCAATGAATGAAATTTTTTGTTAAGTTGGGCTATTTATAAGGTGAACTTGCAAAATTGTTAATTGGACTTTATGTTGAAAGTTATAATGTCATTTTTCCATTCTTATCATGGATATAATGTGCATTTATATTTCCATCCTAAAAAGTAACATTGAGGCATCCATGGAGTTATGATCATATAATCTAGACATAATATTGTTATAATCTAGTGGATGTTATAATTCAACTACCACACTTTTCAAATTTGTGTTGATTTATGTGCCATTTAATTTGAATGGAGCCACAAAATAAAAATTGATAGAAAACAATTTTTTTTCTTGAAAACAAATGATGAAAATCTATTTCTAAATTGTCAAGGGAACAAAATTCTAAAATTTAATGATTATTAATTTTCAATTTTTTTTTGAATTTAAGGAGGGCGGTTGCGCTACCACTCCCATTGGCTCTATATTTGCGATTTGATTTTTTTTTTTTGGAGTACAATGGGGGAAATTTGGGAAGGGGACACACGCACCCGTATGAGATCGAACCCGGATCATTCACCTTTACAACACATGTTTTAACCACTAGAGCACAAGGTTCATCCCTATTTGCGATTTGAATTTGAATGAGAGAATGATGCATATATCTATTTAGTTTGAATAACTTAGATTGAAATTTCAAAATTTTATTTTTTCGAATTCAATGATGAGTAATGTTTTGGGTATTTAATTTCTCTTATTTTAATTTTTTGGCATAACCAATAAAATTTGTTCTTAAGTTCAGTAAATCAAACTCGACTCGTTAAATGGTATTTTAAAGATAAATATGATACACATCATACTTATATTTTTAAATTCAAGTATTTTGATTTTTACCTATGCCCATCAATTTATACATGCCTCTAAATACACGGTGTTATGTATGACTGATAATGAGTGACACGGCATGATAACACGTGAATTACAACACAATTACAGATTAAAAAAACACGATAAAAAACATGACACAATAAATGATCACGAACATTTTGAAAATTAAGTTAAAATTACAGTTATTGTTATATTTAAGATCAAATAAATTAGATAACACGAAAACACGATAGTGTGACACGAATACGACACGATAACACAATTTGTTTACCCCTAACAAAGGACATTATACAACTTTATTTAATCCATTATCCAACAATAGTTAAATTATGTAATTATATTAACACAAAATAGTTGACATATATGGCCAGAACTTTTATTGTAGCATTCTAAGCCTTGGAGGCAAATGCAGTAGATGAACTTGGGCAGTTTGGGCATTTTTTCTTCTTTTGGAATAGGCACAAGCAATTGCATAGGCATTTCTTGTAAGAATTCGATAGCTTAGTTGGCTGCAGAAGATTCGTCGGAGTAACCGATGGACCGGAGGCGGCGCATTTTTCCCGGCCACCAAATTGTTGTTTGCACTTTGTGTTATACATTTCTATGGTGACGATACATCCAATGAATTCACTGCACATTTGAGGTTCTGTTGGCGAGTCACCTATGAAATAACGAGATAATGTTAAACAAAATGATTGTTTAATTATTTATATGATAAAATGTTGAAATAATAGATTTATCATCCTAAATATTGTATGTAAAATGGTGATAAATTGCTATGTTATTGTTTGGATTAATTATTATTTATGGTTGTATGAAAGTTGATTTACGCAATATTTTAAATGAATGAGTTGTCTGTGAAGTAGATACATATTTATTAGGAAAAAAAATTAGTTTTCATTTTAATGAGCTAAAGTTTTCATTATGTTCGCCTCTTTATAAGGTGAAACTTGCTTTGTGTTGAAAAGTATAATGTCGTTTTTCCATTCTTATATTATTAATAATATGCATTCATTTTTCTATTTAATAAAGTAATATTGAGGCATCCATGCAATTATGATCATGCTCTGGACATTAATATTGTTATAATCCAATGGATGTCCATTTTCAATTACCACACTTTTCAATATCTTTGTGTTTTTTGAAAGGGAAATGCATAGATAATATTAGTATTGCTGGAAATCGTCCATCAACGATTGAATGACGTAGACTGAAATTTCAAGATTAATACATACTTTATTTGATTTTTTTGAAGTTCAAGCATGAGTAATGTTTTGGGTATTTAATTATGGTGTTATCAAAGAGAGATAAGATTACACATACACCATATTTATATATTTGAAGTTCTAGTAACACGTCTTTATGTAGCAAAGGAAACTAAAACAGGCAACAACTAAGTTTATTCAATTTCTTTATTTATTTCAATTTCCAACAATAGGTAAATCATGTAAATTAAATAAAAATAATTGGCAAGGCCAGAATTTTATGTTGTAGCATTCTAAGCCTTGGAGCCAATTATGCAAA
Source organism: Rehmannia glutinosa (assembly GCA_016081115.2). Lineage (NCBI taxonomy): Eukaryota > Viridiplantae > Streptophyta > Magnoliopsida > Lamiales > Orobanchaceae > Rehmannia > Rehmannia glutinosa. Next base: position 286,273 of record JABTTQ020003341.1, on the reverse strand, counting down.
AGATCTTGGAGCTGGATGCGTCTTTATCTTCTTTCGGAATAGGCATTTGCAATGGCAACATTTTTTAACAGAATTCGGCAAGAGAGTCGGAGGAGTGGACGGAGGAGGAACTTGTGGGCCGGAGGTGGCGCATATTCCTCGGCCACCATATTGTTGTATGCACTTTGTTCTACACATGTTTATGGAGACGTGACACCCAATGTACTCCTCGCTTATTTGAGTTGCTGCTAATGAGTTACCTATATATGAAAATTAATAAGACTATGTTAATTAAAACCAACATATGAAAAATAATAAGGCTATGAGAAAACTATTTACTTTGAAACTCAATGGCGTGAGAAACCAAATATAAATAGACAAAAATATATATTTTGTGAAGAAAAAATGTAACGTAGTATCCACCAATATCGAGAGAGAAAAAATAAGAAGAAGAAGTTGACTGAATTAAAGCTATATATAATTATATCATCCAAATTAATTTGAACATGTAATTTCAAATAAATCTGTAATGATAAATGCAAATGACCTATAAAAAATGTGAAGAAACACAATATCAGAACAAAAAATGGAACTTGTGTTTTTGCCATCATCACTGTGCAATTCAAATACAACATAAACTAAGTTGTTTTTCAATGAATGAAGATTTACATACATTCGCCTATTTATAGGGTGAACTTGTGTGCTTTAATTTGTAGTTATAGATAATATGCATTTATGTTTCCATCCTAAAAAGTAACATTGAGGCATCCATGCAGTTATGATCAAGATATGGACATAATTAATATGGTTATAATCTAGTTGTTTAAGTTTTGTTTCAATTAAGTTGTTTTTCACAAATAAAAATCCGGTCTCTGTTATTGCATAGACTCGAACTCGGATCTCTTCACTGAAGAGTAATACCCGTGGCCATTGAGTTAACCTCAGTGGTTTATGTTTAAACTAAGTTATGTTTTGTTAAACTAATGAATAAAATATAAATATAAAATAATTATACGAGAGCAACACATGGCTTGTTTCTTTATATGAATAATGTTTGTAATTATTTTTAATTATGCAAAAATAATTTTTATATGTGTTACAATATTGTCTCATTTTTAATTATGACATAAATCACAGATAACTACTGAATTAATAATTAGTAATATCTTAGGACTCTTCAATTTTTAGGATTGTCAATTTTAGGTTAATTTCGGATTAAAACTAAAATTGAGATTTGATTTTTTCAAAATACATCAAAAATTAAGTAAACAATAAAACAATAATGTTTTAGATTATAAACCTTATAGGACTAATTTTGTAATTTTACCGTTTCTTTATATGAATAATGTTTGCAATTATTTTTAATTATGCAAAAATATATATTATATGTGTTAGAATATTTTCTCATTTTTAATTATGACACAAATAGTAGATAACTACTGAATTAATAATTAGTATATCTTAGTTTTTACTTACAATATTCATCAATATTTATAAATAAATATTATATTATGCATACATAGTTTCTAACGACCCAAACACCAGCAAGACTCCTCTCAGCCAATCACAATAACCTTTCTATTTCCACGTGGAACTTCTTCTTCCTCAACCTCTCATTTCTTTAAAATATTTATTTCCCAAAAAATAAATAAAAAAATTCAGCTCTCATTCTCCTCCATTACTGCCCCCCTTTCCCCCATTTTTGCATTCTCTGCAATCCCTCTCTCAAAAATCACATAAAAGTATGAACCTTTGGGTTTTCTAAAATTCAAGAAAAAACCATTTCAAAAAATGCCTACTTTTTCAGCTTCTTTTACCGCTACATCTTTACCCGAACTAATTTTTCTTTCTCCTCAAAACCCAACAAAAAAGCGCAAAATTTCCCTCTACAAACCCCACAATCTTGAGCCCAGGTGGAATATCAGGATTCTTGGAACTAGAATTAGAGCTGTTCAGAGAGAAGAAAGTGCTGTTCTTGATGAAAACGACAGCGTATTGGCTACTAAACTGAATTCCAGTGTAAATGGGAGTAATAATGGGAAATCCAGTCACAGTAATGGTTCAGTTAGGAAGTATACTAATGGGAGTGTGAAAGTTGAGAGTGGTAATAGGGATTTGGTGAAGTATGTAAATGGGAATGGGAATGTGGGTGTTAAGAGTGGAGTGGAAGTAGTGAAAGTGGATGAGGTGATTAGTAATAAAAAGAAGAGTATAGAGGAGATTGGGCAAGAGGATGCTTGGTTTAAGCAAAAAGGGCAAGATCAAGTTGAGGTATATCACGAATTTTTATGAAATGTATCGACCGTTTTGATGTTATTTGAAGATTTTAGCAAAATTGGGACTTGTTAGCTTGATGTGGTTGTTAATTTGTTGGATGAAACTCATTATTTGATATGTTTGTGTTCTTGTTGTGGTTAATTTTACCCCTTTTGTTAAGGGGATCTCATTAATTAGAACTTAGAAGTACTTAATTTTATTTGTGAGTTCTTGTTTTTCGATAAATTTAGGGATTATGTTCTTTTTTCTATCAATTTTATGAAATGTATCTATCGTTTTGATGTTATTAGAAGATTTTAGCAAAATTGGGACTTGTTAGCTTGATGTGGTTGTTAATTTGTTGGATGAAACTCATTATTTGATATGTTTGTGTTCTTGTTGTTGGTTGTTCTTACCCCTTTTGTTAAGGGGATCTCATTAATTAGAACTTAGAAGTACTTCATTCAGTTTGTAAGTTCTTGTTTTTCGATAAATTTAGGATTATGTTCTTTTTCTATCAATTTGGATGCTTGAAGTCAGGGAGTGTTTGGAAGCTCTAAAAATAAGTGATTGTTAGCTTCTAGGTCGACTTCCTCCTAGAAGCTGAAAATCACTTTTTTTTTTTTTTAGAGTTTGCTCACATTAGATAAAGTGAGCAAAGGAAAAAGAATTCTCTATTACTGGGCTGTTGTTTTTGTTTAAATAATTTTGTTCTTTTGGAATATCCTAATGATTTTCTCGGATGCAAATATGGTAGGAATGTGTGACTTGTGACGCATATTGTTTATTTGCGAACCAAATTGATCTTGTACAAATTTATGTATGGTAATCTCAACAGGTATCTGTTGCCCCTGGTGGCCGATGGAGCAGATTCAAAACCTATTCAACAATTCAAAGGACTTTGGAAATATGGGGATTTGTTCTTAGCTTTATATTCAAGGCTTGGTTAAACAACCAGAAGTTCTCATACAGAGGTTAGCTACTTTTGACTGCACATTTTATGTAGTAATTTGTTATATTGTTCTCAAACACATGATGCAAGATTGACTTGAAATTCATTTGTGAATTTTAATTGCATTTTCTTTCATAGCCCTTTGTTTTTTGTACTCATATTGATTAGGACAAAAGTGTCAGGTAGGGAGATTTTTAAGAACTGGTACTGTTCTTGATGAAATTATCATAACTATGTGTTAATATTTTTTGTCTTTCTAAAGAATAAGCATTTTCTTTCCACTTGAGTACTTTTTTTTTTGGGTTTTTTATGTAAACATAGTTGTATTAGAACAAAAATGTTGTGTTATTTTTTTTCCGTCTTCTTTCATCTTAGTTTGTTATATAAGGGACTCGGACGATGTCTTTATGCAGGTGGAATGACAGAGTCAAAAATCAAACTCAGATAGGTCAGGTATTTTGGATATTTTGTTAAAGGAAAATATTTTGAGAAATAAAATATAGAAACATCCAACACCTTCATTAAAATTGGTCAAAAGTTCTAGAACTTAAGAGAAAATTGACATTCTTGCTCAAGAATATGTTGATCAATTGTCAGAGCTTCAGGTAAAAATTCAGTTATCCGAAATTTATATCCATCTTTTATCCCATCTTATTTATATAAGTGACTTAATTTTTTATTTGACAGAGGAAAAAAACTCAAGAAGTGGTTAAAGGAAAATATTTTGAGATTGGGCCCCACCTTCATTAAAATTGGTCAGCAGTTCTCGACAAGAGTAGACATTCTTGCTCAAGAATACGTTGATCAATTGTCAGAGCTTCAGGTAAAACCTCAGTTATCCGAAAAATTATATCCGTCTTTTATCCCATATTTACCTAAAAAACTTATTTATTGATGTGCTTCATTACAAAGGAAATTTGAAGGAGAACTTGTACATTTCTTTCCCAATTGTCACAAACTTCTGCCTAATTTTGATTGATTAATTTGAGCTACTGTTGAAACAAAGTTCTGGCAGATTTGGCCATGGTGAGACGATGGATATATAAAACTCCATGTAAAACTAACATGCATCAGTTTCATTTGATAGATAGAAATTCCATATAATAATAAGGGATAATTACAAAAACTTCCCCTCAGGTTTGAGCTAATAACAAGAAAACCCCAAGTTTTTTTTTTTTGAAAATTACAAAAATCCCCTTGAGGTTTGATTATGTATTACACTTTACCCCCTTCATAACCAAAAATATTTCAAACACCCCCTTTACATGTTTAAAAATTACGATTACCCCCTTACATTTAAGACAATCAAACCTCATGGTTCTTTTTTTTTTAAGTTTGAAACTTCTCGAGGTTTTTTTGTGATTGCCCCAAACCTCAGAGGTTGTTTTTGTGATTATCCCTAATAATAATATGCACCAATTTCTTTATCTTTTTGTCCTCGTAATTCTTTCTCGGTGAAAGTATGCATTGACTAAGCAAATTTAATAAAATGATGCATTCATTGAATCACTTTCATTAGTTGTGTTAGCCTACATTTGCATACTTATTCCGAATAATACATTTTGCTACATCATGCAGGATCAAGTTCCTCCTTTCCCATCGGAAACAGCTGTATCAATAGTTGAGGAAGAACTTGGAGGCCCCATAGACGGTATATTTCAGAGATTCGACCGAGAGCCAATTGCTGCCGCGAGTCTTGGTATTTTTGATTCACCATGGATGCAATGTGATAGATTAGAATCTTTTATTAACTGAAAGGATTATATTTATCGGACTAATAATTCCGTTTTGTAGGTCAGGTCCATCGTGCAAAGTTGAAGGGACATGAAGTTGTTGTTAAAGTACAAAGACCTGGACTGAAGGATCTATTTGACATTGACCTTAAAAATTTGAGGGTTAGTTAGAATAATGAAATTTCCTCGCGTTCAAGTTCAAATTGCTTGTGGTCGTTCTAGCTAAGTCAACTATTACCTTTTTTTTTTTTTTCCCCACGAGTTGCATTTGCTGCCGAGCAGAATTATGGAGCCTCTTTTCACTTTGATCTTTTCTGTTCATAATTTAAAGGGATAATTACAGAAAACCCCCTGAGGTTTGGGCTAATTACAAAAAAAAAAATCAAGAAATATTTCAAAATTACCAAAAGCCCCCTTAGGTTTGATAACAACTTAAATTTAAGGGGTAATTGTAAATTTCTACAAATATTTGGGGAGGGGGTTGAAATATTTTTGCTTCTAAAGGGGGAAAATGTAAGACGGAATCAAGTCTCAATGGTTTTTTTGCAATTTTCAAAAACCTCTGGATTTTTTTTGTAACTAGCCCGAACCTCATGTTTTTTTTGTTTCTTAAATTATCCCTTTAAATTATTCGGAATAAAAGTGATAAAATTATGAATCTACTCTGAATTCATTGTCATTTACATATGTAGTTATGAGAAACCAATGCCATCCTTCTACTCATTAAAATATTAGTCAACGTTTAATTGACAGATAATTTGGCATATATTTGGCCATTGCTTCCTTAATATTTTGATCCTTGGTGTTTTGGAATCCTCAGGTGATTGCTGAATATCTTCAGAAGTTTGATCCAAAATCTGATGGTGCAAAAAGGGATTGGGTCGCCATCTATGACGAATGTGCAAGTGTCTTATATCAGGTAACAAGTTGCCCTCGATGCTATCGATACTTATTTTGTAATTCGTGATTAACTGAAATCTGAATTCTCATTTTTTTTTAAAAAGATTTTATAAGCTCCCAAAATACGATGCTAGGAGCTTATAAGTTGTTTTTAAAACTTAATTTTTTTAATATAAGACTTTTTTAACAATCTCGTTTAATCCTAACAGTTCGACAACAACATCTTATAAGCTCTAAAAACATCTTATTAGATGTAGGAGCTTATAAGATCTTTTGAATAAGCTTAGCCAGACACCCGTAGTTGGGATTTAATTCTATTGTTATAGTTTGTTATGGTGAGAACTAAAATTTGACATACAAAGTTCATCTGAAATTTAGTTGAAACAGACCTGGTACGCTTAAAAGCTAACTTTTTATTATTTGTTGATTCGGACTTTTGTGTTCATCAGTGTGCCGGTTCATCATTTTGACTAATTAAGAAAAAACTTCTCGCGCATATTTTAACTCGATTTGCCATACTTTTGTGATTGACTCGGACTGCTAATCATTGAAGCCAGCATTCTAAAGTCCTCTCTTTTTTAATTTAGTAGAATTTTCATTTAATATTATTTACGATTCAAATATTTTCAGGAAATTGACTACACGAAGGAAGCTGCTAATGCTGAGCAATTTGCAAATAACTTCAAAACTTGGATTATGTAAAAGTCCCAACTATATATTGGGAATACACAACCCCACAGGTCTAAACTTTAAAAAATCGTCAAATTTCAATTTTTAAGTTCCAGATATTTTTGTAATATTATTTATTTGAGTAGGTTTTCCATTTTCTATAGGTTCTAGTGATGGAATATGTTCCGGGGATCAAAATAAACCGGATACGAGCTCTCGATCAATTAGGTGTTGATCGGAAGAGGTATCTGAGTACACGTTTGTGATACCGACTAACTTTTTTTTTCCCCAAATCATTGGAATTCTTCACAAAGCTCTTCCGATTTTTTTTTATATCTTTAAGAACAGAATGTTATTCTTTTGGTAGCAATTGACTTTTTTGAAAGACATACTTGTAGTACAATGATACTGATTCGGCCTGATTTGGGAGACCTTTCACTTGGCAAATGAAGGTTAATTTAGTATGGTAAGACCTGCTTCTATGGTAAGACCTGCCACAGGGTAAGACCTGCTTCTATGGTAAGACCTGCCACATGGTAAGACCTGCTTCTATGGGAAGACCGCTTCTATGGGAAGACTTGCCCTGTGGTAAGACCTGCTTCTATGGGAAGACCTGCCCCAGGGTAAGACCTACCCCAGGGTAAGACCTGCTTCTATGTGAAGACCGCTTCTATGGGAAGACCTGCCCTAGGGTAAGACCTGCTTCTATGGGAAGACCTGTCCCAGGGTAAGACCTGCCTCTATGATTTGACCTACCTCTACGAGAAGACCTGACATGCATTAAATATGAATGATACATTGATGTAACATAAAGCATAAAGGTATGGTAGAGGTGACATGCATTAAATGTGAAAGACACATGATGTAACATAAAGCAAAAAGGTATGGTAGAGCTGACATGCATTAAATGTGAAAGACACCTTGATGTAACATAAAGCATAAAGGTATGGTAGAGCTGCAGAGAAGTAAATGCTAAGGAGGTAGACCTACCAAAGAGTAACTGTGGGACATTATAAAAGGGAGTAAACTATCATCATTTCATCTATCTTTTATTTATATTAATCTTTTTCATATTTTTAAACACTCATTTTTTCCCTTTGAAACTAACTTGATCGTCGGAGTGCTAACGCCGGAGTTATTTCCGGTAGTCTCTTGCAGGCTAGCTGAAGATCAGGTTGGGATCTTGAGAAGGTCTCCCCCAAGTGGCCTTTTCAAGTGGCGCCGTCTGTGGGAACAAGAGTGATTTTTAAATCATTGAGCTGAGACGTGAGGAAACCTCTTCGACTTCATCCACAAGTCGGTGAGGACTGGGATCAAAAGAGAAAAATGGATCAAAACAATGTCACTGGATACCGCCATCGGCGGTCGTCGTCCTCCGAGGGATTCATCGGCATTTTCTCCTCCCCTTCTTCCGACGTGGCCATCCCCCTCAGCCGTCGCCAGAGACGAGCTCAACGGAATGACATCTTCTACATCAATGACTTCTCCGACCACCACTCGCGCCACTCGTTCGGCACGCCGGAGAAGTTTGCATCCTCTTAGCGTTGCCTGAGGACTACCGAAATGCTTACGTCACTGTCCAAAAACCTTCCCTCCTTTCCTTGCCGACGACGTCGTTCGCTCGCGATACCCCTCAGAGAGTTTGCTGGTTCTATCCCTAGCTAGTCTTTGTTTTTTGCTGCAGATCTATGTCGCTGGGGACTTGTATACAAAGCGAAAAATGGGGGAAATGACTAATGGCAGTGGGAGTCACGAGAAGCGTAAGGATTCTTAATTTTTCTTTCTTGTCTATATTTTTAATGATTTGTCGAGATACTAATTTTAAAGGTTTGTTCATAATGAGCGTTTCACTGTTAATTCAAATTCCAAAAGTTTGTTTGAATTATTTTGTTTAAAAGAAAGCTTAAATCAGTATCGCGCCCGCATCGTCCCGTTAACTTTCGCAAGACTCCATACTCTAGCCATATTTTCACACTTTTTATCTTAATGTTAATTTGCAAGGGTAATTTTGTTCTTTTTAAGTTGTCTTGGTAGTGGTGACTTAGACTTCATTTGGTACAAATCCCCTGTTTTCAAAATACATTCATCTGTACTTTAACCATCTTTCAATGGCATTTATTTCTTCATCTTTCTTTTTCCTATTACTTGGATAAAATTTCATGTGCTTCAGATAATTTGAGTGTTTTTTTTTTTTCTTTTCTTCTTGGTTTTCGTGGGTTTGGGATAATGGAGATTTTAATTTTTTGTGCTAGTTGGCCGAAATCTGGTGAAATTTACTGTCCTTTAACAAAATCCATTCTATCCGCTTATACTGTTTCTTTTTTTCTCGTTTCTAGGTTCAGTTGATAATTTTGAGGAAAAACTAAAATAAATAGATAGAAAGATATATATATATATATTGTATGAATGCTGTGTGTGGTGGAAGAGATTAGGTAGTGAAATTGAGTTTGAATTTGACTTTGGAAATTGAAATAAGTTGGGTTATCCGTAAATGGGTTTGTTGCGTGAAGATTACATGTATTTGTATTTCTTTACCTAGAAGTAATTCATGTTTAAGTTCATCACCTTTTTCAATAGTTAGTATATCTGTTTCTTAAGCTGAAATACGGACATTAATATGACGTCAGGGGTAGTAGATCTACTATTCTACTAACTGGCTTTGCGTAAATATGATTGTAAGATCTGATATATTATTATTTAAAAAAAAAAAAAAAAGAGGAGGATAAGTAGGCCATAGCTGAGGCTAGGTGTTTTTAGAATCAAAAATTGATTAGATGATTGTATTCAAGTTATGATTTGCAGGTCTTTAGCTTAAGAAAAATTGAGTCGGTTTATTCTCAGGAGTGAAATTAATGACAAAAACTGGAAACATGATTGTTAGTTTATGGAATTTTTAAGACCTGTAAAAGAGTATGCCTAGCAATTACCTTTATATCTATCATATTGAAGTGGTACAACAAGAATCACAAAGTTCTGTCTATAAATAAAATTGGGTCTAAGAATGATCGATCAACTCGATTGACTTCAATTTTGTTTTTGTTTCAACATTATGTTTTTGTCGAGTGCATACGTAGATCTTCTATGTCATTAAAATATTTTTTTTGCGAGTTTACGTTTAATACAGATAATTTGGCATATCAAAACCCCCGAGCCATTGCTTCACTTAATATTTTGAAACCTTGGTGTTTTGGATTCCACTCAGGGGTGATTGCTGAATATCTTCAGATCAAACCCGAGGGGTGATCCAAAATCTGATGGTACCAAAAACCCTGAGGGGGATTGGGTCGGGTATCATCAAACCCCGGGGGTCGACCGAACTGTGCAAACCCCGGGGGGTCGAGTGTCTTATATCAGGTAACAAGTTGCCCTCGGGGGTCGCTATCGATCAAACCCCTGGGGGTCGATTTTGTAATCAAACCCTCGGGGTCGAAATGAGCTCGTGATTAACATCAAACCTGGGGTTCTCATTTTTTTAAAAAACCCTGGCGGGTTATAAGCTCCCAAAACCCCGATGCTAAGAGCTTGTTATACCATCCAAACCCTGTTTTTAAAACTTAACCATCAAACCCCGGGGGTTAATATAAGACTTTTACCATCAAAACCCGGTCGAATCTCATTTAATCCAAACAGTTCGGGTAACAAACCCATCTTATAAGCTCCATCAAACATCTTATTACCATCCAATGTAGGAGCTCGAAATATAAGATCTTTTGGGTCGGCCGATAAGCTTAGCCAGATTAAACCCGGGGGTCGAGTTGGGATTTAATTCTATCAAACCCTAGTTTGTTATGAGCTCGTGAGAACCAAACCCTGACATACAAAGTTCATCTGAAATTTAGTTGAAACAGACCATTAAACCCTGGTCGAAATGAGATGAGCTTAAAAGCTAACTTTTTATTATTTGTTGATTCCATCCAAACTTTTGTGTTCATCACTGGTACCATCAAACATTTTGACTATAACCCCGAAAAAAACTTCTGGGTACCATCCAAACCCCGAGGGGTCGAAATTAAAACTATTTACCATTAAACCTCGAGGGGTCGATTTACCATCAAAACCCCGAGTGAGAGCTGCTACCATCCAAACCCTGAGGGGTCGAAGCCAGCATTCCATCAAAGTCCTCTCTTTTTAATTTAGAGTTGAGCTCGTGCCATCATTTAAGCTCGTATTATTTACGATTCAAATATTTTCATCAAAACCCGGGAAATTGACTAGTAATCTCAAAAGGAGAGGTAGAGCCGAGCTTAATGCTGAGCAATTTGCAAATAACTTCAAAAAAAAATTAAAATTAAAAGTAAAAGTCCCGACTAAACACCCAGTCCCATTGGGAATTTGAAGTTTACAACCCCACAGACTAAACTTTAAAAAACTCGTAGGGGAATTTGAATTTTTAAGACCTTCACTTGAAATGAAGGTTAATTTAGTAATATTATTTATTTGAGTAGGTTTTCCATTTTCTATAGGTTCTAGTGATGGAATATGTTCCGGGGAAGACAAAATAAACCGGATATGGGAAGACTCTCGATCAATTAGGTGTTGATGTGGAAGACCGCTTCTGGGAAGACACGTTTGTGATAAGACTATTTTTTTCCCCCAAATCATCATCACATTTCTGGAATAATTATAATTTTGGTGCTTAAATAATGATACATTGATGTAACATAAAGCATAAAGGTATGGTAGAGGTGATGCATTAAATGTGAAAGACACATGATGTAACATAAAGCAAAAAGGTATGCAGATTTTGCATTAAATGTGAAAGACACCTTGATGTAACATAAAGCTGAAAGGTATGGTGAGTGACTAAATGCTAAGGAGGTAGACCTAAAAGAGTGTGGACATTATAAAAGGGAGTAAACTATCATCATTTCATCTATCTTTTATTTATATTAATCTTTTTCATATTTTTAAACACTCATTTTTTCCCTTTGAAACTAACTTGATCGTCGGAGTGCTAACGCCGGAGTTATTTCCGGTTCTCTTGAAAGATCATTGGGATCTTGAGAAGGTCTCCCAAGTGGCCTTTTCAGATACCTAAACTGTTTGTTTTTAAATTAACCATGTCGACTTTCATTTCATTTTCAGCATCCTGGAAATATTGCTGTAGATGATGTTAATGGTGGAAGATTGATCTTCTATGACTTTGGAATGATGGGAAGGTGCATTTCCTCTCTGCTTTCCTGCAGAAAAAAAAGGGATAATTACAAAAAACACCCTGAGGTTCGGTCTAAGTACAAAAAGTCCGGAGGTTTTTGAAAATTGCAAAAACCCCTTGAGATTTGATTGTCTTATATTTTCCCACTTCATAAGCTAAAAAATAAAAAATCTCCCTGACATTTATAGAAATATTACAGCTACCCCCTTAAATTTAAGACAAAATCAAACCTGATGGAGTATTTTGTAATTTTGAAATATCTCTATATTTTTTTGTAATTATCCCAAAAATTATAGTCCCTAGCTTAGAGTTTTCTTTCAAGTCATGATTATCTCTGTTACAAAATAGCGCTCATCCTTGAATTTTATGCAGTATAAGTCCAAACATCAGAGAAGGTTTGCTGGAAGTATTTTATGGAGTTTACGAGAAAGACGCTGAAAAGGTCCTTTGGACATTTTTTTTCCGTGTCTAATTCCTTTTTGGAGTGTAATTAAGAACAAACTAACTTTGCTGATTACTACGTCTATATGTTTTCATTCACTGAAGAAAACGCTTTAAATCTGATGCAGGTTCTTCAAGCAATGGTTCAAATGGGTGTTTTGGTGCCTACTGGAGATATGACTGCTGTCAGGCGAACGGCACAGTTTTTCCTCAACAGGTTTTTCCTTCTTTAATGATTTATTTATTTCGAATTGAAACAGGCTCATGAAATTTTATTTATTTATTTATTTATATACTTTTGTCTCCTTTAAATATTTTGTACAATTGAATGAATAACAAATCCACTTTCCTCTTTTTGGTAAAAGGCCATACAAAATTATTCACTAGACTATAAGATGGGATAACTATAAAAAACTACCGTTGAGGTTTAGCTTGATTACAAAAAAATTCTAGTTATCTTTTAAAATTATTTCAGAATACCCCCGTGAGGTATTACAATTATTCCTTGAGGTTTTCATTTGTTTTACAAATTACCCCCTCAATAGAGTGCAATTTGTTAAATAGAAACAAATATCAAGGGGGCATTCGTAATTTTGAAAGATAATTGGATCTTTTGTAATTAGGTTGAACCACAGGGGTACTATTCCCTAATGACGTGTTTCCAGAGAATCTCATGTCATAAAGAAATAAATTTCTTATTTTTTTGTCATAGTATGTTTATCAAGAAATGATTTCGTTTGCATATGCCTCTCAACGGGAGCACTCAAGGTAAAAATTAAATTTAAATTGTGCAGCTTCGAAGAGCGTCTTGCAGAACAAAGAAGAGAAAGAGAAATGGCAACGGCGGAACTTGGATTTAAGAAGCCATTGAGCAAGGAGGAAAAGATCGCGAAAAAGAAACAACGTCTTGCTGCAATTGGTAAGTCTCAAATGTTGCATAATTTGATAAACAACTGGTGTAGTTGTTACTATAGCTAAAATGACATTTTTAATATATGATATATTATGTCGTCAAAGATCAGGTTGGTTCTATCACATACCTATTTCTTTATCTTTCCTTTTCTTTTCCCCCTTTTTTTGCCCTGTAGTAATCGGTTTATCTTATATGTATGACGTGGCTCATTGATCTTTTGATGTCTGCATTTTTATGGCACATTCTTTGTTGTAATTGTTGGAAGGAAAATTACTTGTTTAGTCCCACAATATAGGGTTATTGCAAGAATGGTGCCATGTTTTTCGAAAAGTCCAATTCTAGTCCAGTAAATCGGCCGCTCATTACAATTATGGAAATGGCCACATGTAATTCTTCTATTTATTTATGAACCATAAAATAAACTTGTGTACGTTAGTTGATACTAAATGCAAAATATCTAAGCAAATTGACAAGCAAGTTCCCATAAAAATAATTATTTTTATTATGCCAAAAAAACTTGCACTCATTGGGAAAATTTGAAGAATAAGATTTTTTTTTTCCGGTTAATGCATCATATTGAGAAAATTCGTTATTTTTTTTGGTTTAAGCGTAAAATTGAAGCATGTGCATCGCAAATGTCAAATTTCCTTCAATATCTTAGGCTCAAACAGCCACATGACTAATTTTTTTTCCCCATTTATTGGATTTACTTTCTCAATAAGGTGTTTTATTTTCGTTTCAATTTCTTTTACGGTTGCTCTTTAGATCGATGAGCACTCATGGTTGTTTCGTATTTTGAACAGGTGAAGATTTGTTGGCAATTGCTGCAGATCAACCCTTTCGTTTTCCTGCCACTTTCACTTTTGTTGTTAGAGCTTTTTCGGGTATTTCACTTTCTTAGTACATCACCGCCATATTTTTCTAGTACTTTGTATTTATCTGAAGTTTTTCTGTACAGTGTTGGATGGTATTGGGAAGGGACTTGATCCTCGATTTGATATCACCGAGATTGCTAAACCGTAAGTTTTGGAATTTCTAGAGTTTAATGATCAAGTTGTGGACATGCCATTGGTATCCTATTAAACTTTATAAATTGAAGGGATAATTACAAAAAAAAAACCCACAGGTTTGGTCTAATTACCAAAAACCCAAAGATTTTCGAAAATTACAAAAAACTTTAGGTTTGATGTTCCCCTATGCAAAAAAACATTTCAAAAGCTCCTCTTACATTTATCAAAATATTACAGCTACCTCCTTAATCTTAAAGACACAATCAAACCCTCAAAGGGTTTTTTGTAATTTTCAAATACCTCTTAGTTTTTTTTTTTTTTTTTTTGTAATTAGCCCAAACCTTAGGGGGCTTTTTGTAATTATCCCTAAATTGAAGTTAAGGCTTAGATTAATTTTATTGCAACTAATGTATGTTTCATGTATAACACAGCTATGCTCTAGAATTGTTAAGGTTTCGCGAAGCTGGTATTGAAGTTATCATAAAGGCAAATCTCTACGGTCCTTTCAGCATAAAATGGGTTAATTACAAAAAATACCATTGAGGTTCAGCCTAATTACAAAAAATCCCAACTATCTTTCAAAATTACAAACCCCCTTGATAATTGTTTCTATTTTACAAATTACACCCTCACGATGGGGTTATTTGTTTTGTAAATAGAAATCTCAAGGGGGTGTTTGTGTTTATAATTTTTGAACATAACTAGATTTTTGTGTAATTATGCTGAATCTCAATGGCACTTTTTGTAATTTCCCTTAAAATAAATTTAGGATTAAGTGGATAAAAGAGAAAAGATTGCTAAACTTGACCTTGCATTTTTACAGGACTTCAAGAAGAGATGGGATAGACAATCTCGTGCATTTTACAATCTATTTAGGCAGGCCGATAGAGTCGAAAAGCTTGCTGAAGTTATCCAGCGATTGGTAGGTATCATTATTTCCCTAATTCTCCATTCACATAACCGGAAAAAAAAAAAAAAAATTTTGCTTTGTTTGTGTCCTCTTTATAGGAGCAAGGCGATTTGAAGCTTCGCGTACGAGCTTTGGAATCTGAGAGGGCCTTTCAGCGTGTTGCAACGGTTCAAAGCACCATTGCAAGTGTAAGTTTTTGTAAATCAAGTTACTTCAACAAACATATGTTTTTTTTTTTTTTTTTTTTCCGAACTTAGCTTATAAAAAATACTTGGCCGTACAATGTCGTCCGTGTTGTGAATTTATTCTCACTCCGAATAAGATAGTGCAAAATCTAACCTCTCATTGACAGGCGGTTGCTGCTGGAAGCTTAATCAACCTGGCGACGATTTTATACCTAAACTCCATCCAAGTTAGTCTTCAAATTTATGTTTTTAGTCGTATTATTTGAGAGCTTATAAGCTGTCTAGAAGTGTTTGGTAAATTTTTAAAAAAATATCTTATAAGCTCTTAAAATAAAATGCTACGAGCTTATCAGTTGTTTTTTAAAAAGTGGAGAACCCAACTTATTTTTAAAACAAGATATTATTTTAGCAATCTCCTTTGATTTTGAGCATTTTAATTACAAAGCTACCATTATTAAAATCTTATAAGTTTCACCATCTTATTTTATCCCAACATTTCAACAACTTATTTTCAAAATAAGATAGCTCTTAAAACATCTTATAAAATGTAAAAGCTTATAAGATCTTTCAAAATCATATTCGCCAAACACTCTTTTAATCATGTCCTTTTCTATACTCCCTTCAACACGTATTTCTGTCTCCAGATGCCTGCTACGATCGCATACGTCTTCTGTGCATATTTCGGCTTGAAGGTTTTGATTGGCTTAGTGAAAGTTAAGAAATTCGATCAAAGAGAGAGGTTGATCACTGGAACTGCTTGAATAATCACAATGCCTAAGTTCATGGTACAGATTCAGAATGAAAGATACATATTTGAAGCTTATTTATAAATGCCAGTCGAACTCTTTAAAAGTTCTGGAAAGACCGGAAAATTTTCATCCGAGGCTAGAACAATTTGGTGCTCACAAAGTAAGATGTTACAGTTCACAATGTATATGTATTACGCGAGCAACGCCATTTTATTCTCCATCATATCGTAACAGGAAATATCCCGGTCCGTTTGAGGATTGATTTTTATGCAGCAGGCCAATCCTTAATTTTCCTAGCTCTTTTTGTAGGTATATCATTGTAAGATTATGTATAAGGTACCATATGAGAATGGTGTCAATATACAATGTATAGTGTAATCAAATGTTCATGTTATATTATGAGAACTCCTGGGGAGAATTGTTCCTCCCCTTCAATTTCTGTGTAAAGGGATGTTTGGTCCATTGTTGTTTGGGATAATTACAAAAACTACCCTTAAGGTTTGGGTTAATTACAAAAAATAACCTTGAGGTTTGATTTTGCGTTAATGTAGGGGGTGAAAACAAATTCCACGTTCCAAATTGATGTTTCACTTCATGTTCCATTCATTTAGATGAATGACACATCAGTGTATTTACACAATGTTGTAAATTACGAAAATTTTGAAAAAAATGCACTATACATCTACTTTCACTTTGTACATTTTTGTTATTACGTTTTTATCTCATCAAATACACAATTCACTCATTTTTCAGTTCTTCAAGTACCAATCATATCCAATCACATTTACTAATTTAATTAAATAGAATGTTACATATCATAAATGTTACTAAATACAAAGTTACAATTAGTATTAGAATAAAGAAAAACATTACATTATAACAAGAAGTTTCAGAAAATAAATAGTAACGAAAAATAGTTATTTTGGGTCATGTTCTAATATTTTTAGAACCTTCCATATTTGAAAACAATATAGTTAATTGTATAATACTCAAAGAATTATACTTTATAATAATATTATATAGATCTTTAAAATAAGGGTATTATATCTAATCAATATACTAATTATTATTAAATACTTATTATAATTTATAATATAATTATAAATTAAGCATATAATAGTACTTTCCGGACTATAATAAAATTTCCGGGTTCTTTCAATTTGAAAGAGAGCGAGACGTGGTAGGGGTGTAAACGAGTCGAGTCGAGTTGAACATGAAATTATTCGAGCTTGTTTGAATTTTAATCGAACTTTAAAAATTGTGTTTGAGCTTGTTTGATTATTAATCGAATAATTTGATATTTTTACACATATTTTATTTTATTTTTATTAATCGAACTCGAATAATTTGATATTTTTACACATATTTTATTTTATTTTTATTAATCGAATCGAGCTCGAGCCGAGTTTTTTTTCTTGTTTAAATCTTATCGAACGAAAAATATGTTCAGGCTTGGTTCGTTATTTTAAAAAATCGAAATCAAACGAGCTTTTAATAATCCATCTCAAATCGAGCTTGGTTTAGTTTTTCAGCTCTAACTGGTGGTGGCTGACAGAGAGCAAGGGAGAAGAAGAAAGGGTTCTTCGATTTTCTTGGTTCTCCTATCTTCAAGTTCTTGGGCTTTTGTTCGTCCTCCTACATTCAAGGTAAGAACCCCATTGTCGTGTTGGTCATTTTGCTCTAGAATCCTTATTTATGTTCTTGAAATGAGATGATGAAAGATTATGTGTTTGTTTAATGTTTAAACCGAGGACAGATTCTTTGTAGATGAGAATGGTATGTGTGTTTCAACTATATTCATCCAGTCCTTGTCTGGCAGTTTAGAGCTGGAAAATGGTGTCTTGTTGGGGGTGCCTATAACCTGTTTGATGTGTGGTTTGTGTGAGTGGATTGGTTGATATGGATTTCCTCTTGCTTTTACCTCCTGAATTAGGAACTACTTTACTGGTTTTATATGAAAATAGTTATGGAATAGTGTTATGATTCGTTGAATCAGGCTGCCCTGTATTGACATGAATATCTTGGTTTTGGGTTAGGAAACTTTCTGATCTTTTTTTTTTTTTTTTTTTTTTTTTTCCTATTTATATGTTTTTTACACATTTAGAGTTTCAAATCATTTTCCTATTTACACACCATTCTTTCTGCTTCTATTTACCATATTCAATAAACTTGATTTAATTGTGTTTGAGAGCTAAAACTTTTCCTATCTTTTTCTGTGCCATATACCACTCAGCTATCACTCATTGGAAAAGTTCTTGTACATAACCTGGATATGAGAGCATGAAATTTGGATAGAAACAAAAAACTCTTCTTCATTATATGGAAAAAAAAAATAAATCACAAATATCTTTTTGAGGTTTGTCTCCGTTTTTACGAATACTCTCCTCAGTAGGTGTAGTTTGTAGTAACAAAGAGTGCAAACCAAACTTGTAGTAGTTTTTCATTCACTATACCAAAGAATCAGTTTGTCCAACACTGCCCTCCCTGCCAAGATTCTGTCGACTCCATCCTGAGACAAAATCGGAACTTGTAATTGACATTGTATTGACTGAATCCATATCCATTGGCCCTCCGGCCGGCCATACGAAAGCCGGCTTGAAAGGTGGAACTTCAGGCACTGGCATTGTCCCTGATATGATCTGAATTATAGCCTCTGTTTTAGGTCTCTCACCAGCATTAGGATGCGAACAAGCCAACCCAAGCCGAAGAAACCTGTCAGCTTCTTCCACAACATAATCATCACCCGACAACCTTTGATCCACTGCTTCTAGAAGTTTCCCATCCCTATGCAAAAACCAAACCCAATCCACCAAGAACTGGAAGCCAGCAATCTTGGCTCCGGGCCGTTGGCCACAGACTATTTCCAATAAAACAGCCCCAATGCATATACATCGGATTGTTGTGTGGCTTTTCCTGTAAGGAAACATTCGGGAGCTATGTATCCCATTGTGCCTAAAACGCCCTCGGCTTCTAAGTACGAGGTTTTCTCGTTGTCCAACGCTCTTGCAAGGCCGAAGTCGCCTAAACGAGCATTGAAATCTGAGTCGAGCATAATGTTGCTGGCTTTAAGATCTCGGTGGACTACTTTTTGATCGTACTCGTTGTGAAGATAGTGTAGGGCTGAAGCCACCCCTGAAACGATTCTGTGACGAAGGTTCCATTCGAGGGGATCTTTGTTTGGGCCGACAAAAAGGTGCTGGTCTAGGCTGCCGTTGGGCATGTACTCATACACCAGAAGTAGCTTACCATTCTTGTGGCACCATCCTGTTGTACAAGTAAGTTAGTCACTACTGTTCCTTTTCATTTCTTTCTTTTTTATGCATTAAAACCTGTACTTTGACAGAGCACTTGAGTAATTGAGTGCAGATAAAAATCGAACTATTGAAATGTTCTTTGTAAATTTATTGCATATTTCTATTGATTATAGCTCTGCTCTGTCAAATATATGTTCCAACACAAAAGGGGGCCTCAAATACATGATTTCTAGTTTGATCTCACTTTCAATGGCTAAGTGTGTTCAAAATTTTCCGAAGCCCGCAATAAATGACCATTTTCGTGTTTATCTAGAGTTCGGTATACAAATTTGCTTACTGAACGCGTTCATTAGACCGGAAAAGGAATTTCCATCAGTGTTTCCAAAGTCAGGGGTGTTATTTATACTCACGGGCAATCAATGTCCCATTAATATGGAATATAAGATGTAACACGAATGGGGAATTGAAGACATTTGAATCATAAAAGTTTGCAAACGTGGATGATTGACACGTGTACAAAGTTACCATATTAATTTTGGAGCACAAATGACGCCTAAATTGTAGGGTTTTAATATGGTAACTTCTATACACGTGGCAATCATCCATGTAGTGGAATAGGAGATGAAACATCATCTTGGAATAGAAGATCTTATCCGAACATGGAATTACTTACCGAGTAATTTGACAAGATGTTTGTGCCGAAGACGATTAATAATGGTAAGCTCAGCCAAGAAATCATGCTGACCTTTAACACTCCCCCTGGAAAACCGTTTCACAGCAATCTCCATATTCTCCTTAACCAACACCCCTCTATACACCACTCCAAATCCTCCCTGTCCAAGCTTATTCTTCTCATCAAAACCGTTAGTCGCCTTTTTCAGGTCCCTGAATTTGAACTCCCGAGGCGTTCCGGGCAGACATTTCAATGCTCCCAACAACTTGCTATTCGAGGACGCCACCCTCTGCTTGTGGAAACAATATCCGAACCCGGCTGCAACCACCGCCACCACCAGCAGCAGCGCCGCCACCCCTGCCGCCACCACTATCTTCAGCCGTTTTTCCGACCCTTTTCCAGTGCCCGGAAAATGGTTGACAGTCAAATTCCACCTCAACACACAGTTCAACTGGGAATCATTCCCAGTGGATGCTGAGAACCCAAAGTAAGAATACTGATTCACAATATCTCTCAGATTCAAATCAGCTGATAAGATTGGGGACCCAGGCTTGGGAGGGGTCCCACCATTCCACTCGGCCTGTTCAGCAATGTAAACATCCATGACCATTTTTAAGCCATCATAATCCACCCAAACGTTGTAAAACTTAGCTCCTATCGGCGAAATCGTAATATTGTGGGGTGTCAAATATTCAGTCTTTATAGATTCGATGCTTTGTAAATTAATCCCAACATGGTTGTCGTATTGAAATATAAAGCTCTGAACTCAACCGCCAAATCTATTTCTCTGTTATCCGTCATAGAATTCGTCAGGCCGAGAAACTGGCCGAAGCTGTTGGGCGGCAATAGAGGTTCGATAACGATTGTTCGCCCGTTGTATCCTTTCAAGCCTGTAAACATTTATCAGAAGGAACTGTTGAAAGACGCTAAGTTTGCATCGTCGTCGTCGTCGTCCCACAGCTTGAAGGGCTGTTTCAGGAGGATTCTTGCTGAATTGTAAGTCATAAACATGGGGAATTGTAAAAAAGGCCTAGTCAAGGTATTAAAAACCTTTTGAGGACCAAACTCAAAAAAACCATTTTCGTGTTTTTTAACGGTAAAAATTTGCTTACTGAACGCGTTCATTAGATTTGGAAAAGGAATTTCCATCAGTGTTTCCAAAGTCAGGGAGTTATTTATCACTATAAACGGGCAATCAATGTTTTCCATTAATATGGAATATAAATGTTTTAACACGAATGGGGGAATTGAAGACATTTGAATCAATAAAATAGTTTGCAAACAAAGTTGGATCAGAAATTCCATTGTTCTTATTTCATTATGATCTATTCCTAAATCTCTAAACCCATGCATGTATTAACGGATGAAATTGAATACACGTGTACAAATCGTTCCCATCCCATAATTTTGGAGCACAAATGTTTGACTGCATACAATCTAAAATAGTTGATATTTTTAAATTGAACTAACAAATTTATACACGTGAATTTTATCAATCTTCATTAGAGGAGATATACATCGACATCCACCCATAAGAATGATCTTTATCCTTTAACATGGAATTACTTACTCCTGAGTTTGTGTATTTGACAAGATTTTGTGCCGAAGACGAAAATAATGGTAAGCTTATTTGCCATGAAATCATTTGACCTTTAAACTAGTTTGAAATAAGAAAACCGTTTCAAAGCAATCTCCATATTCTTATTAAACCAATCAATTGGATAAGTAACAACCCCTATACACCACTCCAAATTTCCTCATATACCTGTCCAAACTATTCTTCTCATCAAAAACCGTTTCGTTATTCTCCTTAACCAACACCTTTTTCAGTTCCTTATTCATTTGAACTTATATTCTCCAAAACCGTTAGTCCCTTTTTCAGGCGTTTAATATTAGTCCGGGCAATGCAACATTTCAATGCTCCCAACAACTTGCTATTCGAGGACGCCACCCTCTGCTTGTGGAAACAATATCCGAACCCGGCTGCAACCACCGCCACCACCACCAGCAGCGCCGCCACCCCTGCCGCCACCACTATCTTCAGCCGTTTTTCCGACCCTTTTCCAGTGCCCGGAAAATGGTTGACAGTCAAATTCCACCTCAACACACAGTTCAACTGGGAATCATTCCCAGTGGATGCTGATATTTAGAATCTAAAAACAAATACAAAGTAAGAATACTGATTCACAATATCTCTCAGATTCAAATCAGCTGATAAGATTGGGGACCCAGGCTTGGGAGGGGTCCCACCATTCCACTCGGCCTGTTCAGCAATGTAAACATCCATGGCCATTTTTAAGCCATCATAATCCACCCAAACGTTGTAAAACTTAGCTCCTATCGGCGAAATCGTAATATTGTGGGGTGTCAAATATTCAGTCTTTATAGATTCGATGCTGTTAACATTAATCCCAACATGGTTGTCGTCGGGATCGAAATACTGCTTGAAAGTGTCGAACTCAACCGCCACCAATCTATTGTCAGCTCTGTTATCCGTCATAGAATTCGTCAGGCCGAGAAACTGGCCGAAGCTGTTGGGCGGCAATAGGAGGTTGGGGGCGATAACGAAAGCTAAGCCTTCGCCCGTGGTATCGTTTCTAAGCCTGTAAACATTTATCAGAAAGGAACTGTTGAAAGACGCTACGTGGGGTCGGCTCACGTTAGCATCGTCGTCGTCGTCGTCCCACAGCTTGAAGGGCTGTTTCAGGAGGATTCTTGCTGAATTGTAAGTCATAAACATAGTCATATCAGGAGAACCGGAATCTGGAGTCAACTGGAGGGCATTGTTGTTGATAGTTGCAGGGCTTATAATCTCAAAGATGTCGTGGTATGTTGAGTTGAAAGGGCCATATTGTGCTGTGAATGTTTTGAGGGGTGTGCTTTTGGTAACAGATATGAAACAGGAAAGAATAGAGATGGCGATGACGATGAAATTTGGTGTTTGTTTCTTCATTTCACGTTCTTGATTCTTGTTTTGGGATTGATTCATTGATGAGAAAACCATTTGAAGTGAAGATTATAGCACGTTGGTCAATGTCTTGAATGTGTGTTCTTTGCATAATTGCCTGGAATTTGCCTGTGGGTTTACTTGTACTGCTTTTTCTGCTGGATTCAAACTGATAGCTTCTGGGAAGCTGACTTTATTGTATGTTTGTGAAGACTCGGTAAAGTGGACGGTGGACCTCAAGTTAAAAGGATAAAATAATGGGTGGTCGCTATTTGCACCCCAATATTTGATTAATACACCACATTTCTATATACACCCCATCCCTATTTTACAAACCCATCTAATTACTAAATACACCACACCTATATTTCCAATT
This sequence comes from Rehmannia glutinosa, assembly GCA_016081115.2. NCBI lineage: Eukaryota > Viridiplantae > Streptophyta > Magnoliopsida > Lamiales > Orobanchaceae > Rehmannia > Rehmannia glutinosa. The sequence continues at coordinate 263,171 of JABTTQ020003341.1, read as the reverse complement.
TTACCCTCCAAACTAAAAACCCTAACTTAAAAAATCAGCTTTTTTCGGAAAAAAAGCTGGAAAAAATCAGTTTTTTTCGAAAAAAAAGGTGGAAAAAATGTTGTTTCCAGCGTTTTTTTGGGAAAAACAACTTTTTCTCGGGAAAAGAAGCTGTTTCCAGCAAAAAAATTTTTGGAAAAAATATATTTTTTGGGAAAAAAATAAACGTGATTTTTTATACTGGAAAAATCAGCATTTTTGGGAAAAAGAAAATTATCCTTTTTCTAAAAAAATAAAAAAAATAAGCTTTTTTGAGAAAAAAGTTGTTTCATTTGATTTTGCGTTTTTTCGAAAAAAAAAAAAATCAGCTTTTCTCAAAAAAAAAAGCTGGAAAATCAGTTTTTTTGGGAAAAAAGAAAAAAAGTTGTTTCTCGCGTTTAAATAGGTGTATTTATATTGTTTTATTTTATTAAGGGTATCATAGTCTTTTTAACTTATGACATTTTTGTAAATATTGGGAGTGGGGTGTATTAATTAAATCTTGGGAGGCAAATAGCGCCACCCTAAAATAATATGAGGTGAACTGTTTTATTTAGAGTAAAATTCACTTTACCCCCTTATACTATTGGTTTTGTATCAAATTCCCCCTTTCTACTATTAAAAACTTCAAATAACCCCATAAACTAGTGGAATATATTAAAGGACAAAATGCCCTTGAAATAAATAGAATATTTAGTTCTATATTTTAGTTCTCCTACAATTGAATGTCGGTAAGTTAATTTTATTAAATAACTAAACTTAATATTTATTAAATATACATAAAATATCAAAAATATAATTTCAAATGATATAGAAAATATAAATTATTTTTTCTTAATCAAATTTATATTACTATCAAAAATATGTGTATTCATTATTTTAATAAGTCAAATAAAACTAATATCAAAATTTATTTGGGAACAGAAATAATTTATTAAAACATTAAATGAAAAAAATCTTATTAAACTCTAGGACAAAAATATTAAATTAATCTAATGTTTATTTAAAATTTAATTAAGTTTAAAATAGATAAATACATAAATAAATAAATAAATAAATATTTATTAATAATATAAAACATTAAATTTCAAAAAAATATTATCTAAACTTTAAGTTGCTTTGAAAACTAAATTATTAAATTACATTAATAGTTTATTTTAAGTTAATCCATTAGTATCTTAATTCAATATAATATCAAAAATAAATAAATTGAAATAAATAAATAAATATTTTATATTTTTAAAGAAATATCTAAATGTTAAAGTTGTATTTATTTATTTCAAAAGATTAACTTTATTTATAACATTATAAAATCAAGGATATTTTTGTTCAAAATAACTTTGATTGAATTTGAAAACCATCTTTTAGATTATTATTTTTTTGATTACGTCTTCACCATCATTTTTATTTTGTTACATTAATAGTTTACAGTACATTTTAAAAAATCCATTAGTATGTTTTACTTGCACATGTGTATTATTTTAGTTATATAATATCAATCAATTTGATTACCAAAGCTATTCATATTGAATAATAATATTAATATATATAAGTTTATTTTTGATGGACGTAACATATTTATATTTTTTAGTATGTTGTTGAGATTTAATGTCTTATCTATAATGTTAATTTTGTATTTATTTTTATTAATAAATCTAAGATTAACTTTATTTATTTGTATACATTATATAAATCAAGGATATTTTTGTCCATCAAAATAACTTTGATTGAATTAGGGAGGTAATTTCTAGAATTTATATTATATTTATGGTTTTAGTATTAAACAAATCATATTTATATTGAGAAAATAGAATACTTGATAAAGATACAATAAACATCTATAATGTCTTGGCTTTTATATTCGTTCTCCTATCTTCGAGTTCTTAAGCTTTTCTTCATTCTCCCATCTTCAAGGTAAGACGCCCATTTCCTGTTGGTCATTTAGCTCTGGAATCCTTATTTATGTTCGTGAATTGAAATGATGGAGTACTATGAATCTGTTTAAACTGAGGAATATTTTTTTTTTGATGAAAATGTGTGTGTTTATGTATAAAAATCAATGTATGTGTGTGTGTGTGTGTGCATTTCGAATCTATTCAGCCCGTTTGTGGGAGTTTGAGAGGTTCTGAAATGTCACTATCTATCACTGGAATAGCAGCTTAATTGAATGTTGGTCGTGGGCTCATTGGTGTTTTGTTGGGAGTGCCTACAACCTATTTGATGTGTGGTTTGTGTGAGTTGATTGGTCAATAGGAAGTTTCTTTTGCTTTTTCCTCCTGAATTTACTGGTTTTATATGAAAATAGTTCTGGGATAGCAACTAGTATACGTAACGAGTCTATTTGCGACAAGTTACAATTTTCTAAAATTTGTTGAATCAGGCTGCCCCTTTTATTGACATGAATATTTTGGTTTGGATTAGAAACTTTCTAATCTTAGTTTTCCTTTGTATATTTTGCATAATGTTATGAGTTCCAGATTATATAAAACATCATTTGATGTATTTGTCTTTGAGAGCTGAACTTTTCTCAGTTTTCCATGTGCTGCAGGATATTCAACTAATCTGTTATTCTTCAAAATTCTAAAAACCTATACCATCTGACATTTTGCACTTGTGAAACGTAATGCTAAAATTTAAGTTGGCTCGCCAACTCCGCTGTCTTCTCGTACCTTCCGTACCACACAATTCTCTTACGGTCACCTACGAAACACTTCTTTTTCCCATCAGTTCTTTGTTCACAGCATCACAAAACAGGACATGCACCTCAACTCCACACCTAAATCCTAAGAACTCTCTTTTGGTCAACTACCTTACCGACTCTCTAAAGTTTCCCAAAACCCAAGCCATTGCAATATCCACCCGCTTTTCTTCATCCATAGATTCTACCGAGAAACCCGAAGCAACAGTTCGCTACTTGAAAGCTCTCGGTTTTTCTGATACACAATTACTGTCCTCAATCAAACGACAACCCACAATTCTATTCGCCGATGTCGAAAAGACTCTCAAACCAAAGGTCACATTCTATCAAGAATTGGGTCTATGTGGGCCCCGTCTTGGAATTCTCATTTCCAAGAATCCGGCTCTTTTAACTAGCAGTTTGGACAAGAAGCTAAAACCTAGCATAGGGGTTATCAAGAAAGTTCTTGAACTCGATGGAACTAAAACCAAGAACAATGATATTAGCGATCTCATGTTTCGCATACTTTCAAGGTACGCTTGGGTTATTGGCAACGATTCAAGGTTGCAGTCTAACATAATCTATCTGCGAAGATGTGGGGTTATTGGCTCTCAATTGATCATGCTGTTGAAAACCGAGCCTAGGCTCTTTTCTATACGCGAAGAAGAACTCAAAAATCTCGTTTCGCGAGCTATTGGAATGGGGTTTGAAATGGGGTCGAGAATGCTGGTCTATGGTATTTTGGCTCTTTATTGCAATAGTGCTGAGACTATTAATAGAAAATTTGAATTGCTGCGGAAATTTGGTTTCTCTAGGGATGATTGCAATTTGATATTTGTGAAGTCGCCCGCTCTGTTTAAGGTGTCGGAGGCGAAATTAAGGCGTGGCATTGAGTTCTTCACGCACACTCTTATGCTAGACAAATCGGTGCTCGTGGGCTCACCGTTCCTTTTGATGTTTAGCGTGGAGAAGAGAATGATTCCGAGATTCAAATTTCTTGAGACGATAAAGTCGAGGGGTCTTTTAGGAAAGCAGCCAAGTTTTATTACTGTGTTAATCATGCCAGATAAGGAGTTTGTGGAGAAGTTTATATCCAGGTTTGAGGATGATGCCAAAGAATTGAAGGTAGCTTATGAGAATCACCTTTTGGAATCTTCAGAAGTTTAGATATTTAATGCTTTAAACCGAGGACAAATGTTTCCTTTTTTGTCATTTAGCTCGAATTTTCTTTATGTTCTTGAATTGAGATGAAGGCAGACTGTGTTTTGTTTCTTTAAACCGAGGACAAATGTTTTGTAGATGATAATGTTTTGATAGTCGAGTACCTCGTGTTTCTCTCAGTAACTTCGGGTCGGAATATTGTTGGGTTATCGCGTCGGGTTTTTGTGTCGTGTCAGGAATTGACACCCTTAATTGCAACTGAGCTGAATATTAGCCGTGGCTCATGTCTGTCTTATAGAGAGTGCCCATAACTTGTTTGATGTGTGGTTTGTATGAGTGTATAATGTATTGGTTGATGAGGGGTTTTTCTCTTGCTTTTCACACCCTGAGTCTGGAATTAATTTTCATTTTTTTTTTCTAGCTAAAAGCTGAGAATCAGTTTTCAGTGTTTGCAAACTCCCTAAAACTCTTAGTTTTTTTCTTGAAGCATCATCAAAGAACTCCATGAATTTGACTCGTGTAAGTGTGTGAACAATAGTTATTCCTTAATGCATAAACGCAATCTTTAGTCAGAAAATGAAAGTGGACGGAACGAAAGCCTAAACCCGCAACCGAAAAGTAGGAATAGCCATCAGATGATTGGCTCTGGCAACAACAAGCCCAAACTCCTCAGTCATATCCAACTCCTCCGGCGACATGTCACCCGGCAGCCGCCAATCGAAACAATGAACCAACTGCGAAACAATCAGTCGGACTTGGATCAGCCCCAATTGTATCCCAGGGCAACCTCTCCTCCCCGCGCCAAACGGTAAGAGCTGAAAATTCTGTCCCCTAACATCAATATCACTCCCGATAAACCTCTCGGGAAAAAACTTATCTGGATCGGTCCACGCGTTTGGATCCGTCCTATCGCGTAAGTATTGACGATGATTCGTGATTCTTTTTTTATGTCGTAGCCATCGACGGTGCAGTCTTCCATGGCGTAGTGAGGAAGCAAAAGTGGGGCCGCGGGGTGGAGCCTGAAGGTTTCTTTTACAACCATGTCTAAGTATTGGAGTTGGTCTAGATCTGATTCTTCTACCATTCGATCCAAGCCGACGACGTTTTCGAGCTCTTTCTGGACTTTTTCATCACTCTTGGGTTTTTTAGGAGTTCTGAGAGTACCCACTCAACGGTTGATGATGCAGTGTCCATTGAAGCTGCAAGCATGTCCTGCACAGGTAATTAATTCTTCCTTAATTCACTGCTGATAATCGAAGGATTGCAATAGAACAAAGGGATAATTAGAAAAAGGGAAAATAAATTAGATAACTTGGACTATTTTGAGATTCAATCTCTAAGTAGCCGCCTTCAAATTTTAGTCCAATATCTCTTAAAAATTTGGGCATTTAGTCCTATTTTGACTGAAATTGTGTAATGTTATCGGAAATTGTTTACTATTACATGTTATGTGCAAACATGCCAAAAAAAGTGGGGACTTAGGTGATTTGGTACAAAAATTGCCACCAAAATATTAAAATATTCAAATTTTGGGTGTCAATATTTGGTGACTCGACGTGTCAATTTTACTCCAAGTCATCAAAATTCCTATATTTCTTAGACACATTAGCACTCATCTGTCCTAGTTAACCATTTCCAATAAAATTACACAATTTTGGCCAGAATCGGACTAAATGTCCAAATTTTGAAAGATATTGGACCAAGATTTAAAGGTGACTATTTTGAGGACTAAATTTCCAAGTAATCCAAGTTAGGGGACCAAAAACACATTTTCCCTTGGAAAAACTACCCTTGCGGTTTAGCTTATTTACAAAAAATTAATCCAGTTATTTTAATTACAAATACCCCCTTGAAGTATTACAAATGCCTCTTGAGGTACGTATTTGTTTTACAAATTACTCCCTTAACAGGGTGCAATTTGTAAAATAGAAACATATGTCAAGAAAGTGTTTGTTATATGTAATATTGAAAGATAACTGAGTGTTTTTGTAATTTATAATTATGCTAAACATCAAGGGTAGTATTTGTAAATTGTCTGTTATAGAGTGAGTAATAAGTTGGAATGGCTACCATTTTTGTACATGTTAAATTACATTACCAGCAAAACAGCCTTGACATGGCGTCGATCAAACTGAAACTCAAACTGTCCAGATTGCATGATGGACATCATAGTATCAACAAAATCCTTAACCTTCCCATGACTCCTCCCATCTCTAACATGCTCATCAATAACCTTCTCAAAAAAATCATCAAACACTTTAGCAAGTGCCTTCATTTTCCTTGTCAGCCCTTGTAGATCCAAGACCCCAAGAAAAGGAAAATAATCCCCCAAATTAGGAACAGCTGCTAATCTCATCCCTTCTTGTATCACACTCTTGAACCCTCTCTCATCAATATCCTTATCCTCATACTTCTTGCCAAACACCATCCTACAGCTCATTTCCGCCGTCAAGGCCGAAATCTTAGCACTAATATCAACAACGCCGCGACATTCTTTCAACGATTCGATGAACATCCCGAGTTCTTCTTTTCTCATGGGTTGGAAAGAATTGATTTTGAGATTGCTGAGTAGTTCCAAGGTGCATAGTTTACGCATGTTCCGCCAGTACGGACCGTACGGTCCGAACGACAGGTTTCTTTGGTCCCAAGAGATGTATTTGGCAGCCTGATGAGGCGGCCGGCTCGCAAAAACGAGGTCGTGTGTTTTGAGGAAAAGCTCGGCTGATTTAGGCGATGAGACGATGATGTTCGGGACGAAACCGAATTGCATGTACATGATAGGGCCATGTTGTTTGGCTAGTTTGTGTAAGTCTTGGTGTGGGTTTTTGCCTAGCATGTGGAGGTGTCCTAAAATAGGGACCCCTTTTGGACCTGGAGGCAATTTCTTATTCTTGTTTTTCTTATTCTTGCTTGTAATAAACTTGTGAAAAAGCAAAGAACTTGTTAAAATGGATATGAGTGTGAGGCAAAACAAGAAAGAGATTGCCATTTTTTGGGTTTTTTTTTTTAACTTGCAATTTTGTGGATTTTGGGGAGAGATTTATAGCATTTCTCTTGGACATATTTTCTTGGACATTAATATTAATGTCACGTTTGAGTGGAATTTTTGAGGATAAAACAGACAAAAAAAGTGGTGCTTGGAGTTGAAATCGATGATGATGTTACAACATAGTTTGTCTAGATATGGCTATCCTTGCCGAGGTGCTGGGTTAACCACTTAATGGTATATAAGCATTTAGCAGTCACTGTCCACAATAAATATATAGTTATTGTGGTTTCAATTTTCAACTACACCCTTTTAGATTTTTTTTTTTTCTAACTATATAGTTATTGTTAGAAGTCAATGTCCACAACAAAAATATATAGTATGGTTACTTTAACCAGCAATTGCTGTGATCTGCTATGATATATAAAATAATCAATTGTTTGTATCATGTGGATCCGTGGCGCAATGGTAGCGCGTCTGACTCCAGATCAGAAGGTTGCGTGTTCGATTCACGTCGGGTTCAATTCCCATTAATTTTATTAACCCTTTTCATGTTGTGCCATTTTATGTTAATGTGTCACTTTAGTCATGGGAGTCCTTTTTAATATTCATATCATAACATGAATACGAGTATCAGCTTGAGCAAAAATTTATTACAATCACTTGTAAATTTGTTTGTATCAAATAGTTCATTTTTGTGTTTGTCGTGAAGCACATTTATATACATTTTTTTTTCGAACGATAGTATTTTATTATAACAACTCAAAAACTAAAATTACAACTACAATCATAGCCAACGGGCTAAGAACCGACAAGACTAACTAAGAGCCAAGCGGAGAATTGGTAAGACCAATTCAGATTCACAACATGGACTAAAAAAACTACCCACCCCAAACTAAAACCACTCCACGTCGGGAGACTTCAGCACTCCTTAATGGAGACTGTAACACACTAAAAAAACTGAAACCGGGCACGAGCAACCACTACATACTGCAGAAAAAAAAACTAATCCGCCTACGAGTTTCGCAAATCAACCGGAAAGAAAAAAAAATACAAACAAAATAAGAAAGCAACAACTATAGCTAAACAACGGGAGAAACAAATACAAAAAAAAAATGTCTCTCCCTCACCCAAATCAACTGCCGCAACCCATCGTTTACTCAGCTCCGAGACACCTTCGTGGAGCTCCGACCCGCTTTCACCCTAGACCAAAAATTCCCGCCACCTTCGGACGCCCAAAGGACCGTCATTGTTGGCCCTCCAATAGGAAGCATGGAGGGGGGGGGGTGAGAGAGGGGGGCAGCTGTGGTGGGAGAGATGGGAAGAGAAATAGGGTTAATTTTCTTTTTTTTTTTTTTTCGGTAGAGAAGGAGAAAAAAAAATAGAGAGAGAAAGTTTGTTGCTTACATTTATATACATTCTTAGCAATGAAAAATGCATCAAACTTGAAGTTAAGTCAGGAAATCAGATAATGGTCAAATGGTTGAAACTCTGAAACTCAATGGGAAATGGTTTATGAAGCACTTGCGCAACTTGTGATGGCACTGTTGCGTGACGAAAACTTGGTGATATGATTGTAGGCGAACAAACACTAAATCCCCCTATTTCATACGTGAATATCCGATAATATGCATTGGCTCTAAGCGTCATCCTATTTTGGGCAGCGAGTTGGTTTTGAGAACATGAAGTAACTCATCGCGACTGGTTAAGGCCTCATCGAGGGCTTGGATTGAAGAAAAACCCGAGTACATTGAAGGATAGTAGGAGGTCATAAAATACTTGAAATAAAGACATTTTTAAAGCTATTGTGGTAGCTACTAGCTAGTGCCGCCCTAACTAGTGTGTCTACAATATGAATGGTCCATTGACAGTGAGCCCTATTGATGGCAACAAACCAGTGATGAAATCCATTGGCCCAGGCCTCTTTGTTGCTAGTTTGGGCCTGGCCTCCTTTTCTTATTTGGGTTTCTCCTCTAAAGCAGGCCTCAAACACATTAACAAGTATTAGGGAGATTTAGCTAACTACGAAAAGAATCGAGAGATTTTTGAAGATTTTAAATAGGGTTGTAAACGAATAGAATATTTGACAAATATTAGTTGAGTACTAATATAATATTATTTATTTTTATTTAATTTACTTAAATATCTTGAATATAAATGAACAATTTGTTTTTATGTTCATAACATGTTAATAGTGTTTGTTTATTATTCATTTTTTAATTATTAATTACACATTTATAATAAGCTTAACATTCATTATTTATCATGAAAAATAAGTTTATTTTAGTTTAAATTAAAACCTATTTACATTTGCAAAAAATAATATTCATTATTTTGAGTTTTTCATGAACAATGCCTTTAACTTTTTATACACATGTTCATATAATTATTCATGAATCATTAATGAGTATGTTCCTTTTCTTATTTGGGTTTCTCCTCTATTAAACAAAACAAACACAAACAACCTTTTTAAAATAAACGAGGAACACGAACAATAACGTTTGTCAAAAACACCCTACAAAAAAAATCGACAACCCTATTACAAATACCCTCTTGACTTTTGACAATATCTTATATTTTCCGTTCATAAAAAAAAAAAAAAAAGTTAAAACTCCCGACATTTATTGAAATATTACAGTTATCTTATTAAATTTTAAGGTTTTTTTTTTGTAATTTTAAAAATCTATTAATTTGTTGTAATTAGTCCAAACCTTAGGGTTGTTTTGTAATTATCCCTAATTATTATCATTAAACATGTTTATTTTTGTCAAATAATAAACCATATCTTTCATTTATTTAATAATGTAATCTTATCTATAATTATAATATCACAAATAGATAATTGTAACACAATAAAATAATATCTTTATTCAAAAAACACAGATCCAAACGCAATTAGTGGAATCTTTTCACTTCAGCTGACTGTATTCCATCTCTCCAAGAACCCCAAAAACAGAGCATCTGATAAGCCACCCCCCCACTACTGACAAAATTACACCTCACCATTTCTCCAAATTCCCATTTAGTCCTCACCCTCCTTCACTTTGTGTGTGGAAGTGTGTGATTTTGTGTGTGTGAATATAGTTTTTTTTTTTTCCATGAGGAAGCTTTTGAGTGGAAGTTTTGTGGGATCATTGATCAAGGATCATTCGAGGCGGTGGCTTTGTAGCGGTAATGTGGGGTTGCAGCGCGGCTTCTCCGCTTCGGCTCCGCCGGAGCTGCCGGCTTTCGATTACGAGCCGAAGCCGTATAAGGGGCCTTTAGCTGATGAGGTTCTTGAGAAGCGCAAGAGATATTTGGGCCCCTCTCTTTTTCATTACTACCAAAAGCCCGTAAGATCGTATTTGTATACGTATACATGCGAAAATGTGTAGTGTGTGTGTGTTTTAAAAAAAATTGATGATTTTAGGGATGTAGCTGAGGGTTTGAAATGTTGATGGAGCTTGTTTCGTCTTATTTCTTTTTGTACCATTTTTGTTTATGGAATTTTTCGAATGGAAAATAATTGTGAGAGGGTTTTTAATTGAATATATGCTATGCTCTTGATTAATTTTTTTTTCTGTGTATTTGAGATTTTTGTTGGCAATTCATTGTGCCCATCAGGCTACATGGTAGTGGTTTTTATGTGCATCTGAATTAGTGTTCCTTTGTTCTGTTTGGGTTTTTCAATTTTTCTGATTTTATTTTTCTTCTTGATTTAAGAATTTCAGTTCATTCCCCTTGTTCAAATAGCTGCTATTTGAGTATAAGAAAGAATTTAACATGAATTTGAGAACAATGACATGGAAATTTATGCCAAGTTATTTACTTTTACTAAACTTTGCAAGATTCACAGTAGTTTATTCCTATTAATATGTGTTCCCAAATTTTCTATCCGAACAGCTCAATATCGTCGAAGGGAAAATGCAGTACTTGTTTGACGAGAACGGAAGGCGTTATCTCGATGCATTCGCCGGAATTGTGACAGTTTCTTGCGGCCACTGCCATCCCGACATCTTGAATGCCATAACAGAACAAAGCAAGCTTCTCCAACATGCAACCACCATATACCTACACCATGCTATAGCTGATTTTGCAGAGGGTCTAGCATCTAAAATGCCCGGAAACCTAAAGGTTATCCCGCCAATTCATGTCCATGCGAAAATGTTCACATAGCACAAGTTACTCCACAAAAAATGGAGAAGAAAATGTTCAATCAGTGTACTTCATTTAACGTTAAGATGTTTTAGAACTTTGATATTTTCATGAATCAGTTGTCCCATTACCCATTCTATTGTCATATTCTAAAATTTCTGTGGTTTTATGGCTAACGTGTCCCGTGGATATGTTTATCAATGTTCTTTTCAATTTTTCTTGGAATGGCAGGTTGTGTATTTTGTAAATTCAGGGACGGAAGCCAATGAGCTAGCTATGTTGATGGCGCGATTGTACAGTGGTAACCTTGGGATGATTGCCTTGAGAAATGCATATCATGGTGGAAGTTCTAATACAATAGGACTCACCAACATGCAACCACCATAAATACCTAATTCCAGGTTTGTCTTCAGATCCAATTAACTGATTTTGCAGAGGGTTCTTATATGCATCTAAAACAACTTATTGTTGGTTTAAAGGTTATCCTATATGCATATTTCATGTCCAAATGTTGAAATTTGATCATTTTAGGGATAATTACAAAACAAAAAGGTTTGGAGAATTAAAAAAACCAGAGTGTTTGAAAATTACAAAAAAACCCTTCATTTGATTCGTTAACATGTTTTGATTTTCGAACTTTCAAAAAAACCCTTTTGCAAAATCAGTTATCCCCCTTCAATTTAAGACTCAAAACCTGAGTTTTTTTTTGTCATATTTTAAAATTTCTGTGGTTTTTTTGTATTAACAAACTTGTCCCTTTTATCATATGTTTATCAATAAATGTTCTTTTCAATTTTTTGAAAGGAAAATTTTATAAAACGGCCATGGCAGGTTGTGTATTTTGTAAAATTCAACACGGAAAAAATGAGCTAGCTATGTTGATGGATGTGCGGACACACTAGATTAGATAGAATAAGAAATGAACACATTAGAAATTGGGATGATTGCCTTGATGAAAAATTAGAGAAACATATCATGGTTTTGACATGTTTATAAGACAATAGATGACTCACCGCTCTTAATACATGGAAATACACAAATCAAAAAGAGAGGTAGGCCTAAAAAGGTTTGTCTTTAAACAAGATATGCTATATTAAAATCAATTTATGGCTTATGACCGTAAATGATGGCTGATCCGTATGCCCCTCTGTGGTGGGATTAAAGCTTAGTTTGTTGTTTGTTGTTGTTGTTGAAATTTACAAATGCATATAATTGACAATCATTTGTCAGGCAAATGTTGCTAATCTCAATTGTTTATTTTTCCATTTCAACTGGCAAATTACGTAATTAGTTGGTTATTTCATCTTTTAAAAGTTACTTAGATGTTATTTTTCTCCAACTCAGAGTTACTAGCTTATGTGTACTTCTCTTTGCTTCACATTTCCATCTATTTGACCCACGTTATATGTTCTTTAATTGCCCGAGTTATTGATAAGTCTTGTTGTTCTCATTCTTTGCTATAAAACTCCATAGGGTGAAATTCATCATGTTCTAAACCCAAACCCATATCGTGGGGTGTTTGGCTCTGATGCCAAGCGTTATGCCGAAGATGTACAAGATCACATTGATCACGGTACTTCAGGAAAAGTTGCTGGTTTTATTGCAGAAACAATTCAGGTTTGTTGTAATTACTTCTGTTTCCATGTGCTATTACCGTGTATAGATCCTGGTTTAGGCCTCATTTCTTAGTTATATGCTGACCTCAGGGAGTTGGTGGAGCAGTTGAATTAGCACCCGGATACTTAAAATTGGTTTACGACATTGTTCGTAAAGCTGGTGGTGTCTGCATTGCTGATGAGGTCCAAACGGGCTTTGGTCGGACAGGGAGCCATTATTGGGGTTTTGAGACACAAGGGGTCATTCCCGATATAGTTACCATGGCTAAGGTGTGTTTGGCAATTCTTCTCCTTTTCATTTAGGTTTAATTACAAAAAAACACATTTGAGGTTCAGTCTAACACAAAAAATCCATCTATCTTTCAAAATTACAAATACCCCTTGATATGTGTTTCTACTTTACAAATTACACCCTCAAGTTTGGAGGGGGGGGGGGGTATTATTTGTTAAGTAAATACAAACCTTAAGTGGATGTTTGTAATTCCTTAAGGGGATATTGGAAAATTTGAAAGATAACTGGATTTTTGGGACAATTACAAAAACCACCCCTGAGGTTTGGGTTAATAGGTTTCTGAAAATTACAAAAAAAAACCATGAGGCTTGATCATGTATTACACTTTACCCCTTCATAAGCAAAAACTTTTCAAACACCCCCTTACATTTGTACAAATATTGCAATTACCCCTTTACATTTAACATAATCAAACCTCAAGGGCTTTTTTGTAATTTTCAAACATCTCTGTTTTTTTTTATTAACCCAAACCTCATTGGTAGTTTTTGTAATTATCCCTAGATTTTTTTGTACTTAGACAAAACCTCAAGGGTAATTTTGTAATTTAACAATTTCATTTATTTCTTGTATTCATTAGCTTGGTTCAATTAGAAGGCATTTGGTTCTTGTAGCTGTCTTGTAGCTTGGTTCTTGAAGGCATTTGGTTCTTGTAGCTGTCTTTTACGTGGCACGATTTTTATTGATTTCTGAAGTAATTTAAAACTCAGGGAATAGGCAATGGTTTGCCTCTTGGAGCCGTAGTGACAACTCCTGAAATAGCGAGTGTGTTGTCTCAGAAAATACAGTTCAACACCTTTGGAGGCAACCCTGTGTGCTCGGCTGGTGGACTTGCAGTTCTCAATGTTATTGATAAGGAGAAACGCCAACAGCATTGTGCTGAGGTTGGCTCTCACATGATTGAACGTCTAAGAGATCTCCAACAAAAATATGACAGTAAGTTTCCTTTTACTACTCAGCTTCATAAGTTTCCTTATATTTCCTTATTAATGATGCCGTATTGGTCATCTTTGCATTCTGTTTCTTGAGAATTTTGAGATGTTATGTTTTAAAAAAATTATTCAAGTGTTTTACGAAACTGCTTGCGGAATGTTCTGAATAATTGGGTGGGCATATTTTGTACATTCTAGCTTCAATGCTCCATTTGATTAATTTCAAGTTTCAACAGAAACAGAAAGGGGTATATGGCTCCTGATTTATCTGTTCTATAGGGAGTGTTTGCAAGCATTTTTTTTTTTTAAAAAAAAAAAGTGATTTTCAGCTTTTGGCTGGAAAAAAAATATTTTTTTTTTGTGTTTTTCAAATGCAAATTTTGCTTCTGATTCTACATAATTTAATTAGAATCTATAAGCAGGGGAGGGAGGAGTGCTTTGGATTTCTCATTCTGCTTCTGGTTTTATTTTAATGTGTAAAAGTTCTTTTGGGCATTTTTGTATATATATACACACACACACATTGTACAAAATTCCTAGTTCAAAATTGAAGGACAATTTTTACCTAAACATACAAATAAAAAGTAGTCTTACAATTTATTCAGAAAACTCTCTTTGTTTACTTATTCAAATTTTCAGCTTCTATATGCAAACGCGACAAACTTCTGATTTTCAACTACTTTTCGCATCCTCTATAATAAATCTCTTCCTCTAAAATCAGATATTTTTGCAAACACTCCAATAATCTTCTGTATGTTTTCGAGAGGTGAATATTGATCAGAAACCTTCTCCTTTTGCAAGTAATTGGCGACGTGAGAGGCAGGGGCTTAATGGTCGGGATAGAACTTGTGACTGACAGGGAACAGAAGACGCCCGCCAAGGCAGAAACTGCAGTATTGTTTGAAACCCTTAGAGGTTCGTACATTTTATTAATTAATTCATTATTTTTAGCTATGAATATTAATCGAGCAAGTTTTCATGATTGTAGAACTCGGTGTTTTGGTTGGGAAAGGTGGCCTTCATGGGAACGTCTTCAGAATAAAGCCCCCTATGTGCTTTACAAAAGATGATGCAGGTACTCTTCGTGACACAGTTTACAAAATATGGTAGAGTTAATAACAAATAGTACCCTTGAGTAACTCAATCTTTACCAAACACTCCAATTATCTTTCAATATTAAAAATACCCCCCTTGATATTTGTTTATATTTTACAAATTGCATCAATCGAGGGGGATATTATGACAAAGCTCATAGAGATGTTTGTTTTACCTTAAGGGGGTATTTGTAATTTTAAAAGATACTGAGTTTTTTTTTTGTAAGGATAATTACAAAAACATCCCCGAAGTTTGGGCTAATTACAAAAAATCCAGAGATGTTTCAAAATTACAAAAAGCTCCCTCATGATTGATTCATTCTTAAATTTGAGGGGGTAATTGTAATATTTCTATAAATATCAGGGTTTTTATTGAAATATTTTTTGCTTAATGAAGGGGACAATGTAAGCATAATCAAACCTCAAGGTTTTTTTTTTTTTGCAATTTTAAAAAATCCCTGTTTTTTTTGTAATTAGTCTGAACCTCAGGGGTGTTTATGTAATTATCCCTTTTTGTAATTAGGCTAAACCTTTGGGATAGTTTTTGTGTTTAAAATGGTATCAGAAAGCCTTCTCATCTGTACCTTCCAATCTGATCGTCACCATTTGTAATTTGGTTCCATGACATCCAACGAGTATTTTTTCGGTTTTATGCAGATTTCCTGGTTGATGCACTGGACTACGCTATATCAAAGTTGTGAAATTTATCAGGAAATATCAAAATGTCGAACGACTCGAAGATCGACCCAAACGCTGTACAGGATTCAGCTCCATCTTACCCGTTGGTGGCAAATAATAGAAATTGTTTGTATGGCTGAATGCTGTTGAATTTGGTTGGATACATAAGTGAATATTAATTTGGTTGGCAAATAATTTCTGACTAATCATTTATCTTGTTTGCTAACTCCAAATCTTCTCATCTTTCTTCACAGGAGTATTTGCAAAAACTTATGCTTTTAGAATAAGTGATTTATCATAGCAGGAACTAGAAGTAATTGAGAATCGGAATTTAATAGTGCTTGGAAATGAAATCTAAAAGTTGAATTAACTAGTTTGAGCCTGGGACTAAATTTAATTTATAAATCAAATAGGATTATTTTTTACATTCCCATTTAACTCTAGAACCAATTTTGTATTTTCGCCTAAAAAAAGTTTTTTAGAGATATCTTAGTAAATTTAATTCAAGAACTTTATGTGACACCTCATATTATGTACACTTTCTTCATGCAAGAGAATTGAAAGAAATGAAGTATACAATCCTGAAAAATTTTACCTTTTTTTTTTCCTGAAACGATAGAAATTTTATTGATTATTCAAACTCAAGATTACAACCGTAGCCAACTAGTAATAGTCTTTTGCACTAACAATAGTCAAGGAGGAATGCAAAGGCACTCAAAATCTCAAACAAACTCAAACACTTTAAGCCACTCCCGCCCTAAAGGAGAGACTAGTCAAAGATAAAAAGCACGAACAACCACCACGCATTCGCAAACTTAGATAAACTAACCCGCCTACTAACTCGCCCCTCAAGAATAAAGAAACATTAACATAACCAAACAACTAAAGACCCCAACTAACTATCAATACACAGAAATTAAAAAAAAAAAAAAAAAAAAAGAAAATTTTACCTATTGGAAGACAACTATTTTGCATTTTATCTCCAAGACGAACAAGCAAAATTTTGTCCAATTTTTCCCATTCTGTTGAAAATCTGAGAAATCCATAAACTAAAATCTCAAAAAAAAAATACAAAATAAAGCTGTTTGTTTTAAATGCTAATGACACTTAAAATACAAAGAGACATACATGCCTGTAAATTTACATAGACCAGAGATACACTTAAAAACTAGACATAACAATACCTCAAAAGATAACAAAATGCATAATAAGATGAAAAAAGTGAAAAATACAAAAAATAAAAACTAATAATTATCTGCACACCTCCTCTTAATAGACTACTACCTAAACATATTTACAATTTCTTCAATAGCAGGAAGCAGTTCAAAAATGGGCAGAGAGCTGATATATTGTTTGCCAAGTATACCAACTAAAATGAGGATTATTCAGCTGATGTGCCGTAACTTATGGCGTTTCACGAGGCCGTGAGGACCAAACCGAACTTAATGCCCGAAGACGTTTCAAATACTCCCCCAACGCAAGGAGGGCCCGAGCTGCTTGGCGAGTCGTAAGGTTGCGCAATAGCTGTTGCAGGGTTTCTTGCCGAAGATGATCTGCCTGTTTTTGTGATCCAGAAAATAAAATAAAATGGGTTTAACATACATGTGTGCTGCCCTGATATTCAAGGGACAAAAGAACTTACAATTGAGAACATTGATGTTAGGCTAAATTGCAATTTTAAGGGATAATTACAGAAAAACCCCTGAGAGTGCTAATTACAAAAAAATCCTGAGATATTTTAAAATTACAAAAAGCCCCCTTAGGTTTGATTATGTCTTAAATTTAAAGGGTAATTGTAGTATTTCTGCAAATATCAGGGAGGTTTTTGAATTTTTTTTCTTATGAAGGGGGAAAATGAGGGTTTTTTTTTTGAAATTTTCAAAAACCTCTGGATCTTTTTGTAATTAGCCTGAACCTCAGGTGTTTTTTGTAATTATCCCCAATTTTAATCATGTATGTAGTGTAGTTGAGGGTGTTGGCAATAATGGTCCTGCAGAGATCACAATTTGCAAGAAAGTCCTGTTTCATAAACTCGTGTCCACACGATTTGCAAGAAAGTCCTTATGTGGACATTCTTCAAGTGAATTATGAACATGCCAACTCCGAGAATGTCCACTTAAGCAAAATTAGTTTTCACATCAGCGGGTTTGAACAGAAATATGGACACATGGATCTTTTTGGCAGATTTTCCAAATTCCGGCGACAAAAGAACTGAAATCGAGAGTTTTTTGAAAATTAAGGGACTTATTTGCATACAGCGATTTCTGCAGAACCATTATTATCACCCCCCATAACTATAACACTAAATTGCAATTTAGCCTTGATGTTATACATACTACCATGCTACTCCCAATGACATTGCTAGAAATATAAACCTAGTACTCGGATAATAACAACATCGATCATAAAAAAGACGAACAAGCACAATTCAATTACCTGACCGACAAACCTCACAAGAGCTTCTAACTTGTCCATAGCAGCACGAATCTGTGGGCCGTAGTTCTCTTCGCCCAGTCTCCTGCCGGCTATGGTCTCGGCAAGAATTATATGGAGTTTTTCCATTCCCTGCGACAAAGCATCTTCTGCTTGCTGACATGATTGTGCAAGATTACAAACATCCAAATGTTGTTGTTCGGACAAGGGGTCGAGATGTGGTAAGAGAACCTGTCGATTATGCATATATTACAGCCATCACAATGTAGTCCGTAACAGCAAATCATCCATTATACGAATATCGAGATCATCGTTCCAAAACACGCACATCTACGTCTAAGTTTCTTAATTATTCCAAGAAATTGTCCCTTGCCCTCTCTCTCAATCAGAAAAGAAAAATGAAAAAGAAATAGGGATAATTACAAAAACACCCCTAAGGTTTGGGCTAATTACAAAAAAAATCCAGAGTTCTTTGAAAATTACAAAAAACTCCTTCATGTTTGATTCCGTCTTACATTTTTCCCTATGATTAAAAACCTTGGCATTTACAAAAATATCACAGCTACCCCCCTTAAATTTAAGACAAAAAGAAACCTTAAAGGGTTTATTGTAATTTTGAAACATGTTTGGTTTTTTTTGTAATTAACCCAAACCTCAGGGATGTTTTTGTAATTATCCCAAAGAAATAATCACAGCCTGAAAAGAAACGTGCATTACCTTAAGAAGTTCCGAAGGCCGAAAACCCCCAATCCAGAAGAAAAAACGTTCGGCCGGCGTCTTCCACATGCCAGACATAACATAGAATACATCAGCCTTTGCAGCTGTAGATTTCATTGTGAAGAGATCAAAATAATGCCTCATTCCACTGTCAACAAGTAAGCGTAGTTCCATATCTCCAATATTAGACTGCAAAGCGTTCCTCAAATCCGATATTTGTCTATTTTGTTCTTCGACCCAGTGTCCATACTCCATTTCAAACGTAGCAATGGCTGCAAATGTAAATTTTGAAGCTTATAGAGACGGAAATTTGAAAAGAGTTAAAAGAGCCATTAAATTGTTTTAATACATGAAAACAAAACAAGTCATCCAAACTGTCTCTTGGCCGAGCAAATGACAGTGGGAAAAATAGGGATAATTACAAAAAAAAAACCTTGAGGTTTGTTTTTGGTCTTAAATTTAAGGGGCTAACTGTAATATTTTCTATAAATCAAGGGGTTTTTAAAATATTTTTGGCTTATGAAAGGGAAAAATGTGAGACCGGATTAACTCTAAAGGGTTTTTTTTTCCAATTTTAAAAAATCTTTGGATTTTTCTGTAATTAGACCGAACCTTAGGGTGGTTTTTGTAATTATCCCGAAAAACTATTGAAAAGTCGTCAAGCATGTTAGGACTTGATAATTTAATTACCAAATGTAGTTTATACAACTGACGATTAAATAAAGGATAATTACAAAAACCTCCCTGAGGTTTGGGCTAATCACAAAAAAACCTATGAGATTTTTTAAAACTGCCAAAAAAACATTAAGGTATGATTCCGTCTTACATTTTTCCCTTCATGGGCAAAAAATATTTCAAAAATCCCCCTGATATTTATAAAATAATACAAATTACCCCCATAATTTAAGGCAGAATCAAACTTGAGGATTTTTTTGTAATTTTAAAACATCACTGGGTTTTTTTGTAATTAGCCCAAACCTCAGGGGTGTTTTTGTAATTATCCCTTGAATAAATGTTCCATCAACAAATTGCAACATTTCATTCAATAAAACGAAGGCTTTATACTAGGGGCATTAATGGCACATGACACTACAAACCTGGGTTTATAGTTCCAGCATAACCTAGCTGACTAGTATCTAAAGCGCCACCAGCGTACGCCCCCTGCAGCACAAAGTACCCCTTTAGATGTCCGTCTTTTGTAACAACGAATGAAAAACTATGAAGTAAATAATTACACAATGAAAAACTATAACAGTACTGATTTTCTTTTTACCTGTTGCCTGACCCGGTGAAGCTCTTGTTCTAACTGAATAAGTCTCAGTTTACTATTTTCCAACTGCTGAACATAGGCCTGCAAAACAAAGTTTATATCAAGAAAACAAATCATGGTCTAAACAACATACAGTCACAACATTTATATAAGAACATTTTCTTAATCTTATCAAAAATAACAGTTTCTTAATAAAGAAAAGGGATAATTATAAAAAAAAATGAAGTTTGGGCTAATTGCAAAAAACCGAGAGATGTTTCAAAATTACAAAATTTCCCCTGAAGTTTTGAATTTTGATTATGTCTTAAATTTAAGTTTTGAAATGTGTTTTGTTTATGAATATGGAAAATGTAAGATGGAATCAAACATCAATGGGATTTTTGTAATTATCCCGAAATACATAAATAACAATTTCTGCTGATATACTTGTTGTACCTTTTTCCGCAGACGACTTTTACGAGCAGCCTCACGGTTCTGTGCTAGGCGTCTCAATACCTACAACCCAAACTCAAATACCGTCACAAATTTTGAGAAAATTCTGATCTCATCCTATTAAACTAACAAAATTAAGATTGTAAGATGAAAATATGAGTCCAAAAGTGGTGACAATAATTCAAAAATTAAACTATCATTCATTTCGAAATACCGATGGAAAAGACAAATGCAATGAGAATGAATGCTCAAAAAATTAAGCACAAAATGAAACCAACAGAATGTCTTTATATATTTACCTTATCGGGCTTACTAGCTTCTTGGTCATATTTATTGGAAGGTCCAACAGTTCCATGTGAGGTATCCTCCGACTAGACATATATGCAAAAACAAGTCAGCTAATAGGTCGGACAAGGAGTTTTAGATAGAGTTATTTATTTTTTAGTACTTGAACTATATACACTTTGCCGGTTTGGTACCTCACATTTGCGATTAACCAATTCAGTACCTAGACTCTTTGGATTTGACAAATTGACACCTATTTTCACTTGAAAGGACGAAAAAGCCGCCAAGGAAACTGACAAATTTGTGGGGGCTTTCCTTGGGGGCGTTTTTGTGTACCAATTTATCAAATCTAAGAAGTTTGGGTACTGAATTGGTCAATCGCAAATGTGAGGTACAAAACAAGCAAAGTGATTATAGTTCATGTACTAAAAAATCAATAACGCGAACGGCGAATACAATTAATTGCACCTGGTTGTCTAGTTTAGTGTCGACCTCCAGAATCAACGGTGGAGATTCGTCCAAACAGTTTTTGCCTTTGAAATCTCCCCACATGTCCATTTGATGGATCGGCTCATACAAGCCCATCCGTCTCGCCGGGACAAATTGGGTGGACGCAGAATTCATTCTTGCTGGCTAGCTGTTTAATGATAGAACCAAATGAGTTACTCCCCCTACTTCGACAATCAAGTAAAAATAAGAAACATATCGATATATATCTAACCCCAATTCATGCATAAAAATTTAAATCTACAACCCAAAGGAGAGTAAATCAAAAAACGGAATAGAATAAACCACACAAGTTGCAAACAAACATATCGTCAAAAACCAATAAGTATAATTTCGATCTATTGAGTTCCCAATTAAATCCAAACCACATAAATGCTAATTTGGCAGCCGGGAAGAACAAATTAGGAGTCGGCCCCGGTTTCTAATAAACTTTTGATCATAAAACATTTATTAAAGCATTTGCATTATCATATCAATCACTACTTACAACGCTAAAAGAAATCGCCCGATTCTTAGTAGTGCCGCCACAATAACAATAGCACATAACAGTTATGCTTAATAGGTTAAGGGGTCAATTTATAAAAGCATCTGTACCTACTTTGTTACAATGCACAAGGCTGAATTCAGAATTAGATTTCAGATATCTAATTTAGTTAAAATCCATTAATGATCTGCAGAATCTAATTTAGAAAATCTTAAAAGAGCATCTGATGCTTAGGCCTAACACCATTTTTCCACTTTCCACGGGAAAATGGGTTTATGTTTGTTTCAAAAGTTTTCAGTAGAAATGAAGTCATTTCCAGTTTTCACTTTTTTATGGAAAATATTATTTTAAAAACACAACCAAACAAATTTTCATTCCAATTACGCAAACCTAGGTAAAAATACACTACAATCACGCAAACCTATGTCAAAAATACATTTGAAAAACTATAACCAAACATATTCTCATTTTCAAACAAATATTCAGACAACAAACCAAATATATTCTCAATTCTCACACGAAGTTTGAAAATTCATTTTCCAACACTAAAAACTGTAAATTAGACTTGGAAATACATCCAAGACTTTTTTTACACCCAAATATACACACTTCTGTAAATTAAAAGTCAACATTTCAAATAAATGATCAAAATGATTATTGTTTAAACTCGACATCAAATAACAAGAGCAATAATAGAATCATGGATACATAAAAATAGGTAAGAAAAAAAAGGAGTAGCTAATAAACAGAGAACATTCAAATACAAATTAAAGCAGGCTATCTAACATAAGACTTTTGTTAAAAAAATCTAAAATTTCTTGATCTTGCTCAAAGCCATAGCTTATAATTCTAATTACAAATAGAAAAAAATACTAAAATTAGACCATGGAATGAAAATGAACATAAAAAAAGAGAAATAATCCAAAAAATCAAATAAACAAAACTCCCTTTTAGTATCCAAGCAATAGCATAAACAGATAACAACAAGCCCATGATATTCATTTCAACATGTTTTACTCATTTTCAGAAAGATTCTTGAAAATGCCCAAAAAAAAAAAAAGAGAAAGAAATATAAACCTTTTAATGGAAATGAAAAAAAGAGCCCACTTTGGGAATAATCTTGCCGCTCATTAAACAGCCCTCCAAAAGAAAAATACTACACAGCTAAAAATCCCATCTTTCATGACTGGGTTTTGCTGCAGAGAAGAAGAAGAAGAACAAGAATCGAATATGAATGTGAACCCAACACCTTTTTTCAAAAATATATTCTATTTAAATGGGAATTAAATTATTTAACCCAAAAAAAACAAAAAAAAAATGGTTTATAGTCGAAGGCTCGAAGCATTATATGTGGGGGGAAGGGATGTGAAAGGATATTATTATAGTGCTAATTTTGTAGTTAGTGTGTGTTGTGTGTGTTTTATCGTGAGCTACAGTCAAAGGATAGTTCAATAAATAAATGAATAAATAAAATAATTGGTCATATTTCCACTAAGAAACAAGCAACTAATAAGAGCATCACTACTGTTTTTGTAGTGTTATGCTTACTTTGAATATGCGCACCAGGTCACTCTCACTATGCTCATTTTGGCCCTTGACCTCATCTCACCAAAAAAAAAAAAAATCAATAATTGTTAAAAAAAAATGGAATTGATTGATTTAGGACAATAATTAAGTTGAATCTATCATGAATTTGAGATACTTTGTAGTTTTTAATAATTTATTTTGAGTCTTTTGTACAATATTTTAAAAAAATACAGCAGGTTGTAAATAATATGATAATCTTGTGTTGAATTTTCACCTCTATTATCAATCAATAAGTTAGCTTGGTAAAATGGATCAAAAAAAAACCAAAGAGCAAAATCAAACAAAGAAAAAGATTTTTTCTAGTCTTTTTGGGCATATCAAAATTTCTTCGGCCAAATTGCCACCATTTTGAATCCATGCAAATAGCCCATATTTTTTTTTAATTGGTGTTAGATCAGACCAAAAATTGAAGTTGAGCGTTTATCACTAATACTCATCTATTAAAAAACAAAGAAAATGGTAAAAAAAACCTCTTTAAATAGTTACTAGTCTTGTCTAAGTGATCCATTCCCATTAGAGGGACTTTTAGACTGAATATTCCTCCTTTTTTTTTTTTTGAATGAATTATCATTGCAAGTAGGGATGGAAACAAACCAAATTATTCGGTACTTAACTCGGATTCGATGATTATTAAAAATTTTGTTTGAGCTTGATTTGTTAACATATGAACTAAGCGTAAATACATTTTGTCCATTCGATAGTATGTAAAACTCGGTTCAATCTCAACTTGTTTAGTAAAAATGAATGAAATATGTGTAAAAATATCAAACTACTTTCGAAATTGATTTGTGTTACTAACACTAAAGTTATTTGATCTCGATTTGATTAATAATCAAACCAAATTCAAAATATGATTTTAAAGCTCGATAAAAATTCAAACAAACTCCGAGTAATATTATCATTACAAAATTTAATAACAAGAAGATTTGGTGCAATAATGTAAATTTCGTGGTCTAGTTGTCTCTAGCATGAAATATAGAAAGTTGAAAAAAGGAGAGTGGGTACACCGCCGGTAGAAGAGCGTGAGACACGAATGTAATATTTAAATGATTGGTGTCATTTTAGCGGGAAGTGAAGTGACGGAAGCAAACTTCTGCCGGGGCGTGTCGTCACGCTCCTTCTTACTCAATACAAAGTGAATTACCATTTTTGCCCTTATCAAAGTCAAAAGTGTTGAAATAATGAAATTGCCACAATGCTTCTCTGTCTTCTTCTAAAATATTACAGATTTATTATAATTTAATATTTACATATAATAATGTGTTTGATCTGCTATTGAATTACCATTAACAAAATTTATTAATAAAAAAAAAACTTAAATCTCCTACTAATAGTAATGGAACTGGGACTTGTTGTATGTTGGTGGTGGTTCAACCAGTTGAACCAGTTCAATCGTTGTTTCAATTGGCTAATAAAATTGATTTTTTATTATATTATATAAAATACCAATATATTAAACTAATAATTATATATGCAATATATTTTAAATACCAAAAAGTAATAAAAAAAAAATAACTAAAACAAAAATCTCAAAATTAAACAAAATTCTTTTTTTATCTTCCTAAAAGTAAAAAACTAAAACAAATTAATAAATAAATAAATAAAACAATTTTCACCCGAGACGATCACACCATATAAAGTTTTCATTTTTGATTAAACAACATTGTATAAATCAAGATTGCTCTTAATTTTTTTGATTAAATAGTATTATATAAGTCGAGATCATTGCTTTTTTTTTGTTCCACTTAATATTTCACTTAACTGGATGAATAACATGTGTCATTTAGATAAATATGAATCGTAGATTGTTTTAACATATCCACATATGAAATTCATCTAAATAATAAAATAAGAAATATAATAGAAAAGTGGAATAAGAAATTCGTTCATCCAAGAATTTAATCAAATCTTTGATTTTGTTTATTTATTTGGATTCTCATGTGACTGGAAAGCTAATGGATTCTTATACCCAAATCAAATCTAAATTAAAACCACATTCTACCCACTAAACTAACCCCTACCCTTTATTTTTTTCCTTTATTAATTTACCTCATTAGTAAATAACCTTAAAGCTGTTAGATCAGAGTCTTTGCATTATTTAAAAACAAAATCTATGGAAAAAAATGTATCTTTATAGTTTGGCAACCTCTTTTTCCAGCCTAACCTCAACTTTTTGACTTAATGACCCTTCAAATCCTTTAGAGACATTGATAATCTCAACTCTTATCTTGTTGCCACAACATAATCTTTGCTTCCTATTTATCATATTTTACTACAATTTGGAAATATATATATTATCCAATTGAGACTGCCAAAAAAAAAAATAAAAAAAGAAGAAACTTTACAATGTAAAGTACCAAAAGAAAAGGTATGATTATTGGTGGACTGATCAATCAGTCCTATGATAAAATGTAAATAATTTTGGTTAAATTGGGGATAGACTTTGATGTACTAAATCAACTATGAACTTAAATGTGATTTGCAACAACTTATTTATATATTCAACTTTGGGAGGATGACAAAAATAATATATTTTATTTTTCTTGTTTTTTCCAAATGTTGATTAAGTATGGAGCAGAGTTCTACAGTTTAGCATTTAGTTGTTTTTTTTTTTCATTATGCATTACACGTGCTACTTTATGCAGACCATTTGTGAAATTATCGTCCTTTTTGTTATAATTTTATAAGGACTCTTTCCATTTCTTATATTTTAAAAATAAAAATATTTTTTAAAAATAATTTCCATAAAAAAAACCAATTATCATCGTTTTTAAAAAAATGTTTCGTTTATTCTTGTTTTTCTTTTTATTATTTATTTTTTAAAAATGTGTTAATTAAAATAAATAATTTTTGTAAGGTTTTTCCATTTTTACATTTTTCAAAAATAAAAATTTTTTTATTAATAATTTCCATTTTTTTTTTTTAAAAAAAATTTAAACTTGGTCTTCAATCTAAACTCAAAAAAATGTTAAAATTAAAATAATAAAAACAGTTCAAAATTGATGCTACATTTCAAATGTTTTTATTTTTGGACTAGTTGATATTTATTTATCATTTGACAATTATCATATTACTTTAAATCCAAAGACAACTTAATTCACAACAAGTTGGCCTTTGCTTTCATATTTGGACTCTCTTTCTCTCACACACACTTGCACATAGCTAAAAATTAGACATCTAACTATGTGGTGATCGATCTCAAAATGTCCATGCTGAATATGTATAAGTTTTGATCACATCTGAATTAACATTGAGAACGAACCAAGGGGAAGAGACCCATATTCTCTAAGGATTAATCACACGAATCTTGGACATCTGACTAAAAGATGGAGTCATGACTTATATGGGGGCACGTGCTCCCATAACATTCATTCCTTTTTGGTTTCTTTTTTTATATAATTTATAAATATATTTATTTTCTGTACTCTTATAAAAAATTTGTGAATCCGTCCCTTACCCGACTTATCGAAAAAATAAAAAAATAATGATACCAAAGAATAGAACTTACTATAGAGGACTAAACAAATTATTTTCTTGCCTTTTTTGATTCTTTGAATGATATCCACAACCACAAGAGCATATTGCATCTTTACTTTACAAAAGGAATGTATCTTACTAGTGTTCAATTGTAGTGTGTGTTACTGTAATTGAACATTATTTTCTTTCAATCACTAAATAGTTATGATATATGCTCCAATCTTTCTTAGGACAATATTTATTGACCCCAAATTATGTTGTCAATATCATGAGGTGCACCTTTTTTTAATGTGGAAAATAGCAAGGGCACTATGTTTTAAAATTGTGATATATATGTAGTGCACAATTCTATACACAACTTTATATCAAAAATTTAAGTGTAATTAGGACAATTTTCTTCTCTTTTTCTAGTGAATATACTATTTCACTCATTTCATGGGTTAATCAGGAAAAAAAAATCACATTCCAGTGTAAAATCGATTGTTTTATTTTTCTTTTTACTTTGTGCGCACGATCATGCCCTATATCGCGAATGCGAAATTATCCACTTATTTACGAGTTGAGTTTTCAATTTGGGCAAATTACAAAAAACACTGGACATTTAGCCTAATCAGAAAAATATCCATGATCGTTTAAATTTCAAATACTCATCAATAGGTATAGTATATGTAAAATAAAAACAAATATCAAGAGAATATATGAAATTTTAGAAATGAAGAATCTTAGAGTAGTTTTTTTTTTTTTTAATTTACTATTCTAATTTTAATTAGGGTCAAATTAATGCTCATAAATGCATTGTACGCTGTTTTGGAATCTTGTCTCATTAAAAGGCGCTATTGGCATCCATTTAATAACTCGAGGGGGCACATTCTAACATGTCCTATATTAATGAGTGAAGTACTACAAAAGAATTAAAAAAACCAACAAAGTTTTCTAATTTTAGAATCTCATAAAATCCAACACAATATAATTTTCTTGCAATCCCAAACCCCCACTCTACCCCACCACTAACACACACCAACTCTTATAATACATTAATCTTTTTTTTTTTTTTATAACTTAACTCCGAAGTTTACGTCTTAATATTCCTGAGAATAGCAGTTTCGGTCTCCCATTAATGCCAATAAGGTAAAAAAGGATATGATGCATCGATCGATGTGTTAATAGTGTCTTTTGACAATGAGATATTCCCAGGTAAAGAGAATAATTATGTTCGATCCCCCAATATATTAATAACAATCTTTCCCTGAATCGAACCCACACGGATGCTATTCAGTATAAGTTTCCACCAAATCTTCACCAACTCGCATATACCCTGGGGACCAATTTGATGGAGCATGAATTTGAACCCCTAAGCTCCACTCCACAATTGTTCATCTCTTATATTATACCACATATATGACTGTAAAATGAACTAGATTACTTGATACTCATTTTGAGATCGATCATTAAAAATTTGTTTGAGTTTGGTTCACTAACATAATGAATCAAACTTGAATATATTTTTTGGTTTGATAAGATGTAAAACTTGGCTCGAGCTCGAGCTCGATTAGTAAAAAAATAAAATATGTGTAGAAATATCAAACTACTTGAGCTCGATTAGGTTCGGCTGACTAAAGCTCGTTCTTGGAATTGGTCTTTGATAAATGGGGTGTTGACCCGATTTTGACCAATCAATTAAGTGGTTTCCATTTGTGAAAAATGGAATTAAATTATTTGTAAAAATTCTACTAAGAGAGTAGATGAGAATAACATTTGGAATTTCTCAAAACCGATTCCTGGGTGAATGAGAAATTAATGCTAGAAGTTAGCCACTTAATACAAATAAATGGTATGGAAAATGGAAAATATGGGGGAGGAGAGATGCTCCATCCCACATAGGAAAAAAGAGGTAAAGTTGCACACTTTATTTATCCTAAGTTGGACAAATGGGTTTGGACCCTCACCAAGTTTTTAAATGGGAGAGGACTACATGCTTGTGGGCTTGGTCAGCACACACGCCACATGCCGCCGCCCGGGCCGCTCTTGGGCAAAAGGCCCTTATTCTTTTTGGACCAAAAACCTTTAAAAATTAAATATTTAATTAATTTTTGTAATTAATTAAATAGATTTAATTAATTTTCGTAATTAATTAGAAGAGTTCGATTGGGAAAATGTTTCGACCTGCAAGATCAAGACGGGCGAGCACGGCCCGTGCGGTCGGGTCGTGCTATAAGAGTCTCTGCGCTTCACACACGCACGGCGGCGGGCGCACGGCCGTGCGTCTGTGCCGTGCTCTCTCTGCTTGTAGTCGCGTCGTCGGCAAAATGTGTCTTTTTCGAGCCTCTGCACGCGATTTTCCGCGGGCATTTCGTTGCCTATATTAATGCAGCCCCCACGATGAAATAAGATACTGAAATAAATCGAAAACATAAAATCGAGCATTGCATTTAGCATTTTGCCCATTTTTCCTCCTTGAAAGCTTGAAAGTAATCAAACACTTGGCTTGTTCGCCGTTGTTCCGCTTGTTGTCTTGCTAACCAGAATCAAGTAAAGTCGTTGTATCTTAGAGGGCGTCGGGCCGTAAAGTAAGCACTATATACTTTTTTCGTCTTGCGGAGACAGAATCTAATTTCGCCTCGACTTAAGCCTATACACGATCCTTGCCATTTTCCAAAAAAAAAAAAAAAGAAACCTTTCCACACAAATTTACCCGACACGTTCGAGCTCTATTCGATTAATAATCAAACTAAGCTCAAACACAATTTTTAAAACTCGACTAAAATTCAAATAAGTTTGAACAATAATATGTTCGACTCGACTCGACACGTTCACACTCACTGGAGGAAATAAGGGGGCCAACCCGAGCCCCCCCTTTTAAATACTAAGTAATCTTTTTTTTTTTAAAAAAAAAGTAGTTAATATTTATGTGTATATTTTTTTAGTTTTTTTTTTATTTGGCATGTCCCAATTTCGTGTATTGGCCAATCCCGTGATAATTTGTGGCTACGCCATTGTTCACACTCCTCAACATAGATGACTATCATGTGTAAAAAATTTACAATATTGATTTTGAAGCATAAATCAAGTTAAAATCGAGCACTTTTGATTTGGTTAGTGAACATGATGTTATTATTGTATATATATAGACCTTGTTTATTAAACTGCCATATAAATATATATATATATATATATATATCATTTGGAATGAGAGCTTCCAATTGCTTAAATATATGAATCTTTCCTCCAATCAAATAAATATATGAACCTTTTGCAAAAAGAATAAAAAAATAAATAAATACATGAAAAGTCTCCAATTTAAGACGTAAGAACTCACGTATGCATGCATGCATACAAACATACCTAAAACATAAAATACACATATATCAACACCTAATTCTTGTACATATTCAATCAAGAAATAAGAAATGACACAAAAAGCAAAACCCAATCACATTAATTAATATATTATAATACAATGGTTTATCCACTTTCAAAATAAAGAAGATAATTTTAATTTTTAATTAGGCCTATGGTGCTCATGGGCCTTGTCATGTTAAAAAGATACCATAAATGGTTGGCTCATTCTCAAGTGATTTTCCTTTTCATATTCTCATGGTGTGTGTTCTTTTTATGTCTAAAGTGGACTTACATGTAAAGTGGGTTTTCCACTAAGTGTGGCTAATGTGTCATCACAAATTTGAGAAGATTCCAAATTTTTACATGAAAATTACATTTTGAGAAATATTTGGATTCTTTCCCATGATTTTGGATGCAACTATGCAAGGTGAAGAGAGTACATGTTCTAAAGTTATGTGCCTTTTGCATCTATTCATAATTTTGAAAGAGAATAAGTTTTAAAGTTTGGACATATCACATATTGGTTTGTACTTTTGATTTCTCCCTTTGTTACTAGTCATATTTTTGGTTTTTGGTCTCCATATCGATCTTTTTGTTCCATTTTTATCAATAAATTTTTTTCCCTCGAGTTGGAAAAAAATATATAGTTCAATTCAAAATTATGTGTTTAAGAATGAAATATCATAGGGATTGCAATTCGGGTCATCAGGTCGTATTCGTGTTTGGTTTCGGGTTATCTTTAAAATACATCGAAAATTAATTAAAACTTAAAATAACTACGTTTTAGACAAATTGGTAACATCGTGTCAGATTCATGTTAGTTGTTTTTGTTGGGAAAAATCGGATCCCACATTCATCCCCAGGGACAAGCGAAATAACCGAGAAATAAAATAAAAAATAACAACAATCCACAACACAATAATTTACGTGGAAACTCAAAACCGGAGAAAACCACGGCACCCGAGAAAAGAAATTTCACTATGTGAAACATTATTACAATCACACGGACATTCTCTCTCCCGACCCAAGACTTCACACACTCTTACAAACCTTTAACTAACTCACACCTCTCTCCCAACTCTCCATACTTGAGAATACAAGAGAGGAATTTAACTAGAGTCAAACCACAAAGGTTAAAGTGTATTTGAGTGCAATTAATAACACCACCACACATGGGCTCCTTAAATAACCTAACAAGGCTCCCATCCGTTTGTTCCACAAGCAATGTGGGACAAAACCCACTTCTTTTATTTGACACCAATGTTCGCCTTATTTTTAGCTTCACCGCAAGTGTGTTGTAGTTTATAGAATAGGGTAAGCAAGGTCGTATCCACGGAGACTAATAAATTTATGTGCTAAGTATTGAACTAAGATAGTCTTATTTTTATTTAGACGATCGAAATTTGATTATTGTAGTAGAAGTAAAGACAATATTAACCACAAAAACACAAGATACTAAGAATAATGGAATTATCAAGGGAATGAAATGGATTCCCGGGTTATGGTTTCAATTAATATTTATCTTATTGTCCGATTTAATCAAAGTCAAAGTTGTTATCAATATACCTATAAGACGATCACAACGGTATTTTATCCTCCCTCTTGAGATGTATATAAAGTGTAGATTGAAATATCTATGCTAAAGATCTCTACTCAACATAAGATACACAACTCCCAAATGCACAAAAGATCAAATATCCTCACAAATATTCACAAACCTCTCGATTATGTAAATATTCATGTCAAGTACTCAAGATCTAATATTGAAACTCATCTCTCGAATTATGAATCAATATATCAAACAAGTTAAATCATTGGCCAAATGATAAAACAAGAATAAGAACAAAGTACTCAAATAGGCTTCAAGACAATAACTTCAACTAAGATTAAAACATTCAACAAGAGTCCAATTAATCTACTTCCAAAACCCGAAATCACAAGAAGTTTAGCTACTCATTACAAATAAACAACTCATAGACAAATTGTTCATATTCATGACAAGCTAAAATGAAAGATTTAAGCACAAAGAATGAGAAAACTTAGGAAATGGATAATCTCTCGATTAATCTTCAATCCTCAAGCTCCGATTTGACCCGATTCTTCCCTTGGTTCTTCCTTGATGAAGTTGATGTATTTCTTGTGTTCTTGGGTGTATTCTCACCTTTTCTTCATACCCTAGATCAAGCCTCCCATGTATGTATTTATAGCCCCTCAAAAGTTCAAGAAATAGGTGGAAGAACTTAGGAATTTCCGTCCAGGGCGCTGCGGCTGGGGGACGGCGCTAAACGTGAATTTTGGAGTGAATTTGCTTTGTCTGGGCGCCGCAGCGCCGTGGACGAGGCCGCTGCAGCGCCCGCCTGAGTTTTTCACCCACCAAATGTTGGAATTTGCTTTTGAGCCCTTCTTCAAAGTTGTAGCCCTATCTCTTAGCTTTCCATAGTCACTTGAATCATCTCAATATCAATTTTGTAGAGAGAGTTATGGCCAAAATACGAAACACTGCCAGTGATGGAAATTTCGAGACGCGTTTGGACGTTTCTTCAAATCAATCTCTCTTTGTTTGCTCGTTTGTACTTCTTTTGATACACGATTCATTAATATGACTATAAACTCAATATAATTGGCTCTCAACATGGCTTGGCTACTCAAATGACTCAAAATACTCAAAAACAACACAAAACTCAAGTCTTGGAAGCCCACATTAATGGTATAAAACCAAGTGAACAACCAAAAACCAACAAACTCCACCTTGGCAAAATAAAAGAAGTTCCACCATTGTCTTCACCGACAATCACGATTCTCAAACCAGAAGAACCATCATTCTCAAACCGTAGAACCCTACTCCACCATATGAGTAGACCACTTAGAATGCACCATTCTAAGAATTTCCTTCGACATGTCGAAAAACCCGCCGAAATTTATGGTGCAACTCCCACTTTTGGCCCTCCCGGAAGTCCTTGACCATCGACATAACACACACTTGTATCCATGCCAAACCGATACCCGCGTGTGTAAATTCCACCACACACCAGCATCCATGTCAAACCAATGCCCGTGTGAAATTCCACCACACCCTGCGTCTTTCCATGACAAGCCAATGCCCGTGTGCAAATTCTTGACCCACTAACATAACCACATCCTCTTTCATGGCAACTCACATGCCAAAAGGACATACATTTTCTCATCGTAGAGAAAATCCTCACCGCCACAATGTTAGCCCTGATTAGGAGCTATTTGCCGATCAACTCCACCTCCACTTTGTGATTAACCTTCAAAGCCTTGTGTAACCCTGATTGTACCAACACATCCTCGACTTATACTAGCCATAAGCCAAACTCGACACTTCCATTAAATTTCTCCACCTACTTGAACCACCCTACCTGATGAACAACCGCCCAAATGAGACCCCGGACACCGCTCAAGAAATCTTTTCGATGTGGAAGGTCGACATCGCCGCAACCACGAGCATACTCAATTTCAAGAGACCTAACCCGGCTCGATACCACTTGTTGGGAAAAATCGGATCCCACATTCATCCCCAGGGACAAGCGAGAAATAACCGAGAAATAAAATGAAAAATAACAACAATCCACAACACAAGAATTTACGTGGAAACTCCAAAACCGGAGAAAAACCACGGCACCCAGAGAAAGAAATTTCACTATGTGAAACATTATTACAATCACACGTATACATTCTCTCTCCCGACCCAAGACCCCCACACTCTTACAAACCTTTAACTAACTCACACCTCTCTCCCAACTCTCCATACTTGAGAATACAAGAGAGGAATTTAACTAGAGTCAAACCACAAAGGTTAAAGTGTATTTGACTGGTGCAATTAATAACACCACACATGGGCTCCTTAAATAACCTCAAGGCTCCCATCCATTTTGTTCCACAAGAATGTGGGACAAAACCCACTTCTTTTATTTGACACCAAAAAACAACAGCTTCGTGTTCGGGTTTCTCTCTCAGTAACTTCCGGTCGGTTTCGCGTCGAATTATCATATCGTGTCTCGGATTTGCCACCCCTAAAATATCACAAGATTTGCATTAAATCTCCGACTAAGAGGTTGATTGGTTAAGCTTATTCAAAAGATCTTATAATTAAGCTCCTACATCTTGTAAAATATTGTTAGAGTTTATAAATTGTTAGATCTTATTTTAAAAATAAGTGGTTGAATTGTTGGATAAAATAAGATGAAAGAGCTTATAATTTAAATATACTTGCATTTTTATTTTTCTTGTTTTTTCAGTTCACAAATGACTCCACCTATTTGTCTGAATCGACACACCCGCAGTTTAACCATAAGGCTTGTCTGGAATGGAGATTGAAAATGGAAATTCGAAGAGGTTTTTATTGTTTTCTAAAAATAGTAAAATAGTATATATACACTATATATATATATATATTGTTTTTTATTTTCTAGATAAAAGTTTCTAATAACTCTATGGAGCTGAATAGAACGATCATTGTCTTTGTATTGGACTCTTAGCCCGTTACTGTTTATGTATGTTTGGCTAATGACCACCCCTTTGGGCTCGAGCCTCTGGGTTAGAATGCGGCCCAGTAGATTTGTGATCTCACAAGCCACGTTCAAATTGTCAGACAGCCCATTCAAGGCCCTTTTCATATTTTCACTAGTTAATGTCATAATAGAAGACTTTAAGTAAAATATCTTACTATTCCCTATAGACTAATAGTCATTCTATTTTTTAAGACATTCTAATTCATGCTCCAAACTTAAAATGAATAAAATTGAACATGTTGCATCACATAATGATAATAGTTATCTAAATGTAAATTATCTTTATACCTCACTCTATTAGTTTGATACTATAAAAATCGATCTCGGCTAATTTAATACTATTGCAAAGCTCAAAAAATGCTAACGGATCAATAGTTATAATTGTCGTTCAATAGGTTCAACATTCGTAATCCAGACTATCGGATTAGGATTAAATCCCACAAGTCTCACCCTCTCGAGGACCTTGTACTCCAAAAAAATGATTTACAAGAAAATACAACAAAGCAATTTAAAAAAATATATATAAAACAAAGCAGTTCAAATTTTACATTTACCAAAATTAATTATACTTACTTTAAATTAACCTCAAATAAAACACTTAGTCAAAAAAAAACCTTAAATAAATAAACACACTTGTCTTCACTCTATTGCCCAACGAATCACCGGTCAGCACTTACCCCAGGATATTTTCCACATCTTGCTTGATCAAAACGCTGCCCGGACTGCCCGAACCCCCTCTGGGAAGATTACGGTCAGCTAACCCAGGAGCACACCACCCACAACTCTCCAGCTTCCTTTTTTCTTCGATTATTATATTTGCATCCTGCTGTCTCTATAGTTTCTTCTGCTTGATCCGACGGTCCAGAATGAAAGTTGCCTCCCGTCTCTTCTTCTCCGGTTTTTAGCTCCGCAAACTCTCAGATATCCTTCGATTCAGCTCAGATCTGCGATTCTGGTAAGTTTTTTCTCATACTTTCTTCGTAAAAACTCGATCTAAGTTTTACTTTTCAGTTTTATTTTGTTTATCAGTATATTATTGCCCAGATCTGCTCGATTTTTTCGTATTTTGATTATATATTTAGTTTGACTTCAAAGTTTCAGTTTCGATCTCGATTTGGCTTGTTCTGATACGAGATCTGTGGGTTTTATTGTTTTCTGAGAGAAAAAAAAAAGTTGATTTCTGTCGTCTTCTACATAGTCCCTTCGATTATCTGTTCACGGATCTGTATATATTTAAATAATCTGAGTAGATCTACTGGTCAGTTTTTTTGCAGTTGCCATTAAAGTAATGGAGATTAACTGCGGTTCAGTTAACTTAACTACGCTCAAGCGGAGCCTGCTAATGTGCGCGGGCGGCGAAGCGGCTTTAGCGGCTTTGCTAGTCTCGGCTCTGGTCAACGCTCAACTCACTCAGGTAACACAAATTAGGTTTTTTTTTTTTTCTTTTGGTCTTTTCAATTCATTATATCATTTCTATTTTTCTGATTAACAATTTATACTGGGTTGATTTGAGATTTTAGAGTGCAGATATATTTCAAAAAAATATTTGAGTCACTTGAAATGATATCTGTATTTTATTTGCAAATAATAACTTTTGTACTGATCCCACTATGTGATTAGATCTGCAATTCAGAAAGACTTATTAAAAGGGATAATTACAAAAACCTCCCTAAGATTTGGGCTAATTACTAAAACACCCAGAGATTTTTGAATATTGCAAAAAATTCCTTGAAGACGGTTCCATCTTAAATTATGCAAAAAAAAGAACATTTCAAAAAACTTTCTGATATTTATAAAAATATTACATTTACCCCCCTTATATTTATGATAAAATCAAATCTGAGGTTTTTTTTGGTAATTTTTTGAAACATCTCTGTTTTTTTTTTTGTAATTATCCCTAATTAAAATGACAAAAATAGGGAATTTCACTCAAATTTTTGTTTGTATCTAAATTGGCATGATAATATGCCTTCATTCTTTAAGGATGTTTTGGCTTTTCTTGTCAAACACAACTAAAGTTTTGTTAGTTGATGACACTTTTCTACAGCCACATAATTTTGGGTCCAAAATGTTTTCTTTATTCATATTCGAATACTTAAGTTCACTTTGGTATGGTAGAAAATCAATTGTCAGATATTTTCATCAAATCTATCACATATTGGAGTAAATTACACAACTACCACCGAAGTTTAGCTCAATTACAAAACAACCAATTATCTTTGAAAACTATAAATACCCACCCACATGACGATTGTTTTCATTTTACAAATTGCACACTCACGGGGTAAATACAAATTTTGAGATGTTTGTAATACAGGAGCATTTATAATTTTGAACAATAACTGAAACTTTTCGTAATTAGGCTAGATTTCCATGATTATAGTGTATTCTGAATTTTAGGAATACATGAGGCTACTGCTAACAAACCAACCCAAGTCAAGAGGAGACCACCACACTTCTTGTCCCTCCGAGCCGATAGATGCTGAGAATGACGGTGACAACGATGATGAGGAGGAAGATGAAGATGAAGACGAAGAGGACGAAGATGGAACCCCTATAGACAACAACGCGAATAATGCCAAAAATGCTAAAAGTGGTGAAGTCGAAGAAAATGGTGAAGATGACGATGACGATGAACAAGAGGATGGTGAGGAACCGAACGAGGATGATGATGACGACGATGATGATGATGATGAGGACGGTGAAGAAGGAGAGGAGGAAGACGAGGATGATGAAGACGAGGAAGAGGAAGAAGAAGACGAGGAGGAGGAAGCTCTCCAGCCTCCCAAGAAGAGGAAGAAGTGAAGAACGAAGATGAATAAATATGTAAACCTCCTCCAAATTTATGACTGGATTTGCTAACATTAGTACCTTTTTCTTTTTCATGAGCAAAGGAGGATGTTGTTTAGGATTAAGGTTTGATTTTTGTGTTTGAGTCTTGATGCAATGTGAAGAGACTAAGTATCGTTATTGTCTACTGTACATTCCGCTTATTTATAATTTTTAGGTATCCCCAATAAAAAAAACAAGGGTAATTTATAATACTATCCTTAATTTGAGTTTCACTTAACTATGAAAACATTAACGGATAATTACAAAAATACCTCTAAGGTTTGGGCTAATTTCAAACAAATCTAATAATGTTTCAAAATTACAAAAAGCCCTATTAGATTTGGTTTTGTCTTATATTTAAGGGGTAATTGTAATATTTATACAAATACCAGCCTACCGATGAGATCTTTTACTTATTAAAGGGGAAGATGTAATCAAAACCAAATCTTAAGTTAGAGATATTTTTTGCAATTTTCAAAAATATCTAATTTTTCTGTAATTAACCTGAATCTCGGGGGTTTTTTATGTGATACCCTTAAGTTAATTATAAATACTGGTTGAGGTTTGTGTTTGTTTTACAAGTACCTTCAATTAGGGATATCAATGGGATAGGATCCTATGGTTTGTGTTTGTTTTACGATTCTTGGAAAACCCAAAACCTACGATTCAAACTCGCCTTATTTGGGTAAAGACCATGGGGCAAGTAATGGGTTTGCATTTTCAAACTTCTTAAAAATAAACAACAAGTTTAGTAAGACTCAATCCTGACCGAACCTATATAATTAATACATATATATACATTAGCATTTTTGTGTTTCTTTTTTTTTGAAAACTTGAGAATGAAAATTTTTTTAATTATTAGTTTTTTTTATCATGTTTATTTTAACAATTAATAAATCTATAAGATTTATTTATTATTAATATAATTTAATATCTCATTTAACATAATTTCTAGTAATATCTTGGAAAAAAATCGTACAAATAAGTCTAAATATATAACAATAAAATGTTTTGCAACAGTGGCTTTCGGCGAGTCACGGGAATGGACAGATTTTCCGAAATCACGTGTATCACAACCATAATTTGATGGATTTTCTCATTTAACAGTAATTTTTTAATGGAGTTAATTAAAATGAAACTTGGAAACTGGATCTTGTTCCAGATCTAAAGAATAATTTCAAATTTTTTCTAGTAATATCTTGGAAAAATCCACCCTATTGACATCCTATCTCAAAAAAGACGCGTGTTGGGTTGGAATGGATATGGGTCCTTTGCAACCTTAATTAGGCGGGTCTCGGGTCCGGGTCCACCCATTGACATCCTACCTTCAATAGGTGCAATTTGTAAAATAAAAATAAATAAAAAAAATGATATAAAAAAAATCTAGAGATTATGAAAATAGCAAAAAAACATTTGAAGTTTAATTCCATCTTACAATTTTTCCTTTATAAGCAAAAAACATTTCAAGAATCCCATAATATTTTTAGAAATATTACAAACACCTTAAATTTAAAACATTATCAAACCTGATGGGCCTTTTTGTAAGTTTGAAACTTCTCTCAAATTTTTGTAATTAACCCAAACCTTTGGGGTTCTTTTGTAATTATCCCTAAAAATAATGCCAACTTACTTTACTTCTTTCGAACCTTTACCACCAATCAAGCCATGAATGCTTTTATCCCTCTCATATTTGTCTCAGAAAATCTCATCCATACGAGTAGTTTTCATACTAATATAGCCATACATGAATCATGATATCCCATTATTCTTACTAATTGACATAAAACATGAAGAGTTAAAGACAAGTATGTTCCGATACCATTGAATATGGACTTGTCCTGAAAATACTTTCACCAATCTGCCCTAACACTCAAGATTAGCACCGCTGTTACTGCAGAACTCAAACTAATTTTTTTTGCAAACATCTTCAAATATAGCCTCAAGATATTTCTACAAAAACATCCATTAAGCACCTTGATAAAGATTATTGTTAGGATGTTAGGAGAAGATGGCTTCAAGCATACATACATATATATATATATATATATATATATATAATATCAACAACCAATGAGCATATATTGGAAATTACGCGTAGAATACCGCCACAAAATCAAAATAAAAAAAAAATTGTAAAACACTAGAAGACTCAGCCAGAGGTAATTAACCAATTCTTCTAATGATTGATAATAAATAGAGAACAAGTCTCCAGAAACAAGAACATCCTAAAGGGTGATTTTAACAAGTGATTGACTAATATTTAAAGACAACACACACACACACACACGAACCTCAAAACCGTTTGCCCACAGAGGTGAGGTTGCCCCAAGATCACCACCCAATAACAAGAAAGAGAAAACGGGGGAACAGTAAGAGGAAGAAGAATAACAAAAAAGAGAGGAAACTATTTGATTTTTTTCCTTCTTAACCCAAAATGAGATGATAACAAATAGCAGAAAACGGCAAATGGTAAGAAGAAGAATAACAAAACAAAGAAAATAACTGTTGATTTTTTTCTTTTTAAACCCAAATAGATTATGAAAGCAAAAAAATGTAAGTCTCAGTCAAGATTAACCGTAGAAGGATTAAGAAAGGAGTAAGCTCTCCTTGAGTTTTAATGTACTACTCAGCTAATTTTGAAAAGCCTGGTCTTTGGGTGCTAGAGGTTAGTAGCTTAAAATATATGCAATCAACACGACAAAATGCAGAAACACCCGAGAATAAGAAAACTGATGATTGAGAATCATCTAATAAGAGAATAGGGAAATAACTTTCTCATGAATAAAGATGGAAAAATGCTAAATAAACACAAATGAAGATCTCAATTGTTCAACGTATTCATGCTATTTCCCATTGCATCAGCAATTAGTTATATTTATTCAAAGAACAAAAAAAATATGCAAGTTTCACGTGAAAAAAAAAATGTTTTCATCTAAAATCTATTCAAAAGGGCTCCTGAGATCAGGTGAATAACAATTGTAAAACAATCCTCAAAATACGTAAAAAGTACGAGACTCAGTACCAGCAGCTTTACTAATTTTATAAAATGTACAAACATCGAAAACTAGCAAGTTAAAGTTTACAAGAGTTCATAAATGGCTCAAACAAGTCAGCCGTATGTAGTAGATTATCAAAATAATTCAAATAATTCTTCATCGAGAGTCTAGACATAAATACAGAGAAAACACCAATAATAATTCAATAAATTATTAAATCAAAAACCCTGTTTGTGCCGTATCAACTTAGGGGGGAAATAGCAATCTTTAAAGTGTATATATATACACACACACACACTGGGTGTGGCTTGAAAGTTCAAATGTCATGCATTAGTGGGGTAAAACATCATCAGAATAGTCAACTAAACTCGTTAAAACACGTGCTTTAAAATGTAGTTAAAATTAGAAGATCCATGTAGTCTCTCAGAAAATATAGAAGACTAGACAAACATCCAAATAGAAAATGTGGAAAATAATGAAAAGACTATAACGAAAATCACAAGGTAACGAAACATAATCAGTGGACCAAAAGTATCACTTTATTAACTTTCCAGAGCAACACAAAATAAATGGAAGGAAACAAGATCAAAACTTAAAAAAAAAAAAAGAGCAAATCGATAAGGACATAAAACAGTACACAAAGATCATCAAATCAAAATCAGACTTATTTAACAATAATGAGAGAACAATTAAAGTTATATAAAAACTAATGAAATCCAAAAGAAAAATGTCATAACGGTTTTAGCCATAAGATGGAATGTTGCATAACATGTCCTTCAAAAGGTTGGCAAAATGCCTAAAAATAAAAAGGACAGGGGACTAGGAGAAAGTAAACTAAAGTAGAAACATGAAACTGCAATATCATAATCCATAACCAAAACACTCACCCAACATAAACTCTTTAGAAATTTCGCCACCTTAAATGTAGTTTGTCCATCTCCGTTTCCTCTGCAAGAACGGACTTAAGCAGGTCAAAGGCAACAAACTAATAACATCCAACACCACTATAAAGATTATAAAGTGAATAATGATATAAAAAAATTACATTTACTAAAAAGGGCAGCAATAAAATAAAACGATAAGCTTGGCATTATTCCCAACAATTGCTTTCTGATGAAATGGAGATGTCCCTACAGGTTATCATCTCAAGAAATCTACTAGGCAGTGGCAAAAATCAAGATTGGTGGTTGGCTACACAAATCCTAGAATGCAAAATTACCCATTTATGTACGCCCCCTACTATTATCATACCTTAACACTTACTCCATTCACTGTCAAATTTCTTAACAAGCCAAATGTACCACCAAAACAATAACTTTAACTCTCCACGGGTTGGGAATGATGCACAGCCAATCCATCTAAATAACTTTCTTCATCCTCTTGAATACACCATCTAAAGTCTAATAACTTATATTCAGTTTCATTACTCAGATACAAGCAAGAGAAAACTCATTCGAAATGAAGTAAAATATAAAAATGTGAAATAAGTGATTTATAACCTCTACATTCATTCTTTCTCCAATAAACTTCACCAAGCTGGCATATAGGATACAAATTGAGTAGACTATCAAACAATGCATGCAGAATGTATATTTGACACAGAAAGCACAAACTTGTAACACCAAATGCAAAAGATATGGATATTAGATATACACATTGTCTTAGTAAGATAAATTGGGAATACTGATCATACCATATAGGCGAATAACCTTCATTATTCCTAGGTGCCTTAGCCAAGGATGAAGAAGTTTGCCCACCCTGCACACTTGGGTACATATATTGCAATCCCGAAAGCATTGCCCCACTCGACACCTTCACCAGAACCCGAAACACCATAAGAACCTAAACCCAACCCCGGCATCTGTCCCCCCATCATCCCATAATAACCACCCATAAACGCACCCATATTTGCATTTGAAATCATCCCACCACCATATATAGGATTCACAAGCCCCGCTTGCTGCCCCAACATAGCCATGTTCTGCGCCTGCTGAGCTGCCGCCACTGCAGCCAGCATCTGTGGCTGCACTGGCTGCAACGCCGTCGTTATAGACGCGGCCCCACCAGCCACTTTATTACCTTTCCCCTCAGCCGCCTTCTGACAATGCAGTTGAGTTCCATCAAACACCTTGTAGGGCTCCTCTAAAACCTTCTTCGCTCCCTCGACAGTCTTATACACGAAAATTGCGTAGCCTCTAAATTTCCCAGTCGCG
The DNA here is from genome assembly GCA_016081115.2 of Rehmannia glutinosa. Classification (NCBI taxonomy): domain Eukaryota; kingdom Viridiplantae; phylum Streptophyta; class Magnoliopsida; order Lamiales; family Orobanchaceae; genus Rehmannia; species Rehmannia glutinosa. Next base: position 220,482 of record JABTTQ020003341.1, on the reverse strand, counting down.
GGATCCAAACCCTTCGGTCCATTCTCAATCTCCCCAAATTTCTCGAAGAAAGCCCTTAATCTCTCCACGCTCGTATGCACCGGCACATTATTCACGTATATCTTCCGTTGTGGATAATCGGACGACGAGAAAAGCTGCTGGGAAACTATTCCAGCAGCGGCGGGAGCCGTACCCGCACTCGCACCCGCACCCGGAGGGCCCTCGTAGGCCAGCTGGCACGAGGTTACGCGATTCCCAACTTGAACCCTAGGGTTTTTCAACAACTTTTTAGCAGATTTGCGGTTTTTGTAGGTAAGAAACGCGTAGCCTTTACATTTCCCAGTGGTTCGGTCACTCACCACATGGAGATCCTCAATCTCACCATAAGCTGCGAAAATCGGTTCGACAGAGTCACGCGTGGCGTCCCAGGCGAGGCCGTGGACGAAAATCTTACGGTGGGAGATGTCCTGGTCAGCGGCGGATTTGACGAGGGCGAAAAGGGAGTCATGGGACAAAGAGAGATCGGTGACGAGAGAGACGAGCTGGTCCTTGGAGAAGGGTTCGAGTAGGGTTTCGATCTTGGTTTGTGGGTCGGAACCCGAATCCGAATCGGAGGATTCGGCTCTTTGGAGCTTGTTCTTCTTCTTCTTCCTCTTGAGTTTTTTCTCGATTTTGGGCGGTAATTCGGCGGCGGTCTTCTTGTTGAGCTTTTGTTTTTTGAGTTTAGTTTTCGCCATTGCTGTGCTATCGCAATTGGAGGTGCAGAGTCGATGTCGAGCTATATATATATATTGAACAAGTTCAGCCAAATCTTATAGATAGGTAATTAATTTACTGGTTTATTGCCATGAACGTCTGGGTGGTGTAGTTGGTTATCACGCTAGTCTCACACACTAGAGGTCCCCGGTTCGAACCCGGGCTCAGACAAACATGTTTTTTATGTATTTTGGACAAATTTGGCTCGACCCATTAAACCCAAAAAATCGGATTGGACTGGTTGGCCCAATTTTTTTCAATGTATTTTCGTGGCCTGGGCTCCCAAAATAGCAAGTCGATCATTGTTTGACCCTGTTCGACCCGATTTTTGTCTTTGGCCTGATAGGCCGGCATTGAGTCAACCCGACCCGATCCATTTGACACATTTATTCTACTGTTATGGTTTTAATAGTAATTTCAACCATGTAGGTTTTAGTGGTTAGCAATTTCAGTCCCACATCTCCTGGAAGTGGCAATTTCGGTCCTTGCACAAAATAATCTATTTTATCAAATTGTGCCCATATTCGCAAGGTGTGAAAACTCTCATTTTATGTCACATGTTTTGTTCATGGCAATGTTATACATAATTAAATTAAGCCTCACGACCATGGTTATCGGTTTTAATACGATCCTAAGTCTTATACAAAATAGAAATAATTCATTACGACTATATTATACCCAACATTTTTCTGATCAAAATTTATAATATTGTTGAGAGTTCATACATTTGTTTCATTAAAATGCTCATGGGTTACCCGGTCCTCGATTTTACAGATATGGCTTGCCCAAAGCCATCCGACCACACAATTAGCAATCGCAACAGATGGTACGCAATGTTAAAACTCATCAGACCAAATTGCAAAAAAGTTACGGGACTAAAATTGCAAACTCGAGACTTAGAGGACCAAAAGCGAAATGAGCCAATTTATAGGACTAAATTTGCAATTTTGCTATACCATTTTCCTTCAAAAACGTAGGCAAATAAGGGTATTTTGGGAATAATAAATTATAGAAATATCTCTTTAGAATTGAAATTGCATTAATTAAGAACTTGTAGGACTAAAACTGCACGATATTTGAAACCTATCGCACCACTACTTTTTTAATACTTTTTGCAAATCTATTTTAAAACTTGTTTTATGAATTATCAATTTTTTTAGGAATTGTCCTGTCAAACATACAACTTAATATATTTTCAATCCAAACCGATATAAACTGATTTAATCAATAAAAACCAATTATAAAAATACTAAAGTACTAATAATAAATTTTTTTTATGAATAAATTTCTAGTTATTAGTCAAACTGTACAGTGTCAACTCACTTCATTTTTTCAATTAAAATTTCAATATTTATTGAAGAAACATATAAAAATATATGATATAAAGGTAAAGCTAATGTGTGACTCAGTCACACCTCATTCCTGTCCCAATACAATCTAAACTTTGCTTAAAAAGGAAATCAATAGTCTTCTGACTTATCTTAATAACTTATATAATCATTAATTGAATTATACCTCGTTTTATTATTAGTACTTTATTAATAACCTTATAATGCTCACTTTTGTAAACTCTAAAAAATATCATTCTTACCTTAAATTTACTACTTTCATTACTATCATAAACTTTCTGTTTTACTAAGGGAATTTTTCAATCATCTCAATTGAAAAGTGGTCATGAATTATAGGAAGCTAGCAATTTTGGTTATGTAATATTTTAGGTGGCAATTTTGATCCAGTAAAATTTTGATTTTGTGCAATTTTGACCTCATAAATTATAATTTGTGTGATTTTGGCCCGATAATACTACATTTTGTGCGATTTTGGTTTTCTATTAGCAAATAGTAATTAATTCAACATTTTGGTCAAATTTCATTCCTTTCAAAAAAATTTTACTAGATTTCAACTTTCAAAACATTCATTGTTTCAAAAGCATTTCATTTGTTCATAACACCCACATTCTTAACAAAAATACACAAAAAATACCTATAACCATTAAAAGTTACAGGGCCAAAACTACTATTTTTGACTATCTAAAAAAATCGCTTAATTGCAAATTAAAAAAATCAAAACCGTCAATTATAGAAATTAAGCAATTTTGGCCTTATCATGTAAAAATCGGTAACCGAGGGGCTAGTCGTCCACCCAAAGATCCTAACCAATTTTGGCAAAATCATTGCAATAAAATGTTATAATTGAAAAAGTCGAGCCTTTATAAGACTAAATTTGCCCGCCCATAAAGACATATGCGACTAGGTGACACAAAATTTTATTGGTGCTAGGCGCCAAAAAATCGGGCTATTTTAAAACGGCAAAAAATCGTCCTAAAAAATACAAAAGGAATTAGAATAATAAAAAATACTTTTTTGATAGGCGACCATCTGCCAACCTATTTTTTATTGCCCAAGAAACATATAAAAACATATGATATAAAGGTAAAGCTGGACTCAGTCCACCTCACGCATACGATTTCTTTGCTTAAAAGAAATCAATAGACTTCTAAACTAGAGGACTAAATTTGTAAACTATTAATAACCTTATAATGAGTAAAAAGTCAAAAAAAAACCGCCTCAATTGAAAAGTGGTCAAATTATAGGAAGCCATTTTGGTTATGTAATATTTTAGGTGACAATTTTGATCCAGAAATTTTTGATTTTTATAATTTGCAAGACCAAAAAAGTGTTGGTTGGGGCTATTCCCATAATACTCGAAGCAAAATACCCACCCGTGAAACACCGACCAAAACCCCACAAGCAAAAGCAAATCAAGTATATTTTTAATACATGATTTGGGTTGGGCTCCTCAAAGCCCGATTTCCCCATTTGGCCCGAAAATGGGCTAGCACTGGGTCAGCCCGGTCAAAATTGACAGCTCCATTTTGTAATTAAGCCCTAAAATATTATGTAAGTCGGTTGTATAAATTTCCAGAAGATAATTTGAGTTCCAAACAAGAAAAAGAAAAGAAAAAAACCCTTCATGCAACAGAAAAGCCCACACCAAGAATCTTATCGACTTTAAGACTTATGACAGCAAAAGTTCCCACTCTAAAATTCACTCTCTCTCTCTCTCTCTCTCATCTCTCTCTCAAAAATCTCTGCAACTCCCAAGCTATCTCAGTTCAAATAAGCATTAGTTATTACAAAGTTACATTCTTTACACCTTCCCACTTGCTCAAATGAAGTGAAGTTCCACTTATTTCACTTTTCAAGATCTAATTTTTATTTTCTTTCTATTTAAACTCTATTTCTTTATTTGTTCTCTCCAAAGAAATAGAGTTCAAAAATAGAGATCTGCTGCAAATGTTTCCCCTGCTGCTCTTCTTCTTCCTGGTAACCTCTTTTTCTCTTTTACTTTTTTTATTTTTTTTATATATTTTTTAGTTTATGTTTATTTAATGAGCTGAAAAAGATTAACAGGTGCCATGAACTTGATTTTTGCAAATGGTTTTTTTTTTGGGGGGGTACCATTTCTTGATATTATAGTACTAACTATTTTAGAATGATTAATAAAAATTAAAAATTGATTCTTGATTTTTTTAAAGAAGGGTAGTTTCTGTTTTTGTTAATTTATGTTATGGGTACTCACAACTGGCATTAGGGATTGGGTTTATCCATAAATAGGAATAAGACAACATTTATTTCTTTGTTTTTTTGTATCAGAATATGTTAATAGTGCATTTACCCTGTTTTATTGAATGTTAACTGAAGAACTAATAAGCTTTCTTTTATGGGATGTTTTATTTAAGGAATTAAGTCCAGCATTGATGTAGTATTTGGTTGTAATAACTGCAAGAAATGATAAAGAAAACTTTTTGGTAAAAAAATTGGTTTTAGTTTTACTACTAAAGTGACCACATTTTTTTGAGATAAATGGTTATTAATTTCAGGATACAAATAAATAAATATTGATGAATTCCTAAAAATATAAAGGATAGGTTGCAGAAGAATATGATGGAAAAATTGAAATTAAATGCAGAAAAATATAGTACTCTGTCTCATGAGATAAGTTCCCAATCATAAGAGTTCAGAATATTAAGGTAAGAAGTAAAATAAGAAAAACAAGAATTTGTGATGCTTATTTTATAGTTATCCCATGTTCCTTCCCTAGATTCAACTATAGAGTATCGTAACCATTTTGCTACCCATCGTTTGTTGACTTTTTTTTAAATTTAGATTACATCACGAACAACTTAAAAAATCCATGCTTATAAGAGATACACTTTTTCTTTGCATTTATAATGTTTTGTGCTTACGAGGGAGCCGTTTTTATTATGCACGTGTATTGCCCTGCTTATAGGGGACTCGATTCCCCCACATTCTAAATCTAGTGGAGATGATTTCCTTCTTCGAATCACACAATTGACAATAATTGCCCTTTTTATTACAAGAAATGCACTTCCCAAGTTCCGATTGTTGAGATTTTTGAAAACGCGCTACTTTGCTGCTTGAAATGGTCCTCGATTGTTCCGAACACGTGCTTAACAGAGTACACTTATAGGAGGACCGTACTCTGCTGTACAATTCCAAAATAGTGTCGACAAGAAAGTCAAAACTTGCATTGATGATCGTAAGTTCTTAATACAACATAGGTCACTGACAACTTTAGTTAATTGTGAATATTACAATTGACTACGTAGCTTGTAGCCTGTAAATGTATTGACACGAGTTGTCAATACAATGTTTTGCCATCATCGAAGATTGAAAGGCCAGTGGGCAATTTTTTGTAATTATGTATATATTTAATATCTGCTTTTGCACTTCTCCAATTTCTTTACTAGTACTATTCTTGTTTAATAACATTTCCCGACATATTATCACCGGGTACTTTGTTTAATTGTCTTTCATTTTCATCAAATCTTTTAATGATGAATTTCAAAATTTGCTGATTGCTGTTGTAACTCCTGTCCCAGCTGTTAGCACATAGGTCGAATGGGTCCACGTTTGGTAATTCTGTCGATCATGTATCATTGAACTCGAACAAAGCCAGTGCTCTTAGTCAGCCCAAGGCAGGTACTTACCTTTGTATCAATATCACCCCTAGATATCATCTGAATTCATTTTGTATATGTTTGTGTTGTTCCCATTCAAATCGAGTAAATTTCGTTTGATGATACCAGTTCATTGCATTGTTCGAAGGAAAAGAATAACTTATTATGGTTCTATCTTCTGTTATAGTACGCTTTAATAATATGTTGGTCGATGCATCTTGTGTTGTATGGAATTGGCTATCCGATGAAAAGAAAGCTGTTTTAACTTTTAGGGATAATTACAAAAACTACCCTTAAAGTGGGTTAATTAAAAAATATCCAGAGATGCTTGATGTTGGATTCCGTGTTAAGGGGGTAATTGCAGTATATTTACAAATGTAAGGGGCTTGTTTGAAGTGTTTTGCTTATGAAGGGGGTAAAGTCTAACACAGAATCAGACCGATGTTTTTTTTTTTTTTGTAATTTTAAAAAACATGTAATTTCAAAAACTCGAGCTGTAAGGACAGTACAATGTTTGTTTGTACGGTCACCCTTAACTCACTTATAAAATTGGTTTTTTTTTTGTATATGTGCAGACATTGGGAGTATATCATCTAGCTCGGTCAAAATGAGTGCGGTTAATCATGCCGTTGCAGGTATTCCCTGTTGTTTAAATATGCATCTTGCTAAGAATCTCCATCGTTTTTTCTGTTATGCTATGTTCTATTGCCACTTTTAGCGTCATAGAATCTTAATTTGCCACTTTTCAGATATTGTGTTGGATTATTTACTAGGGATAATTGCAAAAACTACCCCCAAGGTTTAGCCTAATTACAAAAAAGTCCAGTTATCTTGTGGTCTTGTAATCTCCAGTTATTTATTATGGATATCATATTTTTCTTTTAGGGATAATTACAAAAACATCCTTGAGGTTTGGGCTAATTACAAAAAACCCAGAGATTTGATCTGTCTTAAATTTAGGAGGGTTAACCGTAATATTTCTATAAATGTCGGGGTTTTTTTGAAATATTTTTTTGCTTACGAAGGAAAAAATTGAAAAAGGAATCAAACCTCGAGGTTTTTTTTTTCAATTTTCAAAAAAACTCTCATTTTTTTTTTTTTTTAATTAGCCCGAACCTCAGGGTGGTTTTTGTAGTTATCCCTTTCTTTTATTTGTTATATTGTGGACTCAGATTTAGAGCTACTATTCTCATGTTTGCAATCTAATTTCGATTGATTTAAACAATACCATATTTTCGGGAGGCGTTTCGGGCTCGATAACGGTTCTCTTACTATACTTTTTATGTTTGTATTATTGTATCCAGTGGGTGGGATCGGTGCCAACTGGGGCTCGCAATCATCTCACCGCTTGCCGCCTGAAATCGTTGTCAGGATGTTAAGAGAAAATGGGATCCAAAAAGTTAAGCTTTTCGATGCCGATTACGACACATTAAGAGCTCTGGGCCGGTCGGGGATTCAGGTTATGGTAGGAATTCCTAACGACATGCTTTCGACTTTTGCCAGCAGTTCGAAGGCCGCTGAGAAATGGGTTTCTCAGAATGTCTCCCATCATGTCGCCAACAACAATGTATTGATCAGGTCAGTCTATATAACCTGGTGTTTGTAAGTTTAAATTAGGGATAATTGCAAAAAAGACCCTGAGATTTGCGCTAATTACAAAAAAAACTAGAGTTTTTCCGGTAGCTTTAACCTTCCAATGTTGGATTTTGAACCCTTTTTTTTTCCGGTAGCTTTAACCTTCCAATATTCGTTTTTTAGGTATGTCGCTGTTGGAAACGAGCCGTTCTTGGAAACATATAACGGGACCTTTCTCAGGACAACTTTTCCCGCTCTTCGAAACATTCAAGACGCCATAACAAAAGCAGGGCTTCGCAACCAAGTGAAAGTCACCGTCCCCCTAAACGCCGATGTCTACACAAGTCCAAGTGGTTTGCCGTCGGATGGTGATTTCCGAGCCAATATCCACGAATACATGATCCCAATCGTCAAGTTACTAAGCGATAACGAAGCCCCATTTACGATCAATATATACCCATTCATAAGCCTTTACATAGACTCCAACTTCCCCGTCGAGTACGCCTTTTTCGACGGGAACGCCTCGCCCGTGAACGACGGAGGTACGAGTTATTACAACATGTTCGACGCTAACCACGATACTCTTGTCTGGGCGTTACAGAAAAATGGGTTCGGAAATTTACCGATCATAATCGGCGAAATAGGCTGGCCCACCGACGGCGATCGGAACGCTAATCTTGAATACGCGCAACGGTTCAACCAAGGTTTTACATCATAACAATACAAGTCTTTATTAGAATATTTAGTTTGGGATAATTACAAAAAAAAAAAAAAAAACACTGAAGTTCGGATAATTACAAAAAAAAAAATATTAGGTTTTTGAAAATTACAAAAAAACCCTTGAGACTTGATTTTGTCTTGCATTTTTCTTCTCCATAAGCAAGAAATATTCCAAACCACCCATGATATTTCTAAGATATGTTATAGTTAGCCTCTTAAATTTAATACACAATTAAACCTAAGGGGACTTTTTGTAATTTTGAAATATCTCTGTTTTTTTTTGTAATTAGTCCAAACTTCAGGGGGTCTTTTGTAATTATCCCTATTTAGTTTTAGTCCTTTTGTGTTAGAATTTCTAGTTGCATTATATATGTCTCTTTCTCTATTTTGTAATTCATTTCTGGTTTTGATTTCTACAGGTTTCATGGCTCATATATCGGCCGGAAGAGGAACCCCAATGAGGCCCGGCCCGGTCGACGCGTACTTATTCAGCTTGATCGACGAGGATGACAAGAGCATACAACCCGGGAATTTCGAGCGGCATTGGGGAATATTTAGGTTCGACGGACAACCCAAGTACGCCCTAAACCTCGGGACGACGAGCTCAGGGTCTCTCGTCCCCGCGAGGAACGTGAGCTATTTGGAGCAGAAATGGTGTATTATGAAACCGAACGCGAGGCTCGACGACACTCAAGTTGCCGCGAGCGTGAGCTACGCGTGTGGGCTCGGCGATTGCACGTGCCTCGGTTACCAGACGTCGTGCGGCGGATTGGATGCGCGGGGGAATATTTCGTTCGCGTTTAATAGCTATTACCAGAAGAATAATCAGCAAGATGAGGCTTGTAAATTCAACGGTTTGGGGACGGTCACGAGGGCCGATCCGACGGTCGGAAACTGCAGGTTTAATATCATGATCAAGCCCTATTATGGTGGTGGAGGGAGAATTTCTGGGTGTGTTAAGAAGACATTGGGTTTGGTTTTGGTTTTAATTGTCTTTTTCTTGAATGATTTGTGATTTATGAGGTTGTTTAATTATGGGAGTGAAAACTAGAAATGACTTAATGTTGTTTTTATCTTATTTTTTGTGTTAATGTAGAGGGGTATCTCTACCATTAACATTTGCTGGAAAATTTGTAGGATTAGAACAAGGTTGCTCCCAAGTGCTTGATATATGCCTCATGATCAATGGAAATTTGGAATTGTTATGGCAATTATTTAATTGTTAGATTTTATGTTTTTTTTTTTATTTTTTTGCATATTTGCAAGATATAGTTATGGAGTTAATTTTTTTTTTTTTTGAGGAGTTATGGAGTTAATTGATAAGAATAGTAAGGAAGGATTGATAACAAAGCCTTTCTCGTCTAGTTTGGTTTAAATAAATGGCTTTGATTATTTACCTTTTTTCACTTTTTATTTAATTTTTTATTTCGCTTTATATATAGACATATGATACATGTTTATGAGATAAATATGTGAATGTTGATCATTTGAACGCAATTTTTCTCATGAGCATGTGTCATAAACCCAAATAATGTACGTGGTGCATAGGTAATGTTACATGCATAATATTTCAAATTATGTATCATTTCATATCCAAGTTTATATATATCTCTACACGCCAAGTATATTATTGGGATTGATTTTCTTCCATATTTACATTTTAAATCCAAATTCTATTCTATTAATTTTCATTTTCATTTAATGCCAAACATATAAGATGAAGTTATAAAATTGTACACGTATTTTTTATCCTATATAGTGGAATATGTAGTGGATTGGAACAGGAATGTGATACATGAGATCTCATCCCATATTGACGACAATATTAATTTACATTTAAGATATTTGAAATACGAGCTAAAACAAACTTTGAGATAGATGAATCCGACTTCTTATATACGGCCCTTCAGTGCAACAGGTTTAATTTGGCCCTATATAAAGTCGACAATATCGATTCATTTTATAAATGACCACTCTTTATTTGCTTTTTGCCACTAATTGTATTCAAATTTTAATAATTTTAATGAACGAGCTAAGTAGGGATTTTTTTGTCTTATTACTTCTCACCTAATCACAGATGGCTTGATCATGCATCAAACAAAAAAATTGTTCTGATAATTTTAATAAAACCAGACAAACAAGCATAAGTTCTTCTTTTTTGTTTAATTGTTGTTGCATGGAGGAACATTTAAAAAAAAATTAAATAGTAAAAAATGTCATGGATAAGTGCAAAATTTAAAAAAGCATTAGCTTGTGCGCCATGGGCACATAGTCAATAACTCAATAAATAATTCAAATTTATCAAAAGTCCACGGTTTTTATTTTTTTTTAAAAAAAAGATGGTGATATAACTTTAGTGAAATGACTAAGAGCACACTTTGTAAGAGTGGAAAGTATTTTAAGTATGTAACCTCCCATTGAAATTGGATGGTTGATAGAAATTCAAATTATGGTATGTGGGCCTTTGGATTGTGGATATGTAAACCCAATAGTGGCACACATTCATTCTATATAACCTTTATCAAAGTAAACATTAAACAAGGCAAATGAATGAATGATTATTGCTTCATGTGATTATATAAAAATAAAAAGGAAAAAACACATCCCATTTAAGAGTTTTAAGTTTTAAAAAATATAATATAGCTAAGTATGTTCTCCATTTAAAAAAAAAAAGTATGTTATCCTTTTTCAATTTTTCAAAGATCCTTTCATGTTTTCAAATGAGAGGAATAAAGTTTTAATTTAAATCATTTTTTTTTTTTTTTTTTAAACCCTAGTTATTTTCCTTTAGCATTTTTTTCTGTGCGCATAAGGTCCCTATAGATGGATTTTTCTTTAGTGAAACAAGTTTGCCCTTATCAAAAGTCCACGGTTTAAAAAGAAAAATTTGTTAAAGATGGTGATTATAACGATCATTATCCGAAATGAACTAACGATGCATTTTTCAAGAGTAAAGTTGTTTTTTTCTGATGCCTTGTCATAATTTTATGATTTTAGAAATTAAATTATGGTATCTGGGCCTTTTTATTTTTTATAAACTTTTAGACCCCACAAACAATTTGATTTATTTTTTTGAATTAAATTTATTAAAAAATGATTATTGCTTACTGGATAATATAACTAATAATCACTTTATTCAACATGTCGGTTATTCTCTTTTTGAATCCTAGCACATGGGTTTCCACAATTATTGAAGGCGGTGAGACATTGAACGTTGATTTAATTTTCTCATTCATCATAAATTTGTCATAGTAGATTTTTTTCAAAAAATTAAAATTTTGTTTTTCACTTTTTAGAAAATTAAAAATTATTAGTAATAATAATAATAATTTAATTAAAATATTTTGTCAATTTTTTTTACAATTTTATGATTCTAATTAACTTAAATAATTAAAAAATTTTTTTTTTTTGTTTTTAAAAAAAAAATTTGTAAGGCCTCGGATTCTAATGTGTTCCATCAATATTCAAATTAAATCATTAAAAAGTATTTTAGATGGATTATGATTCTTGTTTCTAGAAAACAATTTTAGTTAACACCTACAAGAAAAAGTGGTGCAAAACTTATTTAGGGGTAGTTGACTATATAAAGTTGAAATCCATATAGATGGCTCCACCGATAGCTTTCTCGATGGCAACATCATTACTATAGCAATTTGGTGCATTAAACTTTAAAAAAATATATTGGGTTGTATTATATATACAATAATTTTAAATAAAAAAACATAATTAAAAGTGAATTTTTTCAAACCCTTTGAGACTTTAAACCCTCAAGAAATGATTTGAAATTCTAAGATTTTTTAATAAAAATCTTTAGTTTAAATATTGCTTTTAATTGTATTAAAATACCAAATTAATCTTAATTAATCTAAAAATGAAAGGATAAAAAAAAAAATAATCAGTTTATTCAACATGTCGGTTATTCTCTTTTGAATCCTAGCACATGGGTTTTCACAATTATTGAAGGCGGTGAGACTTTGAACGTTGATTTAATTTTCTCATTCTCATCTAAAAAAAAAAAAAAAGAAGAAGTTTTTTTTTAATAAGAAAATTAGAAAAAGTATAATAATAATAATAATAATAATAATAATAATAATAATAACAAGCAATTAAAAAATGGGATCGATTCTAATGTCTACCATCAAATTCAAATTAAATCATTAAAAAGTATTTTTAGGTGGATTATGATTCTTGTTTCTAGAAAACAATTTTAGTTAACACCTACAATAAAAAGTGGTGCAAAACTTATCAAGAGGTAGTTGACTATATAATGTAGTAGTTAATTGAAATCCATATAGATGGCTCCACCAATAGCTTTCTCGATGGCAACATCATTACTATAGCAATATCAAACAAAAGGCATCATTAGTTGAAACTTTAAAAAAAAAAATATTGTGGTTGTTTTCATATATCAAGAGTTTTATATATTAACAAATTAAAAGTGAAGGATGGTCGGCAAACCCTTTGTTTTTTTAAACCCTCAAGAAATGATTTGAAAATTGGGTATCATTTAATAATTAATCTTTTATAAAAATTGGTTTTAAGTTCATGGTGTTGATAATAAGTGCATGGTATATATATATATATATATATATATATAGCGATAATATGAAGAAAGTAAAAATTGTATGTTATTTATAAAAATAATTCTTTTTTATATTTGGGGAAATCAAGAAACTATATATAAGTTTGAACCTTGAACAGCAACATTTTTTTGTAAATGATGATCATGTGTAATACTATCCACTTATGATACTAGTAGTTGACCAAAGTTTATTTATAACTTGTAACAATAGTTGACAAGAAAATTGCCATAACTCACAATAATTTTAGTACCTATATATATATATATATATATATCACTATTTGTCAGTAATATATATTTGAGTTTGTAAAAAATATTATTGTAAAAACAATTACCCCACTTCTTTTCCAATGTATATGAAACCAATTTAATTTTTAACATACACCAAAATATTGAAAGTCAAATAGACAAAATTATTTGACTTTTTGTCCTTGTTTAATTTATCAAATTACAAAATCTATTAAATAGCTTATAGTAATAATTTCTTAAAATTAATTTTAAATATTCCAATATCTCTATATATTTCAAACATCCCAAATAAATAATGTATTCGACCGTATATTTACGCGGCGAAAATTTATAAGATTGTTAAAAGCGCCAGAAGGAGCGGCTCATGAAGAAAGATGAAAAATATTAAAAAAACAAACTGGAAAAACCGTTTATAATATAGATCAAAAACCGGTATCACATAAAATATACATACATTTCACTATCAACATAATTAAAATTTAATTCCAGATGTTGTGAGGAGACAAAAGGATTTGAAAGTCGTGCTGGTATAAAAATGCGTTTCTATGCTAATTGTTTATAGTTAAAAATTATTTAAGATAAGACCCCACTTCTTTTCTGTGTTCTGAAACCGCCTTGCAGCACTAACATACACCAGAATCGACAGACAAAAAAGATTTTTTACTTAGTTTTTTTATCAAAGGGGGACTTCTTTTGTATCATTAATTTGGATATGGTTGTTGATCTGTTGTATATGGATATATGTCCCATATAATTTATGTAAATTATAGATGTATGTATGACTTAACAGGGGCGTAGTCACGGGCTGCTCCTCTGGTTCTAGAAATTGGCATTTTTTTTCCGGGCATTTGTACGCTCTCGTGTTTTTTCGTGTTTTTAATGCTCTCGCCATTTTTCCGGATTTTTTGGCGTTTGTTATTTTTTTTTTTTCCAGTTTTGTTTTATTTATTTGTTTTTTTGTTGATCTGTTGTATATGGATAATAAAATTTTTGTGAATTAAATACAATTTTTGCCACCATAAAATAATTAGTTTTATACTCGAAGTTTTATTTATAATCAATAAATATATACACATCAACAACGCATATTAAAACAAAACACATTAAAAGCACAATTTATTGTTTGATCCAAAAATTCATTGAAAAACATCAAAAACAAGTAAGAAAAACTACAGAACAACATTGAAAACTATATAAAAACAACTCACAAGCAATATAAACAATATAAAAAACAACACATTAACAAAAAGAGCGTGAGCTGAAACAATGCAGAAACAATCAAGAACAAATATAAACAACGTAGAAACAAATATGAAACAATAGAAATAACATAGAAAACAATAAATGAATAAAAAACAATAAAAAAGTGTAAAATATCCAAAAAAAAAATTCGGGAACATAAAATAATGTCTTTTTTCCCGGAAAATTAAATTGGGTATATTTGTCAATTAGTACTCAAAATATAATGTGTTTGAGCTAAAGATAGTCTGGGGTAGAGCTATCAATTTTAGCCCGATCCGGTAAAGTAGCTGAACTGGACAACAATTTTGGTCGGGTCCATTAGGCCCGAAAAATCGGGTTGGGCCCCGTCAGGTCGATTTTCCTTGTATTTTTGTGGGTTGAGCCCCAAAAATAGTGGCACGTTTACTGTCAGGCTCGCTCCGGCACAATTTTTGCTTGCCCCGGAGGGCCAACACCGGACCAACCCGATCCGTTTGACACCTCTAGTCTGGGGTGCTGGATACGCCCTTGTGCCTTAATATGTGTTGACATACATATTTACGGTCAAATATCTTTTTTACTTCGTAGGTTGTCGCTTAATATTGGTTGAAGAGGAGACCCATTTTTTATACATTAAGTCAATTATAAGCCCACTAATCCTAAATTAAAATAATATAATGGACCACTTATTTGACTTTATCAAATTTAATAACCTTTAATATAATTATTATTTATATATATTGTAAGTCCATATTAATAAATAAAACCTCTTATATTTACATGTCCATTTTGAATTAAAGTATTAAAGTATTTATTTATTTTGTATATATAATAAAAAAATAGGGAATAAATAAATCAAAGAGATAACGAGATTGGACAAAGCCCAAAGGTGCCTAGACAGTCAATTTGTTGCAAAAGGCACATATATTATTGACAAAAAACAGTTCGAATTTAATTTCTATTTTTTTTTATCATATATAATTTCATTGATGTTTCAATAAACCAGATAAAAGCCACATGTATATTAATGAATTATCTTATACATCTTATAAATTGAAATATAAGATGAAACATGATAGGAATAAAAAATCCATATGAGACAAATGGTGCATAATATATGGTTGAAGACAACTTTTAATTTGTTTAAATTAGAAGTTGATTAGAAGTATTTGAATAATGTCATTTTCTCAAAAAAAAAAATTATGTCATTTTCTCAACAAAGTGTTGCTATAGATAAAATGTCATTGAAAATTCAATTTAGGTCCGTCAAACGGTCCATTTATTGCTTTTAATCCTGACCTAATCACCTTTTTGGTCTTAATTACCATTGGTTTAAATGTGTGGTTATCATGCATTTTGAGCCAAGAATTAAAGTTGGGCTTCCACTGATTGGCTATCTATATGAGTTAACTATACATCAAGTTAGGTTAATCTCAAATATTTTAATAATTAATTGTGTAATTACATGCAAAATTAAGTATAAGAGATTCACCCTCATATATGGCCGAGTTGGTAGAGTAGGTGAGTTTGAAGCCTTCGCGACTTTGATTCTATCTTCTAACACTTTCTCGGTTGAGCCGTTGCACACGACTTGTGATTTACTTGATTTGCAGACTATTGCATGGGTAGCGGCAATGATTTACGTTAAAATTAATAATTCAAATCCCATTAAAAGAAGTTAGAAAATGTGTAGGTCGGAATTGAAGGTATAGAAATGTTAGGGCACAATAGAGGCGTGTCGTAGTCCGATATTTGATTTATCCAAAATATTCGACAAATCACACCAACAAGATGATGATAAATAAATAAATGACAGTATGACACCGACATAAAAAAATGGCACACATATTTAATTTACGTGGTTCGACAGAACCCGTCTACGTCCACGAGAGTTTTAATTCGTTACTAATAAAGAATTTTCCGGTACAACAAAATACACTCCTCTTGAATTTTACGGACCAAACACAAATAAATAAAACTCTACTTACAACCACTTTACTAGCTATAAAAGAACAATCTCCCAATCCCTTTAATTTGTATTATTCGAGAGAAAATATCATGAGTGTTTTCCTACATCTATCACAATTTGAATAACCCAAATTGATGTCCAAATTGTTTTGTATTTAAGCAAAGAACATGTGAGATCAAAATATATCAATTGAAGGTCCCTCGATAGAACTCTATACAATCATATATCAACACATTATGTGAGTAAATCAATAAAAATGTTAGGTTTTGGATTGTGGAAATGAACACATTCTTCACAATTGAAATGGGATTAGCTAAATTAAACTTCTAAAATCTTAACATATATGGATTACCATTAACTAAATAAATACTAGCTAGTGCCAATATTTTTTGATATATAAATTGTTAGCCAAACAACACCATTTCTATGTAGTGGTTACCTCTAAATTACACCAAATAGTTGAAAATTGAAGGAAAGGACTGCTGACAGCTAACTCCATTAATGTGCACAAACCATCAACAATACAATTTTTTTGAATGATAATGGCTTAGCCACCTTAAAAGATGACCATTTTATTATATGTAACCCCCACTTCTAATTATAACCTTGTTTTCAATTCTAACATATATGTCTTAAGACATTAATTATATGTTAAGTGATCTCTTCATCAGAAAGGCAACATAACTTGTGCCTATAAATTCATCGGTATCGCGCCATTTTCTAACATCATTAACAAATTGTGCAAAACATAATTGTACTACTCAATTATAAATATTTTTAAGATATAGTTTAATTTTTTTTCTTCTTGTAGAAATGTCGTCGACCGGAGCTAGCTACGCGTATGTTTACGTGCAACAAAAGCGCCAGAAAGAGAAGATGAAGAAAATATTGGAAGACGAAAGAGCGAAAAATGGGGAAAAGTGATTGTTGATGATAGTTATAAGAGTGGTGGAAACAAGAAAATTCACCCTGGAAATTTCATGTCACCTGATTTGAATCCAGGGTTTGGAGGGAGAAATTAGGGACTACATAATTTCTCTGTTTCATTTATGTTATGCATAAAACAACATGCTTTTTTTTTTTTTTGTAAATTATGATGTGCATGCAAGTGCTTAATTTGTGGTTGAAATAGGAGTTGCTTGAATATTGTTATTTTGCATTTTTAAGTTGTAAGTGTCCTCTTTTTCATGTTGTAATAAACTAATAATGTTTAAGGTAAGTTATGTGTGATTTTTGTGTTGTGACTACTTTTATTTTTATGTTATTATCTAAGTAAGTACACAAACATTGATTAGGCGTTGTTCAATCACTGAACCCAAAATCATTAATGCAAAGAGGCTCAAATAGATGAAATTTTTTCTAACGGACTCAACATGCCTAAATAGTCCATATACACCGTTCAGCAATACTGTGTAATAATTTAACCTCACGATACTATAAAATACTCATTTGAACTACTTATTCAAGGTGCGGAATTCAATTTGATTTTAAATCCTATATTTTTGAATCACTCTCTTTTTCGTGGAATTTGACTTGAACATTAGAAGGTTTTCGCCAGGATAATCTTGATACCTCTAACGACTTGTTGCGTTCAAACGTTTGTCCTACTTAATAGTTAACACCTAGATTTGAGTTCATGAATTAAATTGATATATACCATAGAAACTATGTAAATATATGATGGATTTTGTCCGAACCCTATTAATTAATCACTAGAAAAGCATAACTTTCTCAATTAAAGTAAAGTCAAAATTTTGAGTTTGAGTTAAAAAAATAATAAAGGGGTTTTAATTGCATGGCCCTGGTTTGTATGTCCTTAATGGGGTTTGCCATGAAATCACTTAATTAATATTGATTTGTTTAGAGTAATTAAAAATGAGTACAAAAGCAGGAGCACTTATCACCTTGAAGCAGCTGGAAACATAGATTACTTCCCTTTAATCCATTTTTTATTAGTTATGGATATAATTATCTAATACAAGTTTAGAATTTATAATTATAATTTTATCCGCCCATGTACAATATTCCACTACCACTAGGCTGCTAACCTGCATGAACATGCAACTACATAAATTCAAAATTTTATTATTTTAAGGTCCAGTCCAATCACAATCACGGTTTTAAAAATCCCCGTGTAGCCCCTATTAGTCCTACTTAATAGCGCTAGGCCCCCTTTGAGTTCCTATGAATTATTCCGATTAGGCACCGACTAAAACCGCCCAGATCTCACCTAGCCCCGATTAGTCTCCGTAGAAAACGCTAACCTTCAACAATTAACTAGTAAAGTCAAAACTATGGTCACAATACAGAGTTAAAAAATTTCTTAATAAATGGACATTTTGAAAACTAACATCTCACAGTCAATGCTTTGGTTAAAAGTTTCTTATATAAATGGACATTTTGATTAATTTGTGTCCCAAAGGAACATCTCCTAGTCAATGCTTTGACCAAAGCAGATCCGTGTCTAAAGATTATGAGGCCTTAAACAAAGTTTTAGAAGGGGCCTAGTTTAAAATATCGATCAATATGGATCGAAGTTGGATGAATCTCCAGTGGTTCCTTCCATCGGCGCCATCTAACCACGTTAGCAATCCCCCATTTTAATTTTGTAACTTTTGAGCTGTAAAATCACTTATCAAAGTTAATTTTGTAATCAAGTACTCTAATTATATTTCACTCTCAATAGATAATATGGCTAGTCCATACAGTTTATTTTGCGACGAATTTGATCTCAAAGACTTAAGCAATTTTAGTTTTGAAAAACTTATTTCAGCAATAGCAACAATCACATGTATCGTTAACAATAATTTTATAATCAATGCATTTAGGGAAAAATCTAATCAAGTGATATAAGTATTAATTTCTTTCGTTAGCACTTCTATATATATATTAGTATGATCACCCAAACTTAAAAAAATCTCTAAGATTAATACATCATTTTCTCAAAATTGTGCAAGTCCCCTCTATTTTGTTTCCTTCCTCTATTCTTAATTAGATTTTGATTGGTTAAAAAAATCCAATTTCCTCGATCGATCAGCTTTCCTAAATTCCTTCTTCTGTTCTTAATACATTACTACTTTTTTGCTGGTTTAAAAAAAAAATCTAGTTTCCCGTCAATTAATTTTAGGGATAATTACAAAACACACTTGATATTTGGGCTAATTGCAAAAAAAAAAAAAAAAACTTAAGAGATATTTGAAAATTACGAAAAAAAAAATTGATGTTTGATTTCAAGTACTTAATTTTTTCTCTCAAAGAAAAAATATATCCAAAATTTAATATTTATAAAAATACTATACTTGATCTTAACAAATCAAACTTAAGTTTTTTTAATTTTGGAACATCTTATTTTTTTTATATAGCCCAAACTTCAAACATGTTTTTGTAATCAATAATTTTAACAATAATTATCCCTTGATTTAATACTTTCAATTAAGTTATCTAATTTAGGGTCATAGGCAAATATCTCAATGGTTTTAAGGTTGCCACGACTCTAACTCAAAATTCCAAGCTCAGGTGAAAACAAGAAAGGTGTTAGCTAAGTACAATTCAATTAATGATGATATCAAACTAATTAAATCGAAATTTTAATTTGTACAACCATAAAAAAGAACAAATATAAATGAAGGCAATGAATGAGTTGAGCAGATTTTGATTGTTTGTTGCATGCATTAAAAGCCTTGGGATATTTTAGATTTATATAATGGTCCAGTAACTGTGTGTATATCTTCAGAAAATTATAAGTGGGGACAATTATTACAAATACTTAGCCTAAGTAAGCAAAATTAATAATCTCTCAAAACTACAAATCAACCTTTATGTTTTGCAAATTACACCAATTGAAGGGATATATTGTAGACAAATACAAACATCAAAGCGATATTGTGATACTCCAAGAATGTGATTGTAATTTTAGAAGATAACTAATATTTTTCAGAGGGAGTACTTATACTTTTTAAATGAAAACCTAATATTTTTCAGCACTCTCGTGATATCATATCACTGTTCAATATTACAAAAATTAAATAATTTTAAGTCAATTACGTACTAATACTTTTCAGATATACTGCTAATACATGTCCTTGCTAATAAATAAAAATATTCCCGGGTCAATTTTTGGGATCCATCTGATAAGAGTTTTTGTCTTTGTAAATTTGTATCACTTAGAAATTTTCTAATGAACATAATTTACAGTATGTAATTATTTTTGATTGATTTTAAATTTCAAATGCAAGTATTTTTAACTAGATGATATGAATAAGGTAAGGCCAATTAATTATTAAAGCTCAAAAAAATAATAACATCAATACCAAGACGCCCTACATATATTATAATGATAAAAATTGCTAACCACCTATCACACTAATGAATGACTTAATTGCATAATTGGTCCCATAAATATAGGGAGATAACAATTTTGGTCCTATAATTTTTTTAAGTAGCAGTTATGGTCATATAAATATTTTAGTTCATAATTTTGATTCCGTAAGATTTTGATTTTGTACAATTTTAATCGTATAAGTTCTAATTTGTGCAAGTTTGGCCCTACAAGTTCGAATTTAGTACGATTGTAGTTTTAGTCGGTGTTTCATTTGTTCTCACAATAGCCAAAATACCCAAAATATCTATGATCACTAAACGTTGCAGGACTGAAATTGTTATTTTGACTAAAGAATGAAATCGTCAAGTACTAAAATGTTAAATGGTTATGTCAAGAAGTTACAGGACTAAAATTGCGAATCTTAATGAATTACGGGGCTAAAATTGCAATTAAGCACATATATTTGTATTCAACGAAATTTATACGCAGAGACGAAAACATTCGCAGAATTTGAATCACAGTCAATGGGCGTCTACGAGAAGCTGGTGGTGGTGATAACCGGGTGCTCCACCGGAGGTATAGGCCACGCGTTGGCCCGCGAGTTCGCCGCGCGTGGCTGCCTGGTGGTGGCGACGGCGCGTTCACTCGCCTCCGTTTCTGATTTGCACGACGATCCGAGGTTCTTCACCCATGAGCTGGACGTGTCGTCGGACGACAGTGTGCGTCACGCGCTCTCTACAGTTCTGGAAAGGTTCGGCCGTGTTGATATTGTGGTCAATAATGCTGGAGTCCAGTGCGTTGGACCCATCGCCGAGGTGCCTTTATCCGCCATTGAACAAACCTTCAACACTAATGTTTTTGGTAAGAGATCCGTTTTTTTGGTAATTTTCTCGCATTTCTTTTGGTGGATGTTTGGATTTGCTGTATTTTTTCAAATTTTGTTTGAAAGGCACGCAAAGTAACAGTATTAATTTGAACTTGAAATGCGGATCAGATTTAATGGATAGAGATATTTCTGTAGAGATTTTTATTGTTAATTCGCACTGGATGATCGGATGATTGTTAGCTTCATTATTGTTTGATTGAGCTAGTCAGGGTTCTGTGCCTTGATTGTAATTCTATTGAAGTTGAAGTGGAAACTTGTTTTTGGTCTTTCTTATCTATGAGGGGAAATTGCTGATGGAATTTGTTCAGGAGGAAGAAACCTTAGGCCATCAGCTACATTTGGGTTTCATCATGTTTGTCGTTTATTTTCGTTTAGTCTGTACTCAGAGTTGTGTACTTGAACTCTGGATAATCTGAGAGCGTTCTTTGGTGATAATTTTTGGTAGTGGAGCTGCAAAAAAATTGTGTTTGTCTTGGTTTATGACATAGTGTGAACATTTTATGAATATGCAGAGTCAATTTAGTGCTGGTGTTATCATCCTCTTTGCACTCTGAACAATTCATGATGAAGTTTATTCAATATTCCTATTCAAGAATCAAGATATAGGTAACTTAAGATTTTATGTCGCGCAAAATGCAGAAGAAAGAGATACATAAACATAATGCTAAGTTGCAACAAAATCACGGAGAAGAAAATCATATTGCCAATTTGCATTAGTTAAAATATCATTCCATTAGTAGAGTTCCCCATGTTCTTTTTGTAACAATAAGGTGTCAGTTGCTGAATATATCTGAACCTCATAAGATGGAGAGTGGTGTCCCTCACTTCTACTTCTGAGTTAAGTCGGAATGAGAGGCAATTAGCAGTAACTTGAATTTGGTACTCCACGTCTTACTTCTGGCACTGAAAATTAAATTTTTACGGTGTGGAAGCAAGTTTCAGTAAGCATTTTTTCCTTTTCCGTTTTATGTCTGGTCCATCTAAAATGCAGCCTTCATTTTCTCTTCTTTCTTGTTTTCATGATTGAAAATTTGCCTGTTTAATTATTATGCATTCATTTCAAACTATATGCTAAAATAACAATTCTCATATTGTAGTGTCGTGCAGTTCATAAGATTTTTGAAATTTGCAAGGAATCCTAACGCTTTGCCCTGATATTTTGATAATATTCTCATTCTGTGTTATTTAAGTTCTTTTATGTGCCTCTGCTACTCTTTTTCCAGATTAGCATAATCAGATCCCTCCTCATGGCTTGTTAAAGTGTATGCTGCATATTCCTGTTTATAGGTTCGTTGAGGTTGATTCAAGCTGTGATTCCTCACATGGCATCTAGGAAGAAGGGCAAAATCGTGAATGTTGGAAGTGTCACTGCATTGGCCCCTATACCATGGGCCGGCGCTTATACTGCATCAAAAGCTGCTATGCATGCACTAACTGATACTTTAAGGTATGTTTTTATTAGCCTTGTTACATTTACCAGAAAATGGGCTTGCCACATTACTGTAAAATGTGACAGTATAGTTGAAGAGCGCCGATGAAGCTAGACCTAAATTCAGTTTTAGTTTAGTTGAAGGAAGTATGACCACTCTTCCATTAGTTAAAAATCAACTGGGAGATGTTTCAGCTTATGAAATGTGCAAATATATGACAGTTAATCTTGTTACATCTAGTGCCTAAAATATGTATAGAACCAAAAATTATGTATAAAACCCCATAAAAATTGTGAAAACAACTAGAAGAAAACATGTTAATGGAAGTAATAAAGGCGTCTATGAAACAAGATCGCCAAGTGAACAGTCACAAAGAGGTCTTTTGAAAAACAATAAAATGATAAAGGTATCCTCCAAAGGGTATTTAAAGTGAAAGCCAAAGCATAGATCTCATTAAATCAATTGATAGTTGGAACTTAATTTGTTTTAGCTTACCAAAAACTTTGGGCTTGTCAAATTATTTCAAGTCCAATTTCTTTGTAGTGTTGAAAAATGAATTTTCAAATTTTATTGATTTTCTAGTGAGAATTAAATATATTTGGTTTGAACAAAATGCAGTTTTTCTATGTATTTTTGACAACTTGTTTTCTTGTTTTTTGAATGAAAAAGAATTTTTCCATAAAAAGCATTTTTTCTAAAAAACTAAAGCATATTTTCTAGTTGGAAAGAAAAATTTTCCTTTTCTGTTTCAATGATTGGATTTAGAATATCAAGTTTCATAAATTGATGGATCCGCCTATAAATAATAGATGAAGGATGAATGGGAACTCAATTTTAGCATATGACGGACAACCTGATATTTTGATAATATTCTTTCTGTTTTTTAAGTTTTTTATTGAAAAAACTTTCCCTGTTTAATTTTATGTTCATTTCAAACAATGGCTAAAGATAACAAAAATTTTTTGAAAAAATGTTCAAAATTTTTAAACTTTGAAAGGTTGAATTCAAGGTGATCCTCCAACAAGTGGCAAATTTAAAGTGATATTTTGGGAAGATCTAAAACTATTCTCATTAAATGGACATGCAAGGATGATGAAGATTATGAAAGGGTCCATGATACTTTAAGGTCTTTTTATGATTTCATTATATTGTGTTAACATTTAATTACATTTAAAAGTGGTCATAACTTTTTTAAAAGCGATTAAAAATATAAAGATTGCAAAGTATCCTGAAAAGCCTCACTCCCAACATACATGGTGATATCAAACTTATCAACATACATTAACTCATTAAATTAAGTTTGGAACTTAAAGTGTTTTGGAACTGCAATCTTCATTGTTTTAATGAAAAAGATCCAAAAAATGGTAATAAATGGTTTAAAGAGTCAACTCAAGAAATCGAAGAGAAGGTAAAGAAAAAGCTGTGATTCCTATAAAGACATCAAAAAGCATCTAAAAAGCAATTAGAACTATAAAAAACTTGATAAAAATTATGATATATATAAAATAGCAAAATTTAAACAAAGTGTGAAATGCATAAAAGATGAAACGATAATATTTTAGAAAACATGTTATCATGGAAGTATTTCAATAATCTTTTAACGAATTGATGGAAGTCATTATGAAACAAGAAATCTATAAATGTTGAAATAAAGCTGTAGATGGAAATCTTTTGAAAAAACTAAATTATTTAATGTTATCCTAAAAACTAAGAAAATGCCTAATTAATGGAGAAAAAGTTATTTACCTATATATAAAAACAAAGGGGATATCAAAATTAAATTACAAATTAAATTAATAAGGGAAATGAAACTGAATATTAGATAATTTTGGCTTAATGTTGAAGCTATACACTTAATTAGACGATTATGTGAACAATATAACGAGAGAAAACAAGATTTACATATGGTTTTTATTGGCCGTGAAAAGGCATACGATAAATATAATGTCAAAAAAAGAGGAATAAAAATAAATTAATAGATGCCAAAAAGATATAATATAAAACATGTGAAAGGATTTAACATATCAAGTTTCCAAACACTCGTATTTGGATCCGCATCCTAATAATTGATGAAATCATAAACTCCATTATATGCTATTTTATAGATATAGTTTTAAGAATGAGTGGGAACTTTTAATAGTTTGCCATCTTTAACAAAAATTTCTTTTTAAATACTTTCTTAAATAAAGATGTCAACATAGGATTCAAATAAATGGAGGAGTGCATCTTCTATCCTGATTGAAAGGAAAATTTTATAAAACGGCCATAATGCCGATGCTTTATGGAGCGTAATGTTGGGCCAGCGATGAGAATGTTAAGATGGATGTGCGGACACACTCACATTAGAAACAAAGTTAGTAGACCAATAGATGGAAAATTAGAGAAACACGATTAAGATGGTTTGGACATGTTTAGTTGATTGTTAAACAAGATCTTTCAATGAAAATATGGCTTATGACCGTAATTCCGATTTTAGAAGTTTGTTGTTGTTGTTGTAGATGAAGGATGAATGGGAGTTGAGATGCTAGTATCTTTAACTTTTGTTTTAGTTCAAATGCTCAAGTTCTTGATGGCATGGTGCCTCATTTGTTAAGAGGGTGATTGGTTAAGAAGGGGAAGGACAAACCATCCGGGTTTAGCCTAACTACAAAAAACTCCAGTTATCTTTCAAAATTACAAATATCACCTTAAAGTGTTACATACATTCATGCACCCACCCTCTTGAGGTTTGTATTTTCCTAAGAAGTACCCTCCATTAAGGTTGTAATTTGTAAAAGTGAAAGAAATCTCAATGGGGTGTTTGTAAATTTGAAAGATAACTGGGTTTTGTAATTAGACTAAACCTTAGGGGTAATTTTTGTAATTAACCCTTTATATTACATTACATTTGATTAAAACTAAGAAGTGTGATATGTGCATTTGGTCTTCTAATCCGATACATCATTGTCATACACTCTTATTGTGTGTTTATATACAGATTGGAACTACGACCCTTGGGGATTGATGTGATTAATGTCGTCCCCGGAGCCGTTAAGTCCAATATAGGAAACTCGGCTTTAGCAAGTTACAATCGAATGCCAGAATGGAAGTTGTACAAGCGGTTTGGAGAAGCGATTCGAGCAAGAGCTGCCTACTCGCAAACCTCAAAATCTACTCCTTCAGAAGAGTTTGCGAAGAAGACGGTCGATGCAGTGCTCAAGGAAAATCCCCCTGCTTGGCTCAGTTTAGGCCATAAGGCTATGATAATGGCAATATTGTACCATATGCCCCTTTTTATTAGAGACTTCCTTATCAGGAGGGAGTTCAAATGCTGATGTATACATATTGCTTCAATAGTCTTTTATCATGATGAGGAGTATAAATAAGGTTTATTTCTCTGTTTGTAGTATTTTCACTTAAATTTTAGGGATAATTACAAAATACCCCCAGAGGTTTGGGCTAATTACAAAAAGTTTGTCTTGGGGGTTCCTGTAATATTTCTAGAAATATCATAGGGGTTTTGAAATGTTTGTTGTTTATGAAGGGAGCAAATGTAAGATGAAATCAATCCTCAAGAAGTTTTTTTGTAATTTTGAACCATCTTTGGGTTTTTTTGTAATTAGCTTAAACCTCAGGGGTGTTTTTGTAATTATCCCTAAATTTGAATGTAAAGTGTACTTGTCACTGTAAGAGATAGCTGGCAGGAGAAACTACAAAAGAACAGCACATGAGTATGTGATTACCTACTACCCATTGAGGCAGAACATTAATCTATCTATGATGCATACAGGGGGTAAAATTACAAAAAGTGCCCAATGAATTTAGTCTAATTACAAAACAGTCCAATTATCTTGCAAAATTAGATGTACCTTCTTAAGGTATTGCAAATTCTCCCTTTGATGACTTTGATGTTTATATTTACTTAACAAATACCCATGGAAACAAATCGCGATAGGATATCTGTAATTTTGAAAGATAGTTGGGTTCTTTTTGTAATTTGACAGAATCCATTTTGTAATCAATCCACATATAAGTGTGTACTTGTCAAAAGTAAGCCATAAACAAGTATACTCACAGTTTGAAGATGTACTTGATTATGGAAATGTAAATTAACAAAAAAATGTATCTTAATTCGCTAAACTCGCTAATACGGGCATTTTCTTCTTTTCATTTACACGAGTGTTTGCATACTCAAAGAAAAAAAGTGATTCTCAGCTTCTACCCAAAACATGTAACTATATTTTCCAGGTAGAAGATGAGAATCACTTATTTTTAGAGCTTGCAAACACTCACTACATCTGCTTTTCTTAAAATCCTTAGCAGTCCCAACATTTATATGAATAAATGAGTACTACACATGTAAAGTTTGAACAGTATTAGAAAATTATCATCTACCTCAGAGTCATCACCTTACAGTACATCTCTACATCACCGAAACCTTCAACGACAACGATCACAACAGCAAACAGAAAAACTACAATGCACTAATCGTAAAAATACATAAAAGAAAAGAACTATTCGTACCCAGAAATATGAGGCATAGCATACCTGTTTGATTAGTCACTAATCAGTCTCTGTATCTACTCAAGTCATCTCACAAACAAAATTTCAAGTTTACACGGACTAAACCGTCCTTCATCACTGTGACCGATAAGGGTGTGTATAATAAACCATCCCAGGTGCTTGAACAGGCGCTAACGGCCGAAAACTAGGCGGTTGTTGAGATAAAGGTATAGATTGCTGCTGATGGCCCATCGTTAACATTTGCTGCGGTTGTTGCATCAAAGGCACCATCGGGCTCACCATGTAAGATGGGGGGCCCGGTGGATGCGGCCCTTGATTAAGATTACCATAATCATAGGGGGCCGTGATTCCGCCCGGTGGTTGCATATATTGCAGAGAAGGTGGATTAGGGTTTGAAAGGTAGTGGGATTGTGAGTTGGAAATTTGGCCCGGGACCACGACCGATTGATAAGGGTTATTTTGGGGAGGATTATTAATTTGCGCGGGCGTGAAAGTTGATGATGTCGAAGATGTTGTAAACCCAGCATTTTTGGCCTCTTCGGCTGCGAAAGTGGAAAGGACAGATGTCATGATATATTGTGAGGAGGTTGAAGCGGCGAGCTTGTCGGCAACCTCGGCTGCAATTGCCGCAGCGGATTTTTTAGACGTTTGGTCTGTTTTTGCGTTGGCCTCAGTTGATGATGGAGTTAACGGTTTTGAATCGAATACGCGATCTTCATCCAATCGCGTCCGCATGTTTGTAGCTTCTTCTACCTGTGCCTGTGCAACCTGCAATTTGTTTAAATGCGTAAGTATTATGCGGTACTAGAATATAATGGTTTACCCTGAAACTAGGGTAATTGCAAGAAACTACCCCCAAGGTTTAGTTTAAATACAAAAAGCATCAGTAATCTATAAAAATTACAAATACGTCCTTAAGGCATTACAACCACCCTCCTTGAGGTTTGTATTTGTTTAACAAGTAGCTCCCTGCAATTTGTAAACTAGAAGCAATGTCAAGGGAGTTTTTCAAATTTTAAAAGATAACTGAGTTTTTTTTTTGTAATTATGATAAACCTCAAGGGTGTCTTTTATAATTAATAGTGTAAGATTATTGGCCACTAAGCATTAGATCGAGCGGTACAAATAGGAGAGAATTCGCAAAAGCAGTATTATAAGGAGAATCACATTGTAAGTTATGGCTATTTTGAAAGCAAACAATTTTTCATAAACATGAACGGACTTTTCAACGGTCTCCAGTAAATTATATAATGATCTTCTTGTTCATGCTGATATATTAACTCTTCGTTATATTGTAAATAAGTGCCATCAACGTACTTCAACCATGAATAATCAAAGTTGCAGACATATTTCCTTTTGGCTTTTCAACAGGCAGATCAAATCATGGATGAGACATAAACGAACTTTCTTAGAGCCATGGCAGCGCATAGGAATTAGAACACCAAGACAATCCTTTTCAAAAGATTAAAAAAATGCAAGATTGACAAACTAAAATAATTTCATGAATGAGCAATCATAGTGGAACAAACCTGCATCTGCGTCCGAAGATTCTCCAGTTCGGATTCCTGAAATCACAGAGACAACTGTGCATCAACCAAAGGTTCAATATATAAATTATTATTTAGGGATAATTAAAAAAAAAAAAAAAAGAGGTTCGGGCTAATTAAAAAAAAAAAAAAAGAGGTTTTTGAAGATTGCACAAAAAACCATTGAGGCTTGATTTCATCTTACATTTTCTCCTTTATAAGCAAAAAACATTAACAAAAAAAAAAAGGCCTGACATTTATAAAAAAACAATTACCCTTTAAAATTTGAGACAGAATCAAACCCGAGGAGGCTTTTTGTAATTTTGAAACATATCTGCTTTTTTTGGTAATTATCCCAAACCTCAGGGATTTTTATCCCAAAAAAATCCTACTGAGGGCTGATCTTGTACCTGCTCAAGAAGTGCATCTCGCAACTGAGAAACAAGCGCAACTCTATTTGTTTCAACACCTTTAAGCTTGTCGATGCATTGTTTCAAAAGATTTTCTTCCTCCTCCAATTCTTTGGCTAGGGTTTTACGTGATGGATCCTTGGCTGCACGAGAAAGTGCAATGTTTTTCATTTAAGTTTACAAATTTCAACCCTCCTATAATTTCTTTTTTCCATCAAGAGTGAATGAATTCCGGCTCAAACCAACAATGTTATTTTAGCCAATAACCAGATTACCTTTTGTTAACGCCACATTGACATCTTTTTCCATCTTTTTCACACGGTGAACTGCAGATGTACATTTACTCATTTCTTCATCTTCGGTAGTATGTTCACTGAGCACCGAGTGAAAAGCTGAAACTATTTTTTCGGCCGTACCACCAATGCTCAATTTCTGGTTTTAGAAAAAAAGGTTCAAGGTATAAATAAACGTTGAAACGTGATGCTGAATTCTACTAAAATTAGGTCAGCAACAAACTAAAAGGAAGGGATGATTACAAAAAGTCCCCCTGAGGTTCGGGTTGATTACAAAAAAAATCCAGAGGTTTTCGAAAATTTCAAAAAACCCCTTGAGGTTTGATTTCTTCTTGCATTTTCCGCCTTCATAAACAAAAAACATTTAAAAAAAAAAAAAACTGGTATTTGTAGTAATATACAAATACCCCCTTAAATTTAAGATAGAATCAAACCTGAGAGGGCTTTTTATGATTTTGAAACATCTCAGGACTTTTTTGTAATTAGCCCTAAAAGGAATTGATAAAAGGCCCACATGATGCATGACAATGGAAAATCTCACCGTCCTTATAGATCGAGAGTCCTTTTTAACTATTTTGACTGAACGAGAACGTTTCTTCTTGAGCTCCAATGGTGGAGGCAATTCCTCTCCAAGCATTACATCTTTAAGGCTTTGGGCACGGGAACCAAAAACTCTCCTTTCTTCCCATATGCCAACCTATTAAAAAGAGCATATTATCGCCGAGCATTTTCAACCATTCAAAACAATCTTGATTATCTAATCCCCACATTTCAAAAAAAAAATGGAAAAAAAAAAAATGAAAACTGATAATTATGAGTCTATGACATGTAACATAACACATGAAATGATAATCCAAATTTTAAAGAACTCAATATAAGGTCTCTGAAGAACATCATAAAACAAAAGCATATGAATAATCGATTTATTCCTCTTATGTCAAGCAAGACAATAAAAAAGCTCACCAATCTTGATACCACATTCTTTCCACGCTCATCTCCTTTCTTAACTACCTCCTTCAGTGCCGAGGGAAGAACCTTCCAAAACTCAGTCACAAATTCATTTCCGTTACGCTTGCTGTTCTGCAAGATATCATTTGCAAGGTACAAAAGAGGTACTTTCTTGTCCATCTCAGAACTGTGGAATTGTTTATCCCATGTTGCAACAACCAGTTCTGCTTTACTACGGTGAAAAATACACCAGTGCGACAAAGCTATTAAATCAAAGTCAAGGTAAAAGAATATGCCCCCAAAATACTACCAAACAAAGTCGAATGCTGTAATAGAAATATTTTCCTGCAAGGAGTGCCTCTAAAAGAAACTATACAAAAAAATGTAAACATAAACAGAATCAAAAAATAAGTTTATTAGTGCCTCTAAAAGAAACTACACAAAAAAATTTAAACATAAATAGTATCAAAATGTATGTTTATTCGCTTCTCTATCCAGAATGAAGTAAATTGGAAAATGACCGACATTGGCTTATGTCAATCAATTAAATGCTTATGCCAATCAATTAAATTGAAATTGTTCTAACTTTCCGTAGTTGAATGAAATAACGAGCCAACGTAAATTTATCCAAACCAGACAGAGTTACGTAAGATATCGTTAACTTTTAAGAAGTCTAGTCATAATAACGTCAAAAACAGAATACCCTCGTCAATCTTATCTTGATCAAATAAACAAAAAAATAAAATCCTAACACCAAGTTATCGAAGAAACCATTGGGGGAAAGTTCAAATTGTCTAGGAAAGATCAACCCCAAAATGCAGAACACCGATATCTTGACCAACTTTTTCATATGTAAATCAGAGTATCAATATTGATCGTAACAGATTTTATAAAATGCCAAATCTATCTTTCAGTTATATTATCTCAATAGCTACGCATCACAAAAAGTCAAAAATACAAGAGATACAAAAATTTCGCAATACATTTATCCATTAATCAAACGTATAATTAAATCAAAAAAAATTGCAAAACACGCAAAATTTTCTCACAAAAGAGAAATGTAAAAAACCAGAAAAAAATAATCAGAAATACGAGCAAAACTAAGTTGAGGAGGATACTTTCTATGCATTGCTGAGTGCTATTGAGCTTCGAAAGCTTATCAGCAAGAATCTGTTCACCGAAAACACTATTCATCCCACCTCACTAATGTCTCCCTCCACCACCACCACCACTTTCCACTTCACGGAACAACTCTATATATGTACAAGTCAATTCAATTCAAGAACAAAACCCTAATTTATGTATGAAAAGTGATAATGATTTGATATTTTATGAATTCAAAAATCCCCAATTTCACGAATGCAATGAAGAGAGGCGCCAAAAAATGTCAAACAAAAAATAAATTTCGTTAACTTAATTCGCATTGGAGTAACTTTACCAACAAACTCTTCCCATAAACAAAGCCAAAAACAGAAAGAACAACAAATCAAGATTTCTCTGTGGAGCTATGTGAGAAACCCTAATTGAGTTCGGTTCTTGGTGAGGTTTTTGGAGTGGGATTTGATTTAGGGATTTATACAGAGAAGAGAAACGCATGAATTTCAGAGCGAGTGTGCTTTTTTGGTATGTAACCCAAATTTCATTGTGTGTTGTGTGTGAAAAAATTTCAAGGATTGGGAGATGTAAGCCAAATTTGGGGTTTCTTGGGTTATAACTTATATGTCATATGCACGTGTATTTTCGAATAGTTATATTGTTAAACACACACACACACACACACACACACACAAATTCTTGTTTTTTTTGTAAAATTGATTTATATTTTCGTAATATTATTTCTGAAATATGGCTGAAATTTCTTTTATTGGATATTTCATATATAGTTTTCTTAGAAAAAGTTTCTATAGGCATATGTAATATTTTCTAAAAAAGTTTCTGTAATTTGTTTGAAAGAGTTTATGTATGATCATATGGTGCATATATGATTTTTGCAATTTTCAATGTGTATGATTTTTTTTTTAAATTGATAGTATTTTCATGATATTACTTCAAAAATTGAGTAATATAGTCTTGATTGGATATTTCATATATAATTTTCTTAAGAAAAGTTTCTATACGCAAATGTAATATTTTAAAAGAAAAATCTGTAATTAAGTTTCTGTATGATTATATGCTGCAAATATGATTTTTTAATTTTTAGGGATTTTTGTTGAAATGGTATTTTCTGAATCATATATTTTATGCTATACTAAATAAGCTTTTTGTCATGTAGTGCTGATAATTTAAGTACGTGCACATTGTTTATCAATTGGTATGTGTGGCAATAATTGTTGTTCTCATGAAATTATGATCGGAGCTTAATGTTTAATCACTTTTGTGGCGTTGTGTTTGAACTATTTGCCATTAAATATTTGAATTGACAAGCATATACAATCGATGTTACATATATTGTCTTAAATAAATGTTTCATATGGATATCATCTAATCAGGTTTGTTATATTATCCACAGATGTCTCGTAAGTTTAATGAAATAGCCACCAATTTGGATATAAATATCGATATCTATATTATTTTTAACAATAATAGCATGTTATTGTCAAATATCTTTATGTTAAGAGTATACATTTGCTCCCATCTTCTTAGATAACTAATGATAGATAATGGGAGTTAAAATAATCCAAAAACTGTAAGAAATTTATAACATTGATACCTATCCCTTGTCAAAGTAGGGCTGGCAATGAGTGATACAAAAAAATGAAACATAACGCAAAAACTATTCAAAACTCAGACGGAAATTGAAAAAATTAGGTTAAAATTACAAATATTGTTTTATATAAGATATAATAAAATAGATAACACAAAAACACGATAGTGTAACACGAACACAATAACACAATTTGCCACCCCTATGTCAAAGCATATATTCAAAACTCAGCGGATTTAGTGAACTTTTATTTATTTCTTTCTTTATGTATTCTTCCCTGGCAAATTCAAGCAAATCTACTAACCATCTACAAATAACCTTCAAAGATATGATCATGTTCAAAAAAGAGACTTCTGATATAATAAAAGAGAAACAAATCAATATGCAAAGCCTCAGAAGTAAATCTTCCCATAACAGGCAAACAAGAATACATAATATGTTCCCACATTCTCTACTAAACATGTCAATTGCAGACTTAAATGAACTGTCAAAAAACCAGCAAAGGTAATAACCAAAGCTGAGCCATAAAGACAAAACACAGATATTCAGATTGAAACTCCTGTTCTACATTTGAAAATAGGAAACATTTCAAAAATCCATAAGACAGATGTAAGGAATAATAAAACTATCATCTCTCTCTTCTCAGTGTTCACCAGGCAATGACTTGATGATGTCCGAATCACCTACATTGTGGAGAAGCAATTGATTAAGTTCAGCCGAACGGAAATCTGTTCAAGAAAGTAAAATACGAAGCAACAAGAAATTTTGTGTGGTACCTGGATCAATAATGCTGAGGCATGACACACGGAAGTACTTGCCGCAAGCAGTTCCCAAGTCAACATTATCTGGGATTCACGAGTGAGTCAGAAAGACGAAAAGATTTTTTGTTCAATTTAATAAAACTACATTTCTAAGATATATATGTGTTCAACAGTTTTGCAAGTTCACCTAATGGGATGAGGATTCTTCACTCTATTCATACTTGTGAATCAAAACGAAAAAGGGGAGGAGAATTCATATAGTAAATTTGAATCCAAAACGAATCAAGAAGCAAGTTAATAATTATGTGTTAGACTATAATAGATTGAAGGACCATAAGACTAACAATTCAACCCAAAAACACCAGGAATTACAAATCTCAATAGCTATAGAGGAAATACAACCTGTCTAGAAATGGTGGCAAAAAAACAAGTGGTAACATCATTAAAAATACCAATTTGGAATGTGCAAGTTTGATCACCTAAAAGGCTTTCTAAGATTTAATCAGAGACAGAAAAATGTTAGAACACAAATAAAACAATGCATCAAGGTAGGCAGCAAGTTATTGCCCAATTGACGTCATAACAGAAAATTAATTGCAACACCTCAACTAACATATCTCAGCATTCACACATCAAAGTGTATTCAACTAAACAACTATGAAGTGCAATAAAAACATCAATGTTATGCCTGAACATGATCAGTCATAAGATAATGTAAAATTATGTTATGAATTGAACGTTCGTTGCCCACTGGCGCTCATAGCAAAATATAAAAAATAACATGCCAAAGCAAAATGATTCCAAAATCGAATAGAACTAGGCAAACAAAGCCCTATGCTTGCAACTCCACCTTATATTTCTGTGAATCTGAATGCATTGAGCAAATGCAAAAAGCTACACAAACATCAAAAGCTAACTACAATAAACTAAATGTCTGACCAAATATTAAAGACATTCCTTAGTCCACATATCATAATCAGAATAAAAATGGACCAAATTCAGCTTAAATACAAAAACCCAATAACAAGACGATGTTCGGAGCTTACTTCCATTATAGTGGTGAACTCCAACTTTTGAGAGCATCGCGTAGTACTCGATCTCTGATTTCCTCAAAGGCGGACAGTTGTTGGAGATAAGAATCAACTTACCTAAACAAATTATCCAATAAACAAAATAAATTCGACACATCCAAAACGCAACCACATATTCAGCTAAACATCTCCCTTAAAAATCAATCTGAACAACTTAATAGGAAAATAAAGGAGCGAACAAAAGGTACCTTTGGAGCTGCGGAGGGTCTTGAGTACTGTCTTGTAACCAAGGGTATATTTGCCGCTCTTCATCACCAGAGCCAGCCTGTTGTTGATGCTCTCATGAGTCTTCTTCTGTAGGAAAAAAGAAAAACGCAAACACAAGAAAAAGTGAGCAATTCAGCTGTGAAATGAACGGCAACGGAAAGGAAAAAAGACGTATCAATGGCTGAAGAAGAATCGTACGGTTTTCTTGGCGGCGACCATTGTTGCTGACGTCTGTGGAGAGTTGCCGAGATGCGGAGATGAAAAAACCCTAGCTGCGGCAAATGCTCATGGAGTGAGGGTTTTTATAGGGTGCAATTTTTGAGAATTTCTATGTGCCCCTCTATTTTTCTCAAATTGTCAAAATATCCCCAAGTTTGTCAGTAGTCTCTACTCACTAGACTAAAATAAGATTGTAACATTGTGAAGTTATTTTTACTAATATTAAGGACTTTTTTTGTATATATATTGTAAATTTTTTTTTTTTGAGTACAATGGGTGGAATTTGGGAAGGGAAAATTATTTTTCACCCTTACAATACACGCCTCAACCACCTCCACATTGATCCCTATTGTAAATTTTTAAAGATTTGAAAATTAACTTTTTTCACAAATATCAACATTATTTTTCAAGTTGTAAGGATAAATGTGGAACATTTCACCAGAAAAGCATAATTAATTGTATGTTATTTCATAATTTCTGACAGTACATCATTATAATAATCTTGCTATACAGAACCAAGAAAAAATAATCACTTCCAACTGTAAATTAAAATGAACTTTTTTTCATATAAGTTTTACATTTCAATCAAAATTTCTTTTTTATTTCCTCGTTATTTTATTAAAAATTAATTGTCGTTTTATATCACTCCTTGTTTATCACATGCAAGTATTTAACGAAAACAATATTATCGTAGCCATAATCAAAATCTTGAAAAGAGTTGCAAAATACTTGCTTGAGGAACATGTGGTTTGACACAATCAATTATGTAACCACCTTTGCAAAATTATTAACGCGAATCGAATAATAATCGAGTGGTTAGGTCTGAGATTGACACTCCCTCCAGGATTTGGCACTCATAACAGCTAGAATTTCCTAAAAGGAGAGTAGCTCAGGTTATTTTTTCGACATTTTTTCGTACAAACCGGGTTCCAAACCAGAACCGGAACCCGTTTACCGGCGGTTCTGGAACCATGGGCATCCCTACCACAACATAATGAATCCACCAGTATAGATTTTAGCACCATTCACTGCTAAAAACATGCAAGCATATCCTTCAAAACCCATATACTTACTATTACTTATACATCATAGCATTTTGAACGATTAGATTGCAGTTTTTATAAAACTCCGAATAAGGAATAACAGAAACGGAAAGGGACGCTTATCAGCACACCGGAAATTAAAGCGTTAAGGGTACCATTACTAATGACATACAACCAAACAACAATGCCCGAGTCCCCAACTCAAAAGTTAACGCATATTTAAGACACGAGTCCTAATAAGTTTCTCATCCATCAAAATAAAAAGGCTATCGTCCGGGCTGGCAAAAATTGGATATCCAATCTGTTTAGGAAATATAGAGTTTTAGTTCAAAAGATGAAACTCAAGTATATTCCTAACTTAAACTCAGCCTCAGCCCAACGCAATACAAGAACCCACCACCGAACCAGCAGCAGCAGCAACTCTTAACTCGAACATCCTACAAGCGACACCTGCAGACCTGCAAAGACGGTAATTATAATATACTTCTTACCATTACCTTTCACACTAACCACAACTCTGCCATTAAGTACAACAGCCTAATTGCCTATTGATTAACAACAGTCTTCCCTTGTGCCTTGGTCTTTGCTGCGACTTGTTCATCAGACAACGGCAGGTAGTAGATTCTAGGGGTGGCTTTAGTTTTCCTGAAGAGATCATCCAAAGTGACGATTGGCGGCTCAACCTTTTCTGGCAGTGGAGGTGGCGGTGGGAGGTTCAGCCGCTCCCTCGCCGGAATAGGGTGTTCCCTCGGGAGATTTTCCCTTGGTGGCTGCAGGCGTTCTCTGACGGGTGGATTGGTGAGTGGCGGTGGTGGAAGAGACGTCGGTGGAAACTGCTGCCTTGGAGAAGGCTGAGGTGGCACGTTGGTTTGGGGTTGGGCGGGAGGGAAAGTGGGGGTTGTGCTTGTTGAAGGAGTTGCTGGAGATGCAAGAGGAGCCTCTACGCGGTTTTAACTTCTTGAGGGTCGACAAACTCTGCTACCAACAAGCGGCCGCCATTTGCAGGCCACTGGAGATTGTATACAGCGTTGCGGGTTTCTACAGCCTCTTCAACTGATGCATACTGCATATGTGAAGTGATTTTTAGTAACTACTAACTACCCGATATATCTGAGGCTTAAAGCCAGCCCAAAAATAGAATATAGGTTTAATTAAAAAAAAATACCCTTGAGGTCCAGTCTAATTACCAAAAAAAAACCAACTATATGGCAAAATACAATTATCCCATTGACGTGTTTCAATTTTACAATTTGCACCCTCACGAGTGGGTATTGTCGAGTAAATACAAACCTAGAGGGTTGTGGTAATACCTTAATGGGTATATTTGTAATTTTAAAAGATAACTGGAATTTTTAGTAATTAGGCAAAACCTCAGGGGTGATTTTGTAATTTATCCTAAAAATATACGCATCCATGTGTGTATATATATATGTGTGTGTGTGTGTGCTGCATTTGAACCGAAAAATGATCATTTAAGTTACGGACACAATGACACCATAATACTAGTCGTGCACATATAGAAAGGGAGTGAGAGATGACGGTTTTGCAAGGAGGACAATACTTACTGAGACATAGCAGTGGGTTTTGATGTGATCCATCCAGAAACCGGTGACAGTGCCCGTTTTCCCAAGAAGTTCTTGCACTTGTTTTAAAGTAAAAGGGCGCAGAAAACGATCAATTCTGAGAGAATTGGTGGGTGGCTTCGATGATGGTGGAACTGGTCAAAGCAAAAATACATTCCGGTTCAGAAAATGAAATCATGTATATTGGCAACATGCTATTATGACAATGGGGAACTCTGGAAGTTACCAATACGCTCCTTGGGTGCTTCTTCATTAACTGCGAGGTTGGTTCCAGAGAAGGGCTTGAAAGTAGGTTCAGACAAACCCTTGGGAGTTGTAGAGGCCACTATAGTACCACTTTGTGGCTCAGAACCTTTTAAGCCTTCGGCATTCCACCTGCGTGCCTTTTTCACAGTGTCATTATTCGCGACTGCTGCTTTATCTGGTATGTTTACGATCATAAATCACCAAGGTTTGCAGCAGAAGCAAAAAAGAAGAAATTAGCCACAATTACAAACAGAAAAGTGGCATTGCTTGTTTCAGAGTGAGCATAGATTTTTCTCCAAGTACTATTTTCATATCATTCCGTTTTTACTTGGAACAAACAAAATGAACCACCACAAGTACAAAAGTTTATTGAACAAGAGTTTTTCATTTGGAATCATTTTATTATATCTTAAACATGACTCGTATATTTTAAGAAAAAGAACACTGTCAATACAATGTCACTAGAAGTAAATTGAGGACAACGCAAAATTACATAAAGAACATAAAATGTGGATGTGCAACTCTTACCATGAAACTTCCTTTTCACGGATGTCGGTGCAGAGACAGTCTCATTTTCAGAATTATTAGGCTTGGTTTCGACTGGTTTATCATGACCAACAACATCAACGTGATCCTCCTCTTTCTCAATAGGCCTTCCAGATTTCTCCACATTGTCACTGATTTTATTAGAATCGGACTTGTATTCCATTTGTTTACTTTCCAATATATCCTCCTCCATGGAATCATCACCAGAACTCCTGTCTAAATTTAACTTCTCAGGAACCAAATCTCCCACACCAATGTTCTTGAGACTATCAACCATTTCTGCATCGCTGCCACCAGTCATAGATACCTTTTTGCCAAGTGGCTCTTCAATATCTGTTTTGTTGAGTGGCTCTTCAATATCTGTTTTGTTGAGTGGCTCTTCAACATCTTTTTTGTCAAGGGGCTCTTCAACATCTGTTTTGTTAAGTGGCTCTTCAACATCCAATGGAAGTGATTCACCACCATCAGGGACAGGACTGCTGGGTGACGGCTGCGCCATCTCATGCTTATCATCTAATTCTAATTGGACATTATCAGTAATTACATCTACCTTTAGTTCATTTTTCTCAATAATGGAGACAGATTCAGTAGAAACAGAATCAGATGTTACTTGAAACCCTAAATTAGGGTCAACCTCAGATACCTGATGCTTCAATGGCTGGACACTGGATTCTTGTTGGAGATCGCTGGAATCATCAATTTCCATTTGAACTGTTGAGTGCAAAGCTTCCTCCTGAGTTCCACTATCCTCTAAGTTTGGTCCACTAGGAGGTTCCACAGGCGTGCTGGTCTCATTGGTCAGAGTCTCATTGGTCAGAGGCAATTGGGTATTGGGATCAGAGTGTTCAATCTTAGCATCCTCCTGTGAATGTGGCAATCCGTCATTGTTGATCACAGCCGTAGAATCTCCATCCTTATGTGTTTCATCAGTTTGTATCGTGACAGTCTCAACTGTCTCAGTCTCAACTGTCTCAGTCACAACTGTCTCAGTAGTCACAACAGTAGTTTCCACAGCAGCAGATTGAGAAACATCCCCCCCTTCCTGCTCAGCAGCCTTGGTTCCTTCTTCTAAGCCCACTTCAACTTTGCCTTCAAACAATGACCTTCTGCAATCATCAATCTCATGCTCAGGCTTGGCATCCCCCTTTTCATCCATGCTAATCCCTATATCCATAATATCATTAGCTCTTGCAGAAACATCAGATTCTGTCTTTGCTTGTTCAGAAGGTAACTCAGATTCGGCAGCATCATTTTCCGAGGCATCATTTTCCGAGTCCTCTATTGAAGTTTCCCGTTCAGCGCGAACGGCTTCATCCAGACGTTTCACTAGCTCTTCTTTCAGTCCTTTAGTAGTCAGTTTACGTTTCTTAAGTTCTTCCTTCAGCTCAGTGACCTTCCACTGATCAAGTGGTCGATTGCCAAGTTTAACATATGGTGATGACATCTTGTATGTTCCAAATTACCCTTTTATCAAAACCTTACCTAGAATCATTAATAGAATGGTCATTTTGTGGAAGTAAAATACCAAACAGAATGTGTTTAGAACATGCAATCAAAGTCGTGCAACAAACAAGAGGCTGATAAAAATATTACATCTACCACATTTCAGTATATCAATGCATATAACACACTGGAGGTTACACATTTATCCATTTGAATCGACACTATATGGCTAACAGAAACAACATTGCAATGATATAAAGACTTTCTCTGTTACAGAAGGCAAACATATTACAAACTAGTGAGCCCCCAGGCTTGATGAGTCCACTGAATTCTGTATAACTATACATCTCAAAAAATTTAAGTAAATATTTATTTATTTAACAAAAAAGGATCTATTTAGCTAATGATATTTTGAT
Source organism: Rehmannia glutinosa (assembly GCA_016081115.2). Lineage (NCBI taxonomy): Eukaryota > Viridiplantae > Streptophyta > Magnoliopsida > Lamiales > Orobanchaceae > Rehmannia > Rehmannia glutinosa. The sequence continues at coordinate 179,871 of JABTTQ020003341.1, read as the reverse complement.
ATAAAATAACATTTTAAAAGTTAGAAAATAAAATGTTGTTCACTAAAAGAAATTTGAAATTTCAGAGAGAAAGAAAGATGTTGCGTAGTTGGAAATGAGAGTACCAGGAGTCTGGTCAAAAACCACTATTAAATGTGAAATGTTTTGAGGGTTAGCTTGCTAGACCAAGAGATGAATCAGTTGCTCTAATGGGCTCTACGCTAATAAAGAACATTGAAGATTTAGAAGATATATTCAAGCTTATATCTAACAGGCTCTTCAACATTAAGAATTTTGAAGATTTGGAAGACAAATGTACAAAATACCATCAATTTCATTACTTCAAAACTCCTACTTCAGTCTCCAGTCTCTAATTGGAGATGATAAAGGAAAAAGAATGCGCATGAAAATTCTAAAGAACACTACAGATATAAGATAAGAGCAGTACTTTAGCCTATAACACATTTTCTATGCTTACATCTCCATAATCAAGCAAATTCTCAATTGTAAACACACACATTAACAAGTTTAAAAGTTAATATACTTCAACCCCACATGAAAGCCAAAATTATGAGCTCGATTAAACATCAAAATTTCACACACCTTTACACATGATAGCATATCAAATTACACGGTACTAATTAATTATCCAAAAAATCAATTTCCCCAAATACCATGGAAACAAAAACCCAAAAAATTGAACTGACAAAAAAAATAGAAACAAATGCACCACTACAAAGGTAAGAAAAGAACACTTACAGTCGATGATAGGATTCGGAGAAACAAACAATCTCACACTTTACGAGGAATTAATGTGTGGACACATACAAAACCCTAGTTCCATCAACAACACAAAAACAATTATCAGAGAAAAAGAAAACAACACAAAACGAAAAAAACAAAAACCACAGAAAAACTATTTTTCAAAAAGTGAAGAAAACAATAAATCTTGATTTTTTATTCAAGAAATGGCAATCTGGGGAAGGAATGGATTGAGCTACGGCAGAAAAATAATAGGGTTGGTGTGAAATGCGAGGAGAAAATGGTAGCGAGATATGAAGGGGCGAATTGGTAAAATACTATAATGCCCCTCTTTTCTGCCATTGTATAGTAATTGATCTTACTGGACTCTTTTTTCGCTTCGGGCCCATGGCCACTTTTGGGCCCAGGCCCCATAAATAACTGCACTCTGTTTCTATCACTTCACTTTTTCTGTTTTTCATTTAGTTAGTTTACAAAATTTTCTCTAAAAAATATTAGATAATTCCAAAAATACCCAACATTTTGAGTAAAAGACACTAAATACGCTCCCTGCTCATTTTTTGATATTTTTATGCTCCTATATTTTTTGGATATTTTTATGCTTTTTTCGATTTTTTTTTTGTTTCTGGATTATTTCTTATATTATTTTTGTTGTTTTACTTGTTTTTTTGTTGTTTTTATATTGTTTTTGTGTTGTGGCGATAATAGTTGATAGCGACATTTGCCTCTTCATACGACTACTTTGTTAAAAAAATCAAAACTACATTATTTATCAATTTTTATTTTTCTAATCATTAATCACATCAAATTATTATTTTACCAAAAAAGTGTCATTATTAACTATTATCGCTACACAATTATATCACAATTATATTATTCATTCTTATTTTTCAAATTATCGATCGCATTCAATCACTATTTTACTAAAAAAAATCGTCACATTTTCATTTTATATCAAATTACACTCTCAACATTTACTATCCTTTCTTCAAATAATCCATTTTGAAGACAACTCTAAACCAAATCGAATTTATCAACTTAGAATAAAAAAATGTAAATATCAAAATAAATTGAACTTGAATATAAATAAAAATACAAAAATATTTGGATATTTATAAATGTCGAAATAATTACTATATTACCACACAATAATATGCCCATATTGATAGGACATTTTTATTCTTGAGCCATTTAAGCCGAACCTATTGAGCTCTTTCAAATATTACAGCTTGACAAGAAATCAACATGATTATATATTTTAATCATGTTTAATTAGTGTTGATTCAAGGGTATAAATTGGGAAAATAAAAAATGGAGAAATTATAAAATAAGTTTTCACAGCTGGTTTTTCTGTTGTGGAGTCTCAATCCTACTAATTAAATTTAATAATCTTAATTGCATGTGGCCATTTTGGTAATCATTAGACATTACTTATAATTGAACCAAAGAAAACAATAAGGTTTCTTAAACTCAAATAGAGTAAATGATTAATTATATATCAACCATCCTTATTAGGTGTATCCTTCTGTACATACATACCACTTTCTTTTTTCATCTCTACAGTGATTGTAATATTTTTTTGCCACTTGTATTATTAGCTAGTTTTTCATGCCATATAATAGGCTCATAGCTACAATGTATAGGCTTAATTGCAAAATTGGTCCCCAGACTATATCGAGCTAACAATTTTGGTCATCTAAATATTTTAGGTAACACTTTTTATCTTGTAAGATTTTGATTTTGTGTATTTTTGGTCCTATAAGTTCTAATTTGGGCAATTTTGGTCCTGTAAATTCTTATTTTGTGGAACTTTTGGTCTCAACTTGGTGTTTCAATATTTCATTTGTTTTTACAAGACTCTTGTCGTTTAGCAAAAAAATACTCAAATTACCTTTGACCGTTAAAGTCACAATACTATAATTGCAACGTTGAGCAATGGATAGAAACGTCAAGATCAAGCCTGCCACATCAATAAGTTACATGACTGAGAATGCCAACCTTGAAAGCTACAGGACTTAAATTGCAGTTAAGCCCAAATTATATGTAGGTTAATGGCAACAAAAGCAAATATGCACATTTTAATCCATTATTCGATTTTAACAAGGATTGAGACTGATATTCCATATTCTTATTTTACATTGTATTTCATCGTTTATACGAAGACACATGTGTCTCACGGAATAAGTTATATTCAAATGATCAGTATCACATATTTATTTAAGAGACGTATGTCATTTATCCAATAAAGTGGAACAGTGTGGAGGCTTTTATCACATGCAAAATTACATACCAATTGCAATCATATTTGTCTTCTATTTATTTTCTTGAAAATGGAATTGATTAGATGATAAGTGTAATTCTATTTGTCAATAAAAAATTACAAATTCAACCAATTTGAATATTTGAATTAAATACTTTATATAAGAAGTACTCTTCTTGTGAAAATGAAATTATTATTGTTGTTAGTTATTATCTACAGGGGACAATTTCTAAGCAATTGTATTCCAATCTCAATTGTTTCCTTAAAAAGATCGTCAATTTTTTATATATTTCCGCTTTTAGTTGGGCTTAAAGAGCATATATAGAGGTCAAGAAATATTAAATATTTCAAAATTGGCTTTATTTAATGTACATACGAATAACTAAAAACTGTGAAAACATTTTAGTACTCATTCCTTTATTCATGCTAAAAATAGTAACTAAGAACACCTTTAGAAAAAAAAAAGATTTAATTTTACCTAATTAAAAATATTATTTCATTTCAATTGGCGTATTTTAACTTTAATTATTCAATCATATCTAATGAGTTTCAAATGGTTAGTCACTCAAGTTGGAAATTAAAAGATAAAAACTCATTTGATCCTTAATAATACTTCTCAAACCTCCCAAGATATATATTCAAAAAATTAAAAAAAGGTTAGGCAACTGAAAAATATTAATACTAACCTAAACCAGGATATATAGATCAATACACTCAAGTTACATTTAAAAGAAAAAAAAAAACTCATTTGATCCTTCTAAGTTAAAAGTACGCAATACTTCTCATTTATAAGACACAATTTACCTAGTTACTCCTTAAGTTCAAATTTGTTCTCTTTGACTCATTTATAAGACACAATTTACCTAGTTACTCCTTAAGTTCAAATTTGTTCTCTTTGACGCTTATTGAATTAAAATACTATGGTAGTTTTTTCTTGAGATATTTTATGAATATTTCTTAGTTGTTTGTTTGTTTTTGTATTAGTAGTTCCCCGAATATAATTTAATTTTTCTCCCGAATCCTTCTAAAAAGTATTAGTCTCCTCATCGAAATGAGTTAGTAGTTCCCCGAATATAATTAAATTTTTCTCCCGAATATATTAACTCCTTCCGAGAAAAGTATTAGTCGCTTCCAACCATCATCTTCCGAAATGTGTTTAGTATTGCAAATAGATAAGCTCATATTAAGTTATCGTTTTATCAAATAAATGAGAGTATATGCTTCAAATAGTAAATTCCACTTCAATAACTTAACTCTTAGGCTTTAATTGGATGACCTTTCATTCTATCGATTTTCATTTTTTAAGTGAATAGTGGTACATAGTCATTAAGCAGTTCATCTCCCCACACACCGACTTTTTCAATTTCGACAATCGACTGGTTAAATTGGTGCTATCGTGGGTCGGACTCGGGATTGAGAGTTCGATCACTTAATCATTTTCATAGCTATATGCCCGTTGAATCGAAAGTTTGTGAATTATTTATCCACCTACTACTAATATTTTACTTGAATATATTGGTAGCGTATAAGAAAAGCCCTTGAGCTCTTGTCGGAAGAGCGTCCTTTCATTTCTTTGTATTTTTGTTCCTATTCGATTTCCTAATTCATCTCGACATGACTATTTTTGAAAAAATGTGCATCCCTTTGAGAGTATGATTGAATGTAAAAGAAAAATATGACGATGATAGTCTACTATTACTTACATTGACGATCAAATGTCGAATAGGAGCTACAAATTGGACCAAGGTAATAAAACTACTAAAATCTTCATTCAAATAACAAAAAAGTAGATGTTATAATAACAAAATCAAAAATTCATTTTACTAATTGTACTATTTTCTTTTTAGAAACTGTATTATTTCGATATTTAGAAAGTGAATAAGAAATACCGAGTCGAAGCCGAAGCCGTCAAGCCGATAACCAGAAAGCCGCCGTCCAAAACCTGTCGGTGGTCCATCCCCACCTCCCCTGCAACTCACACACACACACACACACACACAGTAGAATCATACACATTACATACACTCTCTCTGTATCTATATCTCCATCTCTTTCACAAGTGAAAGGCTTTTTTATCTTCCTCGCTTGTCATCTACGAAACCTTACAATTTGCATTCGAGAGAGAGAGATAGAGACGCACACACTGACAAAACACCTTCTGCCCATCTCTCTCTCTCTCTCTCTCTCTCTCTCTGTGCATTGATTACAACACCAACATTCATGCTGAAGAAGGGAATTTCGGTGTCATCTCCCAGAATCTAAGAGAAGGTTTTCCCAATTATCTCATTTCTGTTAGATCTTACTCTTTCTTCACAAGCTTAATGCATATATACTAGTTCTTGCATTCTATGTATATATGGAGAATGCGTATGTAGGTCTAGTTTGGTTGAATGTGCTGCACTCATTTTCCCCATGGAGTTGTCAATTGATCTAGTAATTTATTGGAAGAATGTTTGTTGGGATTTTAGAACGGTTTGGTTTTCTTGTTTATTGGATTCGTTTTTCAGTTCAATGCAGTGTCAATTTTAAGTTAATCGCTCATAATTGGATACACTAAATTAGTATCTATCACTTTATACTTGCATCCATCTGATTTGTGAATATGCTTCTGAAGAATTTTTTGAATTGGAGTTTTGATTCTTGGCATTCTGTTATTGGGATTTCGTACAGTTCAGTTTAAGATTTTATCACTACTATAATTTAGTTTATTGGACTTGGTTTATACTGTGGTTGACTTGTCAGCTCAACAGGACTCTGCTGTTAGCTTCTGCCTGTGTCTTGGGAGAGTCAGATCTGAAGTGTAGATCTTGTGATCACGGTTAAGCTGGCGGCTACACTGGCCTGGAGGGTTGCTGCACCCAATGGCAGCACGCTTTCCCACAATGACTTGGTAAGATTTCTTTTTAAGTGAGAGTGATGAGAGTAACTGGACTGTTGGAATATACTAAACTTTCATGATCTGAAGTCGAGTATTGGAATAAAGTGTTCCTGGTTTTCATATATTATGGTTGGTCATATCCATGAGTTGCAATTTGTCATCAGTGTCCATTTTGGTTTAATCATTGCTAGTTTTTGGTAAAATAATTTGGACGTGACTTCACGAAATTGGACTTGAGGCAACCTAGTTTGCTTCATCAGTCCACGGTAGAACTCTCCGGCCATTAATTTTCACTGAAAATAGTCCATTTAATTTTCACATTCCATTGACATATAATTTTTGATTTTTTCATGTAATATGGGTTAAGCAATTTCAAAGAACAATTAATTATGCTAAAGTGGGATCTGTTTCACACATTTTCCTGAAATTATTTCTTAAAGTTTTTGAAAGCAGTGATAATTAGTTTTTCATTTTTCTGTATCGGGAAAAAATTATTGAAACTGAGATGGCTTTTCTCTTGCATAATTGCTTCTATGTTATGTTTTAAGAGTTAGCTCAACTGTTTTTCTCCCAAAGAGATCATAAGATCCTGAATGCCATGTGAGCTATCTAGTAGTTCGTATGATTTTACCACTTAATTTAGTGCTATATTCAGTATTAATCTTGCTAGATTGGTTACAAGCAATCACTTTATATTATAACTCCTTAAATTCGATTAGTTATGTGATTATATCCCATGTGCCTTTGGGAATTCTTTCCCACACTGAGTTTATTCAGTTCTACTATAGAAGATAAAGGGGAGACTAAATTTGATTAATCATGTGCTTATATCCCATGTGCCTCTGGGAATTTTTTCTCACACTAAGTTTATGCATTTCTTTTCTATTGTAGGAGAGAAATGGGGAAGCTAAACATTATGACCCAGAGCCTCCAACTCCCCATGCCCTCATGAAACTAAGTTCAAGGTTGGTTGCACGATACTTTGTATTTGTTGAGTTCATGCACAGAATTTATACAGTGTTCGGAGTTATAATTCAGTTAATGGAACTATATGGAAGTAATTCAAAACTCTTACTGCTTCCTAAGTTCTTCCAGGACATTTTAACTTTTGGTGAGACTAAATGCATTCCTTCTTTTGGTGTTTTCAACTTTTAATATTGTTGGTAGTTTAGGCATCACAAGTAGTGCTTCCTTTTCTTATATAAACTGTGGACCATATTTTTTTGTCAGCTACTGCATTGCACAGACTTTGCATTATGCATTTGTTACTTGTTTGTCTGATATCATTTCATGAGTTTATGTTGTGTTAGTCTGGGTGACAATCATCATAGTGTTTCTTTATGTGCAGAGATAGGAGTAGCATGGAGGACCCAGATGGGACATTAGCAAGTGTTGCCCAATGCATTGAGCAATTGCGGCAGAGTTCCTCATCATCACAAGAAAAAGAGAATTCCTTGAGGCAATTGCTTGAGCTAATTAATACACGGGAAAATGCTTTTGGTGCTGTTGGATCACACTCTCAAGCAGTTCCAGTACTCGTCTCTCTTCTTCGGTCTGGATCGCTGGGGGTAAAGATACAGGCCGCTACTGTTCTAGGTTCTCTTTGCAAAGAGAATGAATTGCGGGTCAAAGTATTACTCGGAGGTTGCATTCCTCCACTACTTGGTCTTCTTAAATCAAACTCAACTGAAGGCCAGATTGCAGCAGCGAAGACCATATTTGCTGTTTCCGAAGGTGATTCTAAGGATCATGTCGGCTCCAAAATCTTTTCAACGGAAGGAGTTGTGCCTGTATTGTGGGAACAACTAGAAAAGGGGCTCAAGGCTGGAAATGTGGTTGATAACTTACTAACAGGAGCTTTGCGAAATCTTTCTAGCAGCACTGAGGGATTTTGGTCTGCAACAATTAAAGCTGGAGGAGTCGACACACTCATCAAATTGCTTACAACAGGCCAATCAAGTACTCAAGCAAATGTATGCTTTCTCCTGTCATGCATGATGATGGAGGATGCATCTGTTTGTTCTAAAGTCTTGACTGCAGAGGCCACTAAACTGCTCCTTAAGCTACTTGGACCTGGCAACGAAGCTTCTGTAAGAGCAGAAGCTGCGGCTGCTCTTAAATCTCTTTCTGCCCAGTGCAAAGAAGCCAGGCGGGAGATTGCTAATGCCAACGGTATACCTGTTCTAATTAACGCGACAATAGCTCCTTCAAAAGAGTTCATGCAGGGTGAGTTTGCTCAAGCCTTGCAAGAGAATGCGATGTGCGCACTTGCTAACATATCCGGTGGCCTGTCATTCGTCATCTCAAGTCTTGGTCAAAGCCTTGAATCATGTACCTCTCCTGCACAAGCAGCGGATACATTAGGAGCATTAGCTTCTGCTCTGATGATATATGACAGCAAAGCAGAAAACTCGAGAGCATCAGATTCCATGGAGGTGGAGAAGACATTAGTGCAGCAGTTCAAACCTCGGTCATCCTTTCTGGTGCAGGAGCGTACAATCGAAGCCCTTGCCAGTTTGTATGGGAATCCAGTATTAGCAAGCAAACTTGCAAATTCTGATGCGAAAAGACTGCTTGTTGGTTTGATTACAATGGCGACCAATGAAGTTCAGGAAGAGTTGATAAGATCCCTTCTTGTTCTCTGCAACAATGAAGGTAGTTTGTGGCAAGCCCTTCAAGGTCGCGAAGGGATTCAACTTTTGATATCTCTTCTCGGTCTTTCATCAGAACAGCAGCAAGAGTGTGCTGTCGCATTACTTTGCCTTCTGTCGAACGAAAATGACGAAAGTAAATGGGCTATTACTGCTGCTGGTGGCATTCCCCCACTTGTTCAAATTTTAGAAACAGGATCTGCAAAAGCTAAAGAAGACTCTGCAACAATCCTCGGAAACCTCTGTAATCATAGTGAGGATATTCGTGCCTGTGTTGAAAGTGCTGATGCTGTTCCCGCTTTACTTTGGCTATTAAAGAACGGAAGTCCCAATGGGAAGGAGATTGCTGCCAAGACCTTAAATCATTTGATTCACAAGTCAGATACAGCAACAGTTAGCCAACTCACTGCATTATTAACCAGTGATCTGCCCGAATCAAAAGTTTATGTCTTAAACGCATTAAAAAGTTTGCTCTCTGTGGCCCCTCTGAATGATATGGTGCGTGAAGGTACTGCAGCAAATGATGCCATTGAGACAATGATAAAAATCTTAAGCTCTACCAAAGAAGAGACTCAGGCAAAGTCCGCGTTAGCACTGGCTGGTATATTTGATCTCAGGAAGGACTTGCGTGAAACGAACATTGCTGTCAGGACCCTTACAGCAGTCATGAAACTTTTAAATGTTGAATCTGAAAACATCTTAGTGGAAGCTTCCCGTTGCCTTGCCGCTCTCTTTCTCTCTATTAAAGAGAACCATGATGTGGCTGCTATTGCTAGAGATGCTTTCCCTTTGTTGGCGGTGCTTGCCAACTCTTCAGTATTGCAAGTTGCCGAGCAAGCAGTTTGTGCGTTGGCAAATCTCCTTTTAGACAGTGAAGCTTCAGAAAATCCTGTCCCTGAAGAAATTATTTTGCCTGCCACTAGAGTATTACGTGAAGGCACAAACATCGGAAAGATCCATGCAGCAGCCGCAATTGCTCGGCTTCTCCGTTCTCGTCTGATTGACTCTGCTTTAATTGACTGTGTAAACCGTACCGGAACAGTGCTTGCTCTAGTTTCTTTCCTGGAAACTGCTGATAGTAGATCTGTTGCTATATCAGAGGCTCTGGATGCACTTGCTTTCCTCTCTTGGCCTGTCGGAGATATTGGGAACAGTAAACATGCTTGGGCAGTGCTTGCTGACTACCCTAGTAGCATTACCCCAATAGTTTCTTGTATTACTGATGCCACCCCACTGTTGCAGGATAAGGCTATAGAAATACTATCTCCGCTCTGCCAAGCTCAGCCCCTAGTTCTCGGGAACGCAATTGCCTGTAGCACTGGATGCATTTCATTCGTAGCAAGAAGGGTAGTCAGTTCCTCGAATGCTAGGGTAAAAATTGGAGGAGCCGCACTTCTTGTTTGCTGTGCAAAAGTGAATTATCAAAGTGTTGTTGAAGAATTAAACGGATCTAATTTGCGTGCTTCTCTCGTCCATTCTCTTGTTCGAATGTTAACTGCTGCAGAGTCTTCTCAAGTTGGTGATCAGGGCAACAAAGATATCATTAGCATCTCCAGAACAAATGATGAAGGAAGTGAACATGACTCGGAGAGATGTACATCCGTCATTTATGGTGCCAATATTGCTATATGGCTTCTTTCTGCACTTGCTAGCCGTGATGACAAAAGTAAACTTGAGATCATGGAGGCTGGTGCAATTGAAGTTCTTACTGAGAAAATTTCTCAATCCTTTTTGCAGTATACACAGGTATTCAGTTTACTTCTTTGCTTTAAGTGCAATACCTGATCGATTGTGCAATCAATCAATGATGAAGTTCTTATATTTACTTATGATACCAGTCTAAATAATTTACAAAATTTTCTGGCATATTTTTTAATCAAATTTGCTGCAAATTTTGCAGTCTGACTATAAAGAGGACGGCAGTATCTGGATTTGTGCCTTATTATTAGCCGTCCTATTTCAAGATAGAGATATTATTCGTGCAAATGCAACTATGAAAACAATTCCAGTACTAGCTAACTTGTTGAGGTCAGAGGAGGCAGCTAACAGATATTTTGCTGCCCAAGCTGTGGCCAGTCTGGTCTGTAACGGTAGCAGGGGAACTCTTCTGTCCGTTGCAAATTCAGGGGCAGCAGCAGGACTCATTTCCTTGCTCGGTTGTGCTGATGCTGATATATTTGACCTTCTAGAATTGTCGGAGGAGTTTGCTTTAGTTCGTTATCCTGATCAAGTTGCTCTTGAGAGATTGTTTAGGGTTGATGACATCAGGACTGGCGCAACTTCTAGGAAAGCGATACCAGCCCTTGTTGATTTGCTTAAACCTATTCCAGATCGCCCCGGGGCACCTTTTCTTGCTCTTGGACTTCTAATTCAGCTTGCTAAAGATTGTTCTTCAAATCAAACTGTTATGGTAGAGTCAGGGGCCTTAGAAGGGTTGACCAAATATCTCTCTCTGAGCCCACAAGACGCGTATGAGGAAGCTGCTACTGATTTACTGGGCATTCTATTTAGCACAGCTGAGATACGGAGACACGAATCTGCATTTGGTGCTGTCAGTCAACTTGTAGCCGTTCTGCGCTTAGGTGGAAGAGCAGCGAGATACAGTGCGGCTAAAGCCTTGGAAAACTTGTTTTCCGCTGACCATGTAAGGAACGCAGAATCTTCCAGGCAAGCTGTTCAACCGTTGGTCGAAATTCTGAATACGGGGTTGGAGAAGGAGCAACACGCTGCTATTGCTGCTTTGGTTAGGTTGCTGAGTGAGAACCCGTCGAGAGCCCTTGCTGTTGCTGACTTTGAGATGAATGCCGTTGATGTGCTATGCAGGATTCTTTCGTCAAACTACTCGATGGAGCTGAAGGGTGATGCTGCTGAGTTGTGCTGCGTGCTTTTTGGAAACACGAGAATAAGATCTACTCTAGCTGCAGCACGTTGTGTTGAGCCTTTAGTTTCTCTCCTTGTTACCGAGTATAGTCCAGCTCATCATTCAGTTGTCCGTGCATTAGATAAACTCTTAGATGATGAGCAGCTGGCGGAACTTGTTGCTGCACATGGTGCTGTTATCCCTCTCGTAGGTCTTCTACATGGTCGGAATTATTTGCTCCACGAGGCTATATCTAGAGCTCTTGTTAAGTTGGGGAAAGATAGGCCTGCATGCAAGATGGAAATGGTGAAAGCTGGAGTAGTTGAGAGCGTGCTCGATATACTTCACGAAGCACCAGATTTCCTCTGTGCTGCATTTGCTGAATTGCTCAGAATACTTACAAATAATGCGACCATAGCGAAAGGTCCGTCAGCAGCGAAAGTAGTCGAGCCTCTCTTCCTATTGCTGACAAGATTGGAGTTTGGACCTGATGGACAACATAGTGCACTCCAGGTGCTTGTGAATATTCTAGAGCATCCACACTGCCGTGCCGATTATACCCTCACATCCCAGCAAGCTATAGAACCTCTCCTACCTTTACTCGACTCTCCCGCTTCAGCAGTGCAGCAATTGGCAGCTGAGCTTCTGTCCCACCTGCTTTTGGAGGACCATCTTCAGAGAGACCCTCTAACACAGCAGGTGATTGGTCCCCTGGTACGTGTTCTTGGTTCTGGCGTTCCTATTTTGCAACAGAGAGCTGTGAGGGCTCTTGTCTGCATTGCAGCAACATGGCCAAATGAAATCGCGAGAGAGGGTGGTGTGAGTGAGCTTTCCAAAGTAATACTTCAAGCGGACCCGAGCGCCTTGTGGGAATCTGCTGCTTCTGTGTTATCCAGTATTCTGCAGTTTAGTTCCGAGTTCTATTTGGAAGTACCCGTGGCAGTTTTGGTCAGGTTGCTTCGTTCAGGCTCGGAGAGCACAGTTATTGGTGCACTGAACGCACTTCTAGTGCTGGAGAGTGACGACTCTACCAGCGCAGAAGCAATGGCTGAAAGTGGAGCAATTGAGGCACTTCTCGATATTCTTAGGAGTCATCAGTGTGAGGAAACAGCTGCTAGGTTACTCGAGGTGTTGTTAAACAATGTGAAGATTAGGGAATCTAAAGTTACCAAATCTGCAATTGTACCGTTGTCTCAATACCTTTTGGATCCCCAAACCCAAGGTCAGCAGGCGAGGTTGCTTGCAACACTTGCTCTCGGTGATCTTTTCCAGAATGAGGCTCTTGCTCGAACAGCAGATGCTGTTTCGGCTTGCCGTGCGTTAGTGAATCTTCTTGAGGATCAACCTACAGAAGAAATGAAAGTAGTAGCTATATGCGCTCTACAGAACCTTGTTATGTACAGCAGATCAAATAAAAGGGCAGTTGCGGAAGCTGGTGGCGTTCAGGTTGTGCTCGATCTGATTGGTTCAAGTGACCCTGAAACGTCAATACAGGCCGCAATGTTTATCAAACTTCTTTTCTCTAATAATACTATACAAGAATATGCTTCGAGTGAAACTGTCAGAGCTATAACAGGTAAATCTCCTCGTCTCTTAGTCATGCTGAGGTTTGCTTAGTTCTGATGTGTGTGAAAATATTTAAATTAGTTTGGCCTGTCTCTTGCTACCCGTCTTCATAAAATGTTGCCTTGCATTGGCTCCTGCATGGGCATGGCTGTTTTTTCTCGGTTCTGATGATGAGAATAGTTTGCAAGACCGTCCCATCTCACCCACACGTGCTTCATACTAAGCCTTACTAGGTCATTCTGCCGATACTCTTGATGCATATGCATGAAAATGGGCTTGGCAGGATAAGAACTAAAATGTCTTCCTCACGAGGGAAATATTTGTCTTGATGGTTATATCTGAATTAGTTATCTAAATATTACGGTTAGTTACAAAACTACCCTTAATATTTAGTCTAATTACAAAAAAACCCAACTATCTTTCAAAATTACAAATACTACAACAACAACAACAACAAACTATTAATCTTCATACGGAATATCGCGCCATCGAAAAGCCATATTTTCGTTTATTTGAAATTGTCATGTTTAACCATCATTTCAAGTGGTTTTTCCACTTTTGATTTGTGTGAAACTACCTTCTAAACGTCGCACGGTGATGAATTGAGATAATCGTTGTTTCTCTAGTTTCATGTCCCATTTTGTTTCTAATGTGTTCATTTCTTAAAATCAACATGTACATCATCCATCTTAGCAAATCTCTCGTTAATCACAAAATCATACTCCTTTCAAGATTTAATTGTAATACCTGAAGGGGGTTTTGCAATTTAAAAGATAATTGGGTTCTTTTTGTGGTTAGGCCAAGCCTCAAGGGTAGGTTTTATAATTATCCGTAAATATTATCAATTTTTGCAAGATTTACTTGAAACACATTATTCGTTAAGCTTTCTGAGCTGGCAATTGGATATGCAAAGTTAAAAATAGGGATAATTACAAAAACACCCCTGAGGTTTGGGTTAATTACAAAAAAAAACTAGAGATGTTTCAAAATTACAAAAAACCCCTTCAAGTTTCATTTTGCCTTAAATTTAAGGGGGGTAACTGTAATATTTTTGTAAATGTGAGGGTTTTTTTTGAAATGTTTTTGAAAATCACCGGGAATATGTAAAGACATAATCAAATCTCAAGGTTTTTTTTTTTTTATAATTTTTAAAGAACTCTGGGTTTTTTTGTAATTAGCCCAAACCTCAGGGGTGTTTTTGTAATTATCCCTTAAAAATATGCAAATATTTACTAATCCCACCTGCTGTACATCCAGCTTCTTTCATTATGTTTGTGCTGAATTAATATCTAGTTACGGCCATATATTCTTCTGCCTCCAATTTCTTGATTCTCAATGACTTAATAATGCCCTGCTGCTCTTGTAGCTGCAATTGAGAAAGACTTGTGGGCTAGTGGTACAGTAAATGAAGAGTATTTGAAGGCCCTCAATGCACTATTTGGAAACTTCCCCCGTCTAAGAGCCACCGAACCTGCAACACTAAGTATTCCTCATCTCGTCACCTCTCTTAAGACTGGATCGGAGGCCACTCAAGAAGCTGCCTTGGATGCATTATTTCTTCTCAGGCAGGCCTGGTCAGCTTGTCCAGCTGAAGTTTCTCGAGCGCAGTCTATTGCTGCTGCAGACGCAATAACCTTATTACAATACTTGATCCAGTCGGGCCCTCCTCGTTTCCAGGAGAAAGCGGAATTTTTGCTGCAGTGTTTGCCAGGAACGCTCACGGTGATAATCAAGAGAGGAAATAATATGAGGCAATCGGTTGGGAACCCGAGTGTCTACTGCAAGCTTACCCTTGGAAATACTCCGCCACAGCAAACCAAGGTATGAAGTCATACTTCTTTTTCTAACTCGTTCTTTTACGGTGCTGTTAGTCGGAATGACCTTTTATCTTCTATATGTTAATGCTAATCAACATAATTTTTGAGGATAATTACAACCCGGGGGGGGGGCTTGGGCTAATTACAAAAAACTCCGAAAATCTCGAAAAACCCTTGATGTTTTATTCCGTTCTTACATTTCCCCCTTCAGAAACGAAAAATATTTCAACCCCCCTCCCCTCAATACAAGTACCCCCTCAAATTTTAGACATAATAAAACCTGAGGGGGCTTTTTGTAATTTTGAAATATCTCTTGAATTTTTTTTAATTAGCCCAAAGCTCAGGGATAATTATTTTTTGGGATAATTACAAAAACACTCCTGAGGTTTGGGTTAATTACAAAAAAACCCAGACATGTTTCAAAACTACAAAAAACTCCTTCAACTTTCGTTTTGTCTTAGGGGGTAACTGTAATATTTTTGCAAATGTCGGAGTTTTTTTTGAAATGTTTTTCAAAAATCACGGGACAAATGTAAGACGGAATCAAACTTCAAGGGTTTTTTGTAATTTTCATAGAACTCTGGGTTTTTTTTTAATTAGCCCAAACCTTAGGGGTGTTTTTGTAATTATCCCTTATTTTTTTTAATTATCCCTAATTTTTAGGTTAAATTAAGTTAGCTTGTTTATGTTAGTGAAATGTGTGCTACCTCTACCCTTAAATCTAATTTTTGATATCAAATTGGTCACAATGATGCTGCATTTACTGTGACGACTGCAGCAGTCGTCGGATGGATATCATCACTATTACATGCTGAAAATGGATTATGCCACTTGAACATGCACTTTAAGCCTAAATTAAAAATGTTATTTGCTGTCAGGTTGTATCAACTGGTCCCAACCCAGAATGGGATGAGAGCTTTGCTTGGTCCTTTGAAAGTCCTCCTAAGGGCCAGAAGCTTCACATTTCATGCAAGAACAAGAGCAAAATGGGGAAGGTAAAACGAGTCGAACTTGATAAGAGTATAGTGGGATTTTCCGGATTCTCATATATTCCTTTTGTCTTTTCCGTGTGCTAATAATCACTTCCTTACTGTGCAAACAGAGCTCGTTCGGAAAAGTGACTATCCAAATCGACCGTGTAGTCATGTTAGGTGCAGTTGCCGGGGAGTACACATTACTGCCTCAAAGCAAAAGTGGACCTTCAAGGAACTTGGAAATAGAATTCCAGTGGTCTACTGGCTACTGCTAAGGTTTCAACAGTTTAACCTGCAAAGTAGAGTTATTATGTGGCATTTTACAAATTACAGATTTTATTTTAGTTTATTTTTTTGATTTTTTCTATAATTTTTATTGTGTTGGTGTAATATAGTTTTGATGTATTCTTTTGTAATTTGAGGGTTTTCTTTTTTCTCATTTTATTTTTGTTTTATTGGGAACAGAAATGGACTGATGATGGTTTAGATCTTTTGTAACCACAATTTGTTTGGTTAATGTTAAATCATGATTTTTGAGCATATGTAAAAGAATTTAATCCAGTGTAGCTGGAAACTGGAAGAAGGCAAAAGCAATGCTGGTAGGTTTGGAAAATAAATCAGATTATTCCAATACTTGATATTGATCATGAAAACCCTTGTTCTAGTTTTCTTTTATTTGTTAATTCAACAAATCAAGTTTAAACACGTTTTGTGGTTGGAAAAGATATAAAACTCGGTTCAAATTTGACTGAATTAGTAAACGGATGACAAAATATACATAAGAATATCAACTCGAGCTCGATGTTTGTTTACATTTGTTTAAACTCGATCCGATTACCAATCAAATCAACATAAATTACAAAGGTTGATAAACATTTAAAAAGTCTAACAAGTAACATGTTCGATTCGACTCGATTCATTTGCATGTCTAATGGTGGAGGTGTCTTTGGGTTTCAATGACATTTAGTAAATAATAGGGATAATTACAAAAACACCCCTAATGTTTGGCCTAATTACAAAAAAACTTAGAGTTCTTTGAAAATTACAAAAACAAACCTTGATTTCGTCTTACATTATTCCCGGTGATTGTTGAAAATATTTCAAAAAAAACCCTGACATTTGCAAAAATATTACAGGTAACCCCCTTAAATTTAAGACGATTTTTTTTTTGTAATATTGAAACATGTCTGGCTTTTTTTGTAATTAACCAAACCTCATGGGTGTTTTTGTAATTATCCCCAAAATAATATTTTGAACCTTTTGTTCTCCAAGTAAATTTTCATTAAGGAAATAATCTGTTTGCCTAACAACCTGAGTCTGGTTCAGCTGTTTCCTGTTTTTAAGGAAACATTATTGTTTTCTTCTGTTTTATGTTGAAGTACCCTTTTTTTTTTTGGAAATGAAAATACATTACAATTTACAGCACATGAGTCCTAAAATGACAACCTGGTTAACCGTTAATGGCCTGCTGTCTTTTTCTATAAATAGAAACTCACCTAAAAATGCTACGCTATTTTCAACTTATGTCATTTCAATGATTAGATGATTATTTTTAGACCTAATTTGGACATATCTTTGTTGTTTTTTTATCGAGAAATTTATTTGGTAAAATCGTTTCAAATCATTATTTTTTTTGTTTTGGTATGTCAAAACACTAAATTGAATTAATCCAAATTCGATTCAATTATTACTAAATTCTTTTTTTTTTTTGATTAGCAATTCGATTAATCAATATGTTTTTTTCTTCTAAAAAATAATAAAATCATAATTGTACTTTTGATTTACTCTCCTACCTTAGAGAGTATCCAAATAAAAAATAGGGGTGATTACAAAAACTACCCTTGAGGTTTGAGGTAATTACAAAAAAAAATCCAGAGAAGTTTCAAAATTATAAAAATCCCACAAGGTTTGATTATGTCTTAAATTTACGGAGAACAGTAATATTTTTACAAACGCCAACTCCGGGTCCTCTAAAACTCACAGACTCAACAACAATGAAATTTGTATTTTTTTTTTTGTGTATTTTTATGATTTATGGAATTTTTTTTTTTTTTTTTGAGCAAGATGATTTATGGAATTTGAGTATGTCATGAATGATGGATTTGACCACCGAAAACCACAGAAACAGAATTTCTTGTTTGGTCTTTATTACACGGCCGTGCTTATTTATTACATGGGTCTGCAATGCCTAACGTTGAAGCTCAAGTGGTATCGCTCACCCAGGGAATGATATTGATAGGATTCAAACTTTGTATTTTTTAGTTTTTTTTAAATTTATCCCTTCCCTGCAACCACTACTCCCAACTTACTAAAAAAATATGCGTAATGTTGAGCTACAAATTTTTGTAAGTTTTACTCCTATCATTTTACATTTTTTTGTAAGTTTTACTCCTATCATTTTACTTATTGAGTGTAATTTGCAACACATTAATTTTAGGGATAATTACAAAAGACCCCCTAGGTTTGGGCTAATTACATAAAAACTCAGATATGTTTCAAATTACAAAAACCCCATCAGTTTGATTATGTCTTAAAGTTACAGGGTAAGTGTAATATTTCTAAAAATATTAGGGAGGAGGAGTTCTGAATTATTTTTTGCTTCAAATGGGAAAATTGTAAGTAGAATTAAACCTTAAGATTTTCTTCTTTTTTTTTTGCATTTTTTTTAATTAGCCCGTACCTCAAGTTTTTTTTTTCTAATTTATCCTTAATTTTATGACACCAGTGATTTTCTTGGGCCATTTTTCTCATTTTAAATTGTAATGATGAATTCACTAGTAGTTATTACATGATGTATTTAAATAATATGAATCATATGAGACATAGAATAAAATAAGAGATCTGAACTGCCAATTTCTTGCTATTTGGACCAATTGAGATACCTATATAAGTAGTAGACTCAGAAAGAAAATAATTCAAAATTAGTTCAGCAAAAAAGTTTAGGATATATAGCAGCTTTGTCATAATCTTTTCCTATCCCTTTTTAACTTCTTTTTTTGCTCTTCCCTTTTCATGTTTTTGGAGGCAAGAAAAGAATCATTTTTCTCTAAAGTTTGTTGCAACTTTGTTTAATTTAAAAGTAGTTTGTTTCATATATTCTCAAATTCATTTTTCTTGAATTTTTTTTCTTAAGTTAGAAGAATAAGAATATGGGTGTATTAGGTACTTTGGAGTACATATCTGAGATTATGAGCAATGGTCATAAACACATGAAGAAGAAGAAGAAGAATAAACAGTTTCAGACAGTAAACCTTAAAATCAGAATGGATTGTGATGGCTGTGAGCTAAAAGTCAAGAATGCCTTGTCTTCTTTAAATGGTATATTCTAAACTGTATTTTTAATTTTCTGAAGGGATATTACAAAAATTACCCCCGAGGTTTAGGTTAATTACAAAAAAACCCATATATGTTTGAAAATTACAAAAAACCCCTTGAGGTTTGATTCAGTGTTAAATGTAAGGCAATAATTGTAATGTTTTTACAAATGTAATGGGGATATGTTTGAAATGTTATTGCTTATGAAGGGGTAAAATATAATACATAATCAAATCTCAAGGGATTTTTTCGTAACTAACCCAAACCGCATGGGTGGTTTTTGTAATTATCCTTTCTGAAATGAAAATATTTTAATTATGTGGCATTTGGCAACATTAACTGCCCTTGTTAAACATTCAGCTATATTTCAAATTTACAGGTAACCCCTTGATGATGTTTGTGTATGTTTTTATTAAAATCTTTATAAAGGCGCAAGAAAAATTGCAAAATTGGTACTGAAAGTAAGGGAATTGTCAAAATTGGCCGTGTTCGTATTTAACTTTAAATTTCATCATGTAAGTTTTAAAATTGTTCAATTTTAGTTCTATTGCAAAATCACCGGAAATTGATACATGACTTGTACGTGATCCCCTGAAAATCTTTATTATTATTTTTTTGGGGCTATTTTTGTGGCATGACAGACATAAATCCACATCACCAATTCTGCAATTTTGCCAGAAGGCCGTAGAAATGCAAAATGTCTTCAAGAATACACAAATATATTCTCATATTTTGACCACCTTAAATTTATGCTGCATGAAACACATAAAACTGATGTGTATATGTTCTAAATTTGATTTTTCTGAGAAAAAAAAAATGATTGTGGGCAGGGGTGAAATCTGTGGAGATAAACAGGAAACAGCAGAAGGTGACAGTAACAGGATATGTAGAGCCAAGCAAAGTGTTGAAGAAGGCAAAAGCAACCGGAAAGAAGGCGGAGATATGGCCGTATGTGCCGTACAACCTGGTGGCTCAGCCGTATGCTCCGGCGGCCTACGACAAGAAGGCACCACCTGGATTTGTCAGAAAAATTGATAATCCACAAACAAATAATGGTGCTGTTACCAGATTTGATGAACCCTATATTACTACTATCTTCAGTGATGACAATCCAAATGCTTGCTCTATCATGTAATTACAAAGATTAGTCACTTTAGTAGTACTAATTAATTTGCAGTCTGTAATTTTTTTTTTTGGAGTTTTCTAAATTTGGAATTATAAAGATTTTTGATAGTATTATGGTGGTTTATGTATCATAAATAGTTATTAACTACTTTTCAATATCGACAAGGGATAATTACAAAAGCTACCCCTGATGTTTGGGGTAATTACAAAAGAACCCAAAGAAGTTTCAAAATTACAAAAAATAACTCCCTTAGGTTTGATTATGTCTTAAATGTAAGGGGTAACTATCTCTTTTTACAAATGTAAAGGCGGTAACTATAATATTTTTACAGTTACCCCCTTAAATTTAAGATATAATCAAACCTCAAGAGGTTTTTTTTTTGTAATTTTCAAAACTTCTGGATCTTTTTGTAATCGGCCCAAACCTCTTTTTTTTTTTTTTTTTTTGGTAATTATCCCTAGAGATTATCAAATCATAATTTTCAATGTAAATTGTTGTGACTGACATTTTTCTTCAGGCAGAAGCAATTAACCCCACATTTTACAGTTAATTGCAGATAAGCCTTATAAAAGTAGCACAAACATCATGAGTAAACACAAGTATCATATTGATGAATGCAACTTCAAAAGCTACACAGTAAAGTGATCTATCATGAATGTATATGGAATAACATATAAAGTTCACTCGTTCTAGGTTTTAACTGCCTAAATGCCGATATATTTCTCTTTTGATCAAGTGGGATCACCAATACATCTTGTTGATATAAGCAACACAATTTCCAGGCTGACGGGGGCAAGCAGCAAGATTAGTATCGCAGCAGGAATTTGCCTAGAGATCCTGTGCTTGCTTATATTTTGCATCAGGAAATCAAATCTATATTTTGATCTCGTCTTACATTTTCTCCTTCATAAGCAAAAAAACATTTCAAAACCCACCATGATATTTATAAAAATATTACAGTTATCCCTTAAACTTAAGACAAAATCAAACATGAGGGATTTTTTTGTAATTTTGAAACATTTCTGGATCTTTTTGTAATTTGGCTGAACCTCAGGGGTGTTTTTGTAATTATCCCTAAAATATTTTGTAAGATGTTTTGAAAGGCTAGAACACATAAAAAAGCGTTTGGTAGAACTTTTAGTAAATAAGCTCCTAAAATAAATATTAGAAACTCAAAATTCCTTAGGAAAATGAGGAGTTCCTGCACCTTTAATTTTGAAATGTTAACAAACTTATTAAATTTTGATCATATTCACAAAATTCCAATTGCTAGTATCTACATGATCTTATTTTATTCAAACACTTCAAAACATAATTTTAAAATAAGATCTCGCATCTTATAAGTTTCAAAAACATTTTTAAGATGTGTGAGATCTTGTACAACCATCATCAAAATCTTCAATGCAGTATTTTCTCTGTTATTAGAATTTCATGCTCATATGAAGGCAATATAAGCAGAAATGTAAACTCTTGAGAAATACATCATGGGCATGGCACGCTTACACCGATCAAAAATGGGAATCTGAAATACTCAACAGCCACTTCTATTTTGAAGGTTATTGAACAGGAAAAAAAATTATACAAGAGATCAGTAAGAAACTCACTTCATTGTGACGCTTAAGTTTCTCTTTACATTTTTCCGCAGAAATTACCAACTCTTCATTTTCTGTTTCCCGAGTAGACATTGACAAAATTGACGTCATATACAAGTGTTGCATTTGCAGGTATGTTACAGTCCCCTGTGCCAAAAATGTAAATGTGTTAGAATTAGATAATTGCGGCAAAAATAATTCGGTTCTTTCGAAAGCATCCAAAATCCTCCAAGTGTTTGCACCCAAAGGCTGGATAACATGATGGAACAAGATCAGATAAGACATTTCAGGTGTACAGATATTGTGTGCCCAAACAAAAATGAATATCAAACATGTCGGAAAAATGCGATTTTCACCTGAAAAACAGCCTGCTGGTTCAGGTCCATATGCCAACTGTGGAGGGATGTGAAGTTTCCTCTTTCCACCTGAGTAAAAAATGTAAAAGTGAATTTTCTACGGTTACATAAAACCGAATAAATATTACACTGCTGAATAAGTGGAAAATGAAGATTGTTGATAATTTGCATCTTACCAACTTTCATTGGCGGTACACCTCCACCACCTAAGATGCCCTGATCCAATCCTCTAATGACCTGGACAGATAAAACACTTACGACTTGGATAAATACGTGCACAAGATCAATCTGTAGTCTTATCTTTTTATTAAGTTAGGAGTATTGGTTGGAGGGGAGGGAATACATTTCAAAGAAACTGAAAGATACCGGTTCAAAATACCCTGACTTGAGCTACAAGCTGGGATGGTTCAATTTGTAGTCTTATGAAACTACAAATCCTCAATGAAAATCATGGACAAAATATAGGTTAAAAACGACATCAGAAATCGGCATAGACTGCGTCATTGACTGGCTGTTCACAAAAGCCCCAATGCACATTTAGTTGAAATTCCTCAAAATCGAAATTAAATAATTTGAAGTTCACAATCCCACTATAATACTTTTGGTGCACTAACCAGGGATCACGTCTCTTCAACACACACTCCTGCATCTAATCGAACTATACTCACATCATGTAAATAATGCAAGAGTCAGAAATGGTAAATTACCTTGCCCATGCCAAGGCGCATAGTAAGGGGCCTCGCGCGTTTATATGTACTGTCAAATACTATCCCATCAGCAAACCTTGCAGTGTAGTGGACCTACATTAACAAAATATACGGTAAAGGAGAGTTTTTTTGGTGCTAAGAGGTAAATGTTCAAAAACTTAAATGAAAAAAAATTTAAGACTCTCACAAGTCACATCTATACAGATAAAGATAATGCCTGTCTAATCTAAATAAATTCAATGTAAATCATAAAAACATGATCACCCGCTCTTCATAGACCGATATGGTTGTTAGATTAGGCCAGCAGAACTGTTCAATCATTTGCCCACTCAAAATGTACATAAGAGCGCCTAGGTTTTTTAGCACTTCCCATGATGTCAAAATGTTTTTTGGCCATTTTTTGAAACACATGTTTTTTAACCATTTGAGTACGTGAAAAATCCAATTTGCCCTTGAGTCAATTTTATATCGTCGATTACTATAGCTCGACACTTTTAATTCGACACTGTAGACTGTAACTCGATTTCTGTGTTCAAACTTGTGTTTTTTCTTCCTCGTAAAATTGGACAAATTTTTTTAATATCTATTATGAAATTCCATTAATAAACGAAATATTGAAGGAGCTTAATACCATTTTTGAGATACCATGGATCCCTAGAATGCACAATGTTCATTTTTTTTTAAAAAGTTTGAAAAAAAAGTAAGAGGATATATATATATATATAAATAAGTGAAAGAGAAATATAAATAGACCAAATATCAAACAAACATGCTAGAATTGTATGAATGTCTTCTTCAAAACGAAAAATATATATATTTTTTTAAATAAGTTAGAGTCTTGGTTAGAGGGAATATATAAATTTCAAAAAAATGAAAGATCAAAGTTCAACATTAATACTCTTATAAAGGGTGATTGATACATGCACTTCTAGATCAATGTGGTCGATAAAAAATATTTGTTTTCAAAAGACACTAATTTTCATTTTTTTATTATAAAGTGGTCATTTTGACCTATCACCATTAAACCACGTAAGACAATTCAATGAGACTTCATAATCCATATCAAAATAACCAAAAATTGTCCCCAAATTAAGAATTTAAACTTATTGAACATTCAACAGACAATTGGAATATTGGATCATTTAAAAACTTAATGTGTTAAAGAGGAAGGCCATTTTATTTAAATTTCACATTTCTTCAAAATTAAAATTTTGTGCTTATACCCACTGTTTTAAAAATTTTCCTAATCTCGATTAGTTTCAACACTAGATGGTCTATATATTATCATTCGATTGAAACCCGCCTAATCCCATCTCATTAAAATTTAATATTTCTGAAAACTAGCATCTACCTACCGCTTTTTAGAACACTGCTTATACCATAATGAAAATGATATGAAACTCACATTAATAAGCTGAGCAAACGGAACCTCCTCTCCCGATCCAACAACCACATCGCAGTACCCAAGGCCCGAACGCACAAAATTGAGCTCACACGAAGGCTCCGAAACGGTGGCGTAGTATTCTATCCTGGTGGCGTCAGCCTCCAAAGGAGCGGCGGCGGCCACCGCTGCAGCGGCGAAAAGCCCGGCTGCAACTCCAATCATCTGCTTCTTGAGGTTGCTGGCAGGGGTAGTACTAATGCTAGAACACGAAGCAGTGGCTCTGAAATTTTGGAGAGTGCGAGGCTTTGGGGTTAAAATGGTTAACTGAGAGGCTGCCGCCATTTTTGTTTCTTGGATTGGTTGGATTGTAACTGAAATTTGGGATTGGGATTGGAATTGGGGGTTTTGTTTTGTGCTATCTGCAATTTGTGGGCTGGGTGGAAGTTGAGGGATAACGGGTATTTTTGGAGTGAAAAATGTGAGTGAAGGACCAATGACCATGACAAATCTCGAATTGGAAAATCATTTGTAATTATTGAAAATTTGTATCTAGGATATTATTCGAAATAATTTAGTTGTACAACAAAATTCGTCTGTATAATTTGAGATTAATTAGGAAATGTATTTCTATAGAATCCAGTGTTATAAAAAAGATTAGGTCTTTAGTTGGGCGACAGGTTGGGAGGCTTAGCGCTTTAGCGCTTGGCTGAGCTGACGACCGAAAATGCGGGATTAAATTAAGCTTAGTCGGAAAAAAATTGTAGACGGACAAAAGAAACCTAACGCATAAGCGGAGATTTTTAAAACAATATAAAATCTAACACACTTTAGTGAGACGACTATCATTAAATTTTCTTAAAAAATTCAGGGCTCGTATGTTTGTGTTTTTATTGAGACTTTTCATTTTCACTATTTTAATTGAAAATTTTGAACCTCCAAGGGTTGGCCTAGCGGCCTTGAGGTTGTAGTTGCACTTAAAGGTCATGGATTCAAACCTTGACTATCGCGGAGTGAGGGGTTGGGGTTTGGAAGTGTGGAATCTGTGCCCCGGCTAGTGTGAAGATACTCTGGATCATAAAAAAAAAATTGAAAATTTTGGATTGTATTGGCTTTTGTGTGGTTGTTATCATGAGGAGGTCTGCATTGTGGTGAAATTTAAGGTTACGTTTGGTTGAAATTCAAATATTGAGAATATATAATTAGAAAATGAGATGATGTTTGGTTAAATATTTTAGTGATTAATTTTATGCACGAAAGTACATGATAGTCTTGGTAAAAGTAAAAATATGTTTTTGGATGTGTTTCTAAAATTCCATTTTCACATACATGAGTTTTATTAATTGGGAAGGCCACGAGTTGGTGATGCGATAGTGTGGATGTGATTGAATGATAATATAATAGAATATATCTAAAAATAGATTGAAAATTGTAGGAATAATTGAATAGTGAGTTTTAGATCGAACGTAGATATCGAAATGAGTTGTTATATTTCATAAAATTATATAAAAATAGAAAAACACATTAATATCGTTTCAACACCCAACAAAAGAATTCTCAAAAAAGAAAAATCAAAGTAGACATGGAGATTAAATAAATGAAATTTGCTTTGCTAATAAACATGAATATATATATATATATATATATATAATAACACAAGAAATTTATATATGTTGTGATAAATTGTGTATTAATCTTAATGTCATTTTAATACCAAATCTCGCACATCAGTAAAATAGTGTGCAAGGAATGTCGAATTTTTAGTACAAAATGATAATATTATTACACTTTATAAAACCTTAAAAACCGAATAGTCTTTGATTATTGAAAAATATCAATTAAACTTGAACTCGAACAATTTCCATTAATTATAAGCTCATTGCTTAGAGAAGATCTTGTGAGTCAAAATTGTCATCAAGAAGCAAGTCTTCCCACTCCCATAAACCACTCTTTTGTACTTTAGATGTCCAAACTGTGTCTTCTTCAAGACTACCCTGATATTCACACCAAGAAAAGAGTCTCAATATAATTTGTTGGGCTAATTACAAAAAGAACCCTGAGATTTGGGCTAATTACAAAAACCCCCATGAACTTTAATTTTGTCTTAAATTTTAGGGGGTAACTGCAATATTTTTTAAAAGTCAGGTTGTTTTTTAAAAATATGTTTTGCTTATAAAGGGAAAAAAATGTAAGATAGAATCAAACCTCAAGGTTTTTCTTTGTAAATTTCAAAAAACTATGGGCTTTTTTGTAATTAGCCCACACCTCGGATTCTTTCCATGATTTGTGACATATTTATGGATGAGAAAAATAATTAGGGATAATTACAAAAACACCCCCAATATTTTGGCTAATTATAAAAAATCCAGAGATGTTTCAAAATTACAAAAAACCCCCTCAAGTTTGATTTTATCTTAAATTTAAGGGGATAGATGTAATATTTTTACAAATATAAGGAGGGTTTTTGAAATATTTTTTATTTATAAAAGGGGAAGATGTAAGCGGAATCAAAACTTAAGGATTTTTTTTTGCCAGTTTAAAAAATTTCTGGATTTTTTCGTTATTAGCCCTAACCTGAGGAGTTTTTATGTAATTACCCCAAATAATTATGTATTTTGACAACTAAAATCTTTGATGTTTACCTCTGGAAGAAGATTATCAAATTGTGTCTCTTTGAAAACTTCCTTGTCATCTTGATGGACATTATATGGAGCTTCAGATTGAATATCACTATTATGTATTTCATTGGAGTTGATGATTCTGCAACAATCTTCATCATCTACAATATTGTCATTGTTGCAATCCTTGTTAAGTTGGCCAATTTGATCTTGTGCCTCCATGTTTATGAATTGGTTCAAGTTTGGATTTGCACATTGCAGGCCAGTTCCCATCTCATCATAGAGGGATTGCGGTATTTCCACTTTGCTAGCATTAGTTGTGACTGTCGTTACAGATGTGAATCTATGAAAAAAGTCGAAAGTAAACAAAAATTTACCAACCCCTTCTTGATTAAGTCGCATTATAACATGAAGGAAACTATTTATTAATGATATGACTTTCATAAAATTAACTATAACTATTAAAAATGTCGTTATAAATGTGAATCTATTGAAAAAAGTCGAAAAAGATAAATATTTTTAACTATTTGTCGTGCTTTAAATAGAAATTTCACCAAACTTATTCTTGCTTCTGTCGCATTATAACAAAAAATGAAACTATTTATGATTCATATGGCTTTCGTAAAATTAACCACTACTATTTAGAAAAAGAATTATAGATGTGAATCTATTGAAAAAAAAAATCGGAAGATAATTTTTTTAACTATTTGTTGTGCTTTAAATATAAATTTTACCAACCCTTAATTAATTTTTTTAATTATTCAATTTTAATTTAGTTATTGAAATTCACACCATGCCAAATTTACCTTGGACCTTGGATGTTGCATGAGCTCTGGGAAGACACAAGAATTGCATCTGAAACAATTACCTATACAAAATTTAATTTTCAGTTGGGTATCAATTTCAATTTTCAATGGTTATCATCAGGAACGGAGCTAGACCCAAAACATTGGGGGCTGAAAATTTTTGGGGGCTAAATCAGTAAAAAAATAATATTTAGTACTAAAAATTAATATTTTAAATTAAAATATACATATAAATAATTGAATTTCAAAAAAAAAAATTGTTTTCTTGGGGGAGGGGGCTTGACTATCAATAACATATAAATTTCCAAAAAAAAAATCTTACGACGTATCAAGAGGTATTATTAATCCATGGATTAATATTATTTTGCTCATGGAAATTGAGTAAGGGTTCATCCACCATTAAGGATTGCTGTAAATAATACAAATATAAATTCTTTCTTCATAATCAAACATTAAAAATGATTAAAAATTCTAGGGATAATTACAAAAACACCCCTAAGGTTTGGGATAATTACAAAAAAACCAGAGTTATTTGGAAATTACAAGAAAAAAACTATTGAGGTTTGATTCCGTCTTACATTTTTCCCGATGATTTTAAAAAATAATTCAAAAAGACACTGACATTTACAAAAATATTACAGTTACCCCCTTAATTTATGGCAAAAAGAAATCTGAAGGAGTTTTTTGTAGTTTGAAACATATCTGGGTTTTTTTGTAATTTACCCAAACATCAGGGGTGTTTTTGCAATTATCCCAAAAATTTAATGTACTTATAAACATACCTGTAATGGAATATGGGATGGTTGGAATTGAGCATCAGACGTTGAAATAATTTCTGGATCGATTATGTTTGGGGCATCTAAAATTGGAAAGTTGCACATATTTGAAGGGATTGGAAAATTAGGTATATTTGATGGCCCGAACTTCTCATTTGTTGTGTATTTTGCTTGATCATATAAGTCTTGAAATATGGTCTCTCGAAATCTAGCACTATAAATTAAGAAGACCAACAAAATTAGTATCTTTATAAGGGATAGTTACAAAAGACCCCATGAGGTTTGACCTAATTACAAAAAAACCCAGCTAACTTTCAAAATTACATGAGGTTTGATTCAATATTAAAATTAAGGGGTAAACTGCAATGATTTTATAAATATGAAGGGGGATTTTGAAATATATTTTGCTTATAGAGGGGTTAAATATTAAACAAAATAAAACCTCAGGGTATCTTTTGTAATTTTGAAAGTTAGCTGGGTTTTTTTTTTGTAATTAGGCCAAACCTCAAGGGTACTTTTTGTAATTAACCCTATTTATAATTTGATACGAAAAATAACTAGGATAATCAAAAATAAAATACAAAAAAAAAACTTACCTAAATGGACTTATCCAAGGATCAAGTTGCATCAAAATTTGTCCTGTGAAAGGGTTTTCTATTGTTGAAATTTGTTCGTTTTCGTTGAAATTTGATGGAAATGGTATTCCATCTAGACTCTCCAACCCCATTTGATCCATCGGATTAAATTCCTAAGAAAAATGTTATAGCAATGAAATAATATGAAGGATTAATTATGATCTAGCCGGGTTAGTCGATGGTACTCACTACCCATGATGGATCTAAACCATTGGATCAACACACACAACTATGTGGATATGTGTGTGTGTTAATCTAACGATATAGAACCCACTTGTGTAGCATTGACTTACCCGATATAGTCTAATTACCAAAAAAATCAGTTATCTATTAAAATTATAAATAGTCTTGCCATTTGTTTTTAGATTACAAAATAGAATAATTTAAAAAAACCCTTAAGGTTCGGGCTAATTATAAAAAGACCCGGAGATTTTTGAAAAATTCAAAAAGTCCCTTGAGATTTGATTCCGCATACATTTCTCCCTTCATAAGAAAAAAAAATATTTGAAAAACCCCTAATATTTTTAAAAATATCACAATTACCCCCTTAGGTTTAAGGCATAATAAAACTTGTGTTTTTTTTTTTTAATTTTGAAACATCTCTGGATTTTTTTGTAATTAGACCAAATCTCAGGGGGACTTTTGTAATTATCTCTCACAAAATTGCACCCTCAAGAAAGAGGCCTAAGAGGGGTGCGGACAATAAACAAACCTCAAGGGGGTAATTTTAATTTTGAAAGGTAATTGGAGTTTTTCTTATAATTAGAATAAACCTCAGGATAATTTTTATAATTATTCCTAATTAATTAATATGAATATTAAAACAAATATCGCCAAGAAAAAATAATTTTTTTTACCTGGAAAGTCGGTTGCTTATATGACGCAGACGATTTATCAGCCAATACATCCTAAATAATAAAAAAATTTAACAACATTGAAAATTATATAGTAAAAAGAACATAGGAGTTTGTTCATTTCAAACATTATAGATAAAGTTATGTAAGACTAACTTTTCTAGCAATAACTCTTTGTAGAGAATTGTTCAAGTTTCTCTCACACCAAGTCAATTGATGCAATGAAGGCTCTTGTTCTGGTCCAACTTCATAATCCCTACACATTGTAAGGAAAAATATTATTATTAGTTATTAATTTCATAAGCAGCTATATCCTATCCGATCTATTGTAAGGCAAATGCGGTGCGAAAACCAAAAAGTGATATCCTTTATCCGAATATACTTAATTATAATATTCAACTATCACTTTTTACACAAAAATCAATGCTTCATCCTATAACTAAGCTATAAATTTTAGCATTAATGCTTCAAATTTTTACCTTAGATCAGCTTCTAAAATTTGCAGCTCTAGACCACTTTTTTTAATTTGAAGCTCGAGATTCTGATGAAACACGATAAAAATTGATTATAGCTAGATGCATTCTTTTAAATTAGGATATTATGCGCGGAAATAAGTTATGAGAAGATGTAATGTACCTCAATTCTGATTCAATGTACGCCAGGGATCAGACGAAATAGAAGAATTTGATATGCATCAGAAATCACTTTAGTTAGATATAAATTTATCGTTACCACTAAAGAAAAAATTAGTTTACATACAGAAAAATCAGGTAAGTATTAAGAAAATTATAAAGTGTATGTAAAATCATTGTAGGTATAATAATTACCTACATAATCTAAAATTGTTGGTATTTACCTACAGAAAATCTGTTGGTAATTGAAAAACTGTCGGTAATTTGTCGATATAATTTGGGGGAAAATGATATTTTTTATTCTGTAGGTATATATGTAGGTAATTGTAAAATTTAGTGATAATATCATTTCTGTCGATAAATTCATGCTTCAGAACCTAATTTTTGTAGTGTACATTGAAGGTCAAATAACATAGCAAACTGAGGATTAAGTCATACCATACGATATTTTTTTCACTTATTCATCAAAAGGATGAATTTTTTGTCATGATAGAATAATTCCTTCAAAAGATTTTTTTTTTTTTGGAAAAAAAAAGCATATTTGCCTAGAAAAATAGAAGTGCAAGCACTGTTTAATTTTCAAGTATTGCTTCAACATTTAAGTTTTAGCTAAATGGTTTTTCTTAAAATTACCCCATTAAAAAAAATAAACTATATCTAATTAATTTCATAAAAAAAACAAAGTGGAAAAAAAAGGAAAAGAAAACTAACTGCTTGTCCAGATAGTGTAGCTTGCTGGTGTCACCCTTAATGTGTTCAAGCTGCCCCAACTTCTCTATTTTTTCCTTCATGTATTAAATCAATTTAAAATAAGTTGATTTTAATTTATCTATTTACTTTTGTGTACAAATCAACATTCGGGAAAAAAGAATGAGAACATACCTGAATATTACTTATATGACTGTTTCACACCAACAACAAAAAAATTTATCATAGATATGTCATAATTCAACAAAAATCATACAAAACAAAAGGTATAAGTGAGAAATTAATAAAGGACTTTTATTTTGTTTTTGAAAATCTTGTAATTAAAATGAAAATGAATATTATTTACTTTAATCTCTTGTCAGCTGGTAGATCAATATAACGATGGATCACATCTTCAATCCTGTTGAAACAATTAAAATTGGAATTCAGGATCCCATAAATCAGTTTATATTTCAAATCAAACATGCCATACATCAATTTTCAAAAGAAAATAAAAATTAATCCATCTATTTCTTTATCATAAAGCCAAAAGAAAAATAAAAAATTAAAAAGAAAAAAATTAAACCTTCTTTGGTTGCAAAACTTGCTAATACGACCAGAAGGCGAAAATGCGACAAATGCAACATCAACATCACAACATACTGCAACTTCATTAGCCTTTTTCATCAAACTGCTACGACGTTTTGAAAATGTCACTTGACATTTTGTTATGTCCTCTATCTTTTTCAGATCGATTTTTCTACCCATTTTTAAAATTCTAAAGTAACTAAGTATTGTTTCTTGAGAGGATGAAGGTGAATAGAAATAGGGCCTTTATTTATAGCTTCGGAAAACTTTGTGGAGTAAATGTAAAATAAATAAAAAAAATTGACACACGCGCATGTGCTACACGTGCCTAAACTTCGTACATTAATTTCTAACTTATTGAGAATCTGAAATTCCCAATAAACATAGAAAGAAACAAAGCACAATAACTACAACTGCCATGTGAAGTCACAAGCCAAGATATCATACTAACACCTCTTAGATCTTGTTTGGCAAAGGTTGGATTTTCAACTTTTTTTTCTTGAAAAAAATATATGTTTATAGATATAACTTTTTTTCCCTTTCTTATTGTGTGATGAAAAGAATAAAACATTTTAATTTATCCATGACATTGGTGTTACAATATTTTTATTTACAAGATTAATATCAATCATTCAAATCTACATTCTTCAATTTGTATTATATTTGCAAGTTCACGATTTTTTTTTTATTTGTTACAAATTGAAACTTCGCGATACATTTATACTTTGTAAGCAATAAGTTAATTACTCATAATTTGATTGAAATAAAAAGCAACACAAAAAGTGTTGTGCCAAACATGACTTTGAAATAAGTCATTGAGCAATAATTAAGGTAGTTTTGCAAATCCAATGTTGCTGATTCTATTGGTCTTTTGGGATAGAAAGTCATTATGTTTTTGTATGTGACACTTGGTTTGTATTTGGACAATAGCTAAGGTCAATTTGAAATGGGGATAAGTTCAATGTTAATTGCTATAGATAATGGGATAGGCAATTTTTTTTTCCATTTTTTTTTTTTTTTCTTTTTCTCTATATGTTCACATATGTAGCTTCCTTGGGTGTGGTTGGAACAAAGAAAAAAAATATATAAAAGATTGACAGATTACTCAAGATGGCTTGTATTAAAATTAGGGATAATTAAAAAGAAAAAGAATCTCATTTAGGTTAATTACAAAAAAAAAAAAAAAAATAGATGTTTCAAAATTACAGGAAAAAAATTCAGGTTTGAGTATGTCTTAAATTTGATGGGATAACTGTAATATTTCTATAAATATCGGGGTTTGAAATATATGTTGCTTATGAGTGAAGAAATGTAGACGAAATCAAACCTAAGGTTTTTTTATAATTTTCAAAAACTTTTGGAGTTTTTTGTAATTAGTCCGAAGGGATTTTTTTTTGTAATTATCATTGAAATTATATAGATGACAAAAATATAGTCAGTATCATGATATTTTTCTACTTAAAATTCTTAATATGAGATAAATAAATGGGACCTTGAATTTCGTAATATTCTTCACATATTCTTGAAACAATTTACATGTAAACATATGGCAAAGAATTATTACAAAAAAATAAAGAAAACTAGACCAAATTTGTTGGAATATCATCATTCTCCCCTCCAAAATCAAGAAATGAAAAAACCTTACCTAAAGATTTATGGCCTATGGACCTTAGCATCCCCACATCCCATAATAGAAGTGGGCAATTTTCTCACTCTTTCAACCCCTTCTTCAAAAACCACCCCCATTCCCATGTAGAAATGGGACTCTATATGGCAATGGAAGGCCCAAACACCCGGGTTATCGGCCCGGAATCTCAAAGCGGTCCATCCATACGGATGGACCGCCACAGTATTCTTCATAATTGGATTCACCAAATTGTAGTTTTTCGGGTCGTTCACCATATCAAACTTGCCCGACCCATAGCCCACAACCCAAAAATCGTGCCCGTGTAGATGCCACGGGTGCGTCTCGCTATTGTTTCGGTTCATGGTATTCGCGTTCTGCAAAATAATATCCACTGTCGTGTTGAACTTCAACCTATACGTGCCATTGCTAGTGGTGGCGTTCACATTACTCGCGACACTAAAAATGTCGTAGTTCGCAGAGTCGTACCCGTCGGGTGGGGGCCTTTGCTCAAATGTGTGTAACAAGTTGTGCTTGTACGCGATCAAATAAGGCGTGTGTGGGAGATTAAACGACACGTTGTTGACGGACCAACGAACGTTGCCGTTGATCCGATTTTGAGTGTTGAGCATGACAATGACACGGTCCGACGTCTGAGGTGGAGAATGGACGAAATCGTGATGGGCCTTAATGGCTTGACTTTGGGCCATTCTGGGACGAACATCGTCCCAGTTGGGCCCAACAGGGGGAATTGTTGGAGGATTCCTTCTGGGATGATTCGGGTAGTAATTTAATATCGCTAGGCCATTAGGGGTGGTGCTATTTCGACTAACGACTTTAGCACTAGCCCAATAGTTTCTCGAAGGATCTTGGTCAGCTCTGATCAGGACAGAGTAAGTTTCTCCGGAGTAAATGAAGAGATTTTTCACCACAAATGGCTCCACATTGTGACCATCGGCTTCAACTACCGTCATATTATGGCCTTCGATTTCGAAGCTCAGCGCCGATAGAGCCGTTAGGCTTCCGATCCGAAGCCGGTACGTTTTGCCCGGTACAACCGTCAATGCATAAGGTACACATTCAGGGTGGGTTGCATTGCAAAGCCCTGCTTCAATCCCAGGTGTATTGCAATTGAATTTTCCTTTTCCTTGTATCAGAATTGACTGTAAAATGCAATAAAAATGAAAACCATTAGTACAACCTCATAATTTAGTGTTAATTACAAAAGAACCCAATTTTTTGTTAAAATTACAAAAAGAACCATGGATTTTGATTCTACATTACAATTTACTCCCTTCGTAAGCAGAACATTACAAACACTCCCCTTACATTTGTAGGAATGACTCTTACTTTTTTGTAATTTTCAAATATTTCACCGGTCTTTTTTATATTTTCAAACATTTCTGTAATTAAACCAAACTGAAGGGGTAGTTTTGTAATTATCAGTAGAATAGTGAAATTTGTTCAAGTACCTGAGGCTCTCCAACCCAAACAAAGGGAATTGAAGAGAGGCCAGCAGCTTGTTCATATGTGCTCTTGTGATACCAATCTGTGAGGATGATACTTCTGTCGTAGTCGTAAACGAACGGCTCCGATTCTCCATCGGGAAGCGATACGCGAATCGAACCGTACAAACCGGCTTCTCTCTGCATACCGTAATGTGCATGATACAAATATGTCCCTGGCTGCAAGAAAAAAGTATCAAGAAAGATTGTTACTAACAAACTCAACCAAAATATGTGATTTTTTGCACTTTGCTCCTAATTTATTTATTTTTCACAATTTATCCCCTGAACTTAGTGTTTCCTTAAACCATACTCCCTCTGAAGGTGGTAAAGTGTGCAAAAAATGTTAACTTCAGGGGTAAATTTTCACAAAAAAAAAGTTAAGGGGGCAAAGTGCAAAATTCGTGTATTTTAGGGGGTTTAGTGTAATTACCCCAAAAACATAATTCACATTATGTGTTGTATAATATTAATTTCAAGAAAATAATATTGTCAAAAAAAAACTTACTCTATCAACTACAAATCTGTACACAAAAGTGTCACCAGGCAAAATTGGGCACTGTGTCACCCCTTCTGTTCCATCCATCCATGGTGTACCAATCTGCAAGAAATGATCAAATATTAAATAAATCACACAAACTAAAGGGATAATTACAACCCCCCCCCCCCGAGGTTTGGACTAATTGCAAAAAAAAAAATCGGAGATATTTAAAATTACAAAAACTCCCTCAAGTTTGCTTCTGTTTTAAACTTAAGGAGATAACTGTAATATTTGTGTAAGTATCATGGAGGTTTTTGAAATAGTTTTCGTTTATGAAGGGCTTTTTTCGTGATTTTAAAAAATCTATGGGTTTTTCTGTAATTATCCGTAAACTAAATAGAAGGACAAAAGGAAAAAAAAAAAAAATCCTAATCACCTGTCTAATCCCATGCCAATGGATTGCAACATTTTCAGTCAACAAGCTGTTCTTAAGCTCCACAACAATAGTGTCCCCCTGCTGGGCAACGATGCTCGGCCCGGGCGTTCGCCCGTTTATCGTAATCGCCAATTTCCTGTAACAATCAGGAGATTTGAACTCGTATTTCACCTTCCATTTGTAGAGTCGAACTCTGGCCTCGACCAGTGGAACGAAAAAAACAACAACACAACAAGCAATGACAAATAGTTTCAAGAATCTTGTTACCATACTACTATGAAAAAAGTCAACCATTTTGTGTAATGGAATGAGAGTTGGTTTTTATTGTTAGTTCTATGGGTACACTCTTTTATATATAGCTAGGCAAAGGGTGTTTGGCAAAAGAATGGTACTAGAACTAGGAATTGGTCTATATAGATTGAGTCAAAATAGAAAATTCAGACATTATTTATGTAGTCAACTTAAATCAACTGGGGCAAAATTTCTGAATGGTTTCCTGGTGTAGTGTAGATTACTTTATCTTGCACACAGAAAATGGTGTGACGTGGCCCATATTGGTGTTCGATAAAAAAGGACTTGAATAATATAATGTTTTGTCCTTGAAGTAACATGTAAAATTTAATTATGAAGCAAGGTAATAGGGTGGAAGAAGATTTATGTCCATAGACCATGTCGTGACATTGATACGTACAGAAAGTTGATTGAATACGTTGGAAAAGATATTTTCGATTTATCTCCTCCACGATTAGGGGGTTAATTTTTTTTTTTTTATGTTTTTTAAGAAAATGGTGTGGTGTGATATTGGTGTTGACCGACCTTTCTAAAGGAGGAATATTCAATGAAGTTTCCTTGAAGTAACATGTTTTTATTTAATTATTATAAAGCAAGTTGCACAATATTCTATGTCCATACACCATGTCGTGACATTGATACGTACAGAGAGTTGGTTGAATACATCGGAAAAGATATTTAATTTCATTCGTGTATATAAGCTTTTTATTATAAAATACACTACACTAAAGTATACTAATTAATCATTATTTAAAAGAATTATTTTAATCATTGTATTTGTCTTAAAACTTTGATTTCAGTTTTAGTTTAAAATTTTGTTTTAGAACTGTATAAATTATTGATCATTTTTGTATAACTTTTGTTTTAAAATTTTGATTTCAGTTGCATGTTTTTTACTCGATGTTGAATCAATTGTAGTAACATTTTGATTCTAAAAAAATTTTAATTTGTTCGATTGATGGATTCTGAATTCGTTATACGTGGATTGGAAATTATTAAACTATCTTTTTGAATTGATGAATTTAAAGATAATAATTTCAAATCCATGCATGGTATGATGAAATATGAATTTCAAATTTTTGAGCTTCTATTTTGAACTATTTTTTAAATTATTGTTGTGGATTTTAAATTATTCATATTTTAATGAAGCCATTTGAAATATTTCATCCAAATCCACCCATTTAAATGCAATAATATTGAAGTACAAATCCACTCAATCCCGTCCCTCCCATCAACTCTCAAACTCATGATTTTTTTAGAATCAAATGAATTATATATTCATTTATCAGAAGAAACTTACATATTATTACAATATTATATATTCTTTTGCTACCTGATCGGCTTGTGATCAAGATTTTTTTCTTTCTTTTTATACATTTTCACTTATTTAAAAAAAAATATTAATGAGCGAAAAATAGTTGAAAACCCTATATGATCATAAATCTACACAGATTTAAAATAAAATTTTCAAATCTAAATTGATCTAAATTATATAATCAGAATTTAGTAACGGAGACATTGGACATCATTTATGTACACATAACATGTATTTACGATTCTTGAAATAAAAAACAAATTGATTGGTAATCCACTATCCAGCATCGGACATCCAGCATAATGTATATCACATGGTACGCAGAAAATCCAGTTTTGGTCGGAGATTCTTTACAATTAGTACCATATCCTATTTTTTTTTTTAAACCAATTAGTACCATATCCTAAAAATATTAAAAAAGTAAAAAGTTCCCATGATGTGAAAACGCGTTTTCAGCTCCTCCTTTCATGCAAAAATTAGAAAAAGTTATAACTATAAGAAAAAAAAAAAAAGCAATGTTGAAAAATTGGTTTACGTGTGTAAAAACGCGTGATCAATTCCCCCTTTCATGCAAAACTTTAATTAAAACTTAAAAGATAATAATAATAAATATTAAAATAATAATAGGATTAACATTTAACAGCATAATATTTTTCTACACTTTAAAGGGACTCACACGCTGGCTTATCATTCAAATCACAACTTGGAAAGTTGAAGCTTTGCATGTGAGTAGATAACACAACTTGGCCCCCCCATTTAAATAGATAAATAAATAAATCTTACATGATTGCTTGATTTAGTTAATTAAGTAAAAATGAATCTTCAAAAGAAAAAATTAAAAGAAAAAAACACTTTAATCCTATCATAGATGCGGTAAGAATATCAATCGATACGGTAGAGACTGACACGGAACAAATAATTGGAATACGGAAAAATTTCTTCGAAAGAAAGAAAACAATTATTAATGTACGAAATTATAATTGAACAACTCGAAATAAAAAAAATTATACCCAAAAATTACAATTTTACTATTTTACCCCTCTTACTTCGATTCATTGTAGCTCAAAACGCCTTGTTCCACTTCAGGGACACGTGGCAAAATAATATTTAGTGTTAATTTTTTCGCCAGGAAGAGAAAAGTTCCACAATATTGTAATTTGAAAGTTCATATCGACTTTTTAAATATTATTATCATTACATTATACAAAATAATTTAATGAATAGTTGGAAAAAGATTATATTGACTTTCTTTTTCCATTTTTAATGTTGTCTTTTTATTTTAAAGCCTAAATAGATATAAATCAAATCTTGTGATGCTTTCTGGATGATGCATCAAATAAATAAAAATAAGAATATCAATAGGGACGATAGAGTCACCCTAGAAGGCGTGTGGTGTAGTAGTACTTATTGTTGATTTTTTCTTTAGGAAGAAAAAAATTCTACAATATAGTATGATCATATCATCTTTCCATTTTTTTTTTGTTGAGAACCAACAATTTTATTAAGCTGGAAAAATCTTATAATTGATTACAAAGATGGAAATATTGTAAGGTCTAGAAAAAATCATAAACTTATACAAATCTAAAATATAACTATATTTTAAATTTATACAAATCTAATTGATTCAATAGAATCAGAAAATCGCAATAGTGATATACAAACCATGTATCCGCATCTGTAAACACAACTAAATAACTCTCATAAAGGAAAACTAATCGCGATAGTAATATACAAATCATGTATCGACATATCTGTAAACACAACTCATGAAAAACTATCTGATAAAGGAAAACTAAATATGAAAATTGAAAGTCACTTCCTCCATCCTATGTGGGAGGATAGAGGAAGAAGAAATAAAGTATGGCGACGACTAGATTTAAGGACGAAGAAGAGTCTTACAAATATTTGCATTACGTTATATGAAGTAATTTTATTGATAGTTGACAAATTAAATATTAATTGACTTTTATCTCTTCTTGTATAAATTAATTCTCATTGTTTCTAGATGATCCATCAAATAAAAATAGTTGGTCTTAAATTTGGATGGAGTGAAGAGTTAGTTTTGGAAAATCCTATACATTTTCATTAGTATTTTCCTCTTTATTTGGTGAGCTGTTTTTCTTTTTTTCTTTTCTTTTCTTTTTCTTTTTTTGAGAGAGTTTACTTGGTTAGTAGTTGACACTTGAGTCATTTGACTATCTTGATAAACCAACATATATTGAGTTACGGGTATAAATGAAATAAAGACTGGGGTAGGATAATTATTTTTAAATAGATAAAGAGATGTTTCTAATTTTATAGGGAGATAATAAATTTTTTAAATTTAATAATATACGATTACGGGCTCCATATCTGGGACTGGGACTAATTAAATGATTAATGATGTATAGCATTCCTTTATAACCTGAGGTGTGCATTGGGTACATCCTCCCGATTTGACGTTGTAGCTCGCAAATCACGCTGACCATGTAAATTGCACTATGCAAGTGTTTTTGTGTTGTTTTGTATGCAATTTGTGCGTAGTTTCGTGTGTGTGCGCGCTTGTGTGTTTGTTGAGTTTTTCTAGGGCTTTTATTTTCAATAAAATTTTGATAATTATTTTATAGATTTATATTTAAATTTATACCTATAATACTATCAAATCTAAATTTTGATCTCGTTTATCAGTTATTTTTTAATCTTGGCAAATTATAATTGATGAATATAAAAGAACTACATGTATAAAAATCCATGATTAGATTGTTAGAAATAAATTGTTGATGTTATTTTATTAATTCATAAAATTATTTAGAAGAAATCTCATTGATTGTTACTTAAATTAAATTAAATTATATTATATTATATTAGTATTTTGATATGATTAGAAATATTAAATTTAGAAGGATATGTCATAATAAAAAGAATAAAATAAGAATTATAGGGTCAACTCTAGCCCAGTATGGACCCGTAGGGCTATGGCTGGGCCTAAATTTTTTAAGCTTTTATGACTTCGGAGCAATGTCGGGACGGGTTGACTTTTATTGACATCTCTAATGATTAGATCTGTTAGACGGTTTGACAGAAGACTACCCAAATCTTATACAGATAATGAAGTCCACCTCGAACGAGCTCTCTTTAAATTGAACACAAACCAAACCTTATCATCCATACAACGGCAAAATTAGAAGGAAAAAGGAACCATAACTCCAAAGAGTTGTGCTTATTAATTCAAATGCAAGTACTCATTCAATGTTCACCTAAAAGCCATCATTTGCCAGAATACCTAATATGTTGCACACTGTCTAATCCTATAATAGAAGATTAACATGTTTAAAGATGGAAATACAGAAATAGATTGAACGAACTAAAAAAAATTGAATAAATCAAAATATAGGTTCAAAGCAAGAACTATTCATCAAAATCTTTTGGGATTAGTGGTGATGAGTCATGCTCTCTTTATTAGCACTACCTAAGAAGAACCAAATGAGACGCAATATAGTTTTTGAAATATTTAATGATGATGACCAATGAGTAGGTCTTTCATGAGACCATCCGGTGAGACGAGTCAAGTTGGATCAAGTCATAGATAATCCACGGGTCAATAGGGAATCCGCGAGTCAATAGAAAATCAACAATTCTAAATAATAGAGCGGTAATACTTTTTGAAAAAAAAATATAATATATACTTTTAGACAAGTAATATTTTTGAGGAAAAAAATAATATTTTTAGACAAGTAATACTTTTGAGCAAAAAAATAATATTTTAATTAGAAACATGTAATATTTTTTATAAAAAATGTGATATATAGTGTTGGAGGTTATGTAAATGAGCATTGACTAACATAATAGTTGACTTTTTTTTGTTAACTATTTTACTTGTCTATTGTTTCCGTTACTTAATTCTAGCAGCTCTTGTTGGTAATGTCAATTGTCGAAAATCTTCCCATGATGCTGGTGATGGACCGAGCGAACCCTTTTATGATGCATATGATGGGCATCGTGAAGGAGAGGGTGCTGAGTTGAGAAAAAAAATGAGAATAGGATGAAAATGAGTGCTGATGTGTTCTCTCATGGAAAACCTGTCGTGTTGATTGATTTAAATGCAAATACTCTTCCGGTTGAAGTATCAGAAGCACCCGAAACAGAGGAAACACTTTCGGGAGATAAATGCTCAGAAAGCATCATCAAAATGTCATCTGATAGAAGCCCTCAGCATACACTGGAAACGCTGTTATTTTACTGAGGAAGATGTCATTGCTTTACTCTTACAAATAGATTTTAGCTATGTTAGCTTTGAAGAAAATGATCTCAAGCTTGAGAACTGTCATTTACCATGATTTAATTTTTTTTGTTTTATTTTTTTATCTTCCTGATGAGTTGTTGTTAGATATATGATGATTTAAAATTTTATTAATTTATAGCTCTTATTTTGCCAACACTGATACATTTTATTTTTATATAGATGTTTTTAAAAGTTTTGGCTAAGATGATTTAAAAATTTATTTTAAACATTTGATAAGATGTTTTAAAAGTTTAGTGTTAATTTTATTTTGAAAATAAGTTGTTGAAGTGTTGGAATAAAATAAGATGGTTCCCATATGACTTGATAGTTTGTAAATAAACTCATGCCCCTATTTGTGCACTATGGGCATCTTAAATGGATGGTGATGATTTATTTGATCCAATAATTAGGAATAAATCCAGTAGACTTCTCCTGGAATATTCTTACAATATCTTACAAGATATTTACGAATGAGTACTCTAAAATTCACTTACAATTCTCTACAAAAATCCTACAAGTTCATCAAAATGTCATCTGATTGAAGCCCTCAGTATTTAGGTCATCTTGTGGAGTTGGGCTAACCTCTTACTGTATGTAGAAAATTTCTATCCAAGTTGGCAACTTGTTACATTATGCTCTCAAATAATACAATGTTAGCTTTGAAGAAAATGATCTCAAGCTTGAAAACGTTTTGAAGACTAATACTTGGATGGAGTTTAGGTATAAAATCTTCGCCAGGTTGATTAAGCTTCCAGCAGCAACAACCTGTTAATGAGAGTTTTAAACGATAGAAACTATCTTTTCTCATTACTCAATAAATTCACAACACAAACGCCATTGTTTGGCCCAGTAATTTGATTTCACTTAATCCCTTTTGATAATTCATTTTAGGTAAATTACAAAAGATGTTTTAAACTCAGCCTAATTACACAAAATGTTAATTTTATGTTCCAAAATAAAACACAAACACTACTAAAAAACAAATAAAAAGAACCCCATTATAAAAGTGTAATTTGTAAAATAGAAACAATTATCACTCCGGGTTTGAATTTTGAAAGATAATTGGAACAAATCCGGCCGAGCTAACCTCAACCTATTTTTGTAATTAACCCATTTTATTATGAAAGAGTTTCGTTGTAAATGGAATGATAACTTCGACAAAAAAAAAAGATCCAATAAAAAGGAAAAAAAAAGTCTCTCCCTTAATGATCTTCACAATATTTTGATAAATGACCTATTTAGAAAAATGAGTACTCAAGACCACTTGACTTGCCTCCACTCTCGATCGGAAAAACCGATCAAAACGCAAAATATATTTTTTTGTAATTATCCATTGTAAAAACATTGAAAAATGGTTGGGGAGGAGGGGGATAAGGGAAATTGATATTTTTACTTTAGGATTATAACAATTTCATATAAATTAAACAAAAATAAAGGGAAATATTTTTAATTAAGACTTAAATATTATTAATTTATAATTATAAAATCGGTCGCCAGGTTTGATTAAGATTTTAGCAGCAACAACCTGTTAATGAGAAATTAAATTTTGCACTATCTTTTCTCATAATAAGAATAAATTCACAACACAAACGCCATTGTAAGGCCCAGTAATTTTGATTTCACTTAATCCCTCTTTGAAATTCATTTTAGGTAAATTACAAAAAGTACCGTTGAGACTCAGCCTACTTACACAAAAATCCAGTTGTGTTCCAAAATTACAAACACAAACACCCCCTTGAGGTTTCTATTTACAAAACAAAGAACCCCGTCGTGAGAGTGTAATTTGTAAAATAGAAACAATTATCAGGGAGGTTTGTAATTTTTAAAGATAGTTGGGATTTTTTATAATTAGGTTGAACCTCAACGGTATTTTTTGTAATTAACCCATTTTATGATGAAAAGGCTGTAGTGATTTGCCTTTATGATAGCTTCATTACCAGCAGAATTGCTCAGCTGTGTTGTACATGAAACATACATTAGTTGCAACAAAATTAATCTAAGCCTTAACTTCAATTTAGGGAT
This sequence comes from Rehmannia glutinosa, assembly GCA_016081115.2. Lineage (NCBI taxonomy): Eukaryota > Viridiplantae > Streptophyta > Magnoliopsida > Lamiales > Orobanchaceae > Rehmannia > Rehmannia glutinosa. The sequence continues at coordinate 136,116 of JABTTQ020003341.1, read as the reverse complement.
AATTACAAAAACCTTAAGAGGTATTTGAAAATTACAAAAACCCCTTTGAAATATTGTTTCTTAACATTAAGGAGGTAAAAATATTTTGATAAATTTAAGGGGAGTTTTTGAAATAATTTTTTCTTTGGGGGAAAAATATAAGGTCAAACCTTACAAGGGATTTTTTTTTTTAAAATCTTTGGGTTTATTTTCTTTTGTAATTATCCCTTCAATTTATAAAGTTTAATTAGTAATCTCCTAGTGCATTGCAAAAAAACCACAGGTTTTTATTATTTTAATATTATTAATTTATAATGAAACTATCTATTAACAACAAATTGATATTTATTACTTTATTTTAATAATAATATTCATATAAAATAAACAAAAACAAATATTTGTATATCAAATTTATATTTTTAATTATAGACTTAAATGTCAAATTTAGCTCGTTTATATTTATTTCCATAGTCAAGATGCAAAATATGAATCCCATTAAGAGGGGACAAAGCTGTGAAGTAGGAAGCTAACAACTATTATCTCTCTTATTCCATTAATTGCAAACAATCCTTTAGTAGAAACATTAAAAACATACACAGAGCCAAGTCCAACACATATTCATACCTTGAAAAGCTTGCAAAACTTACATGTATTATAAGCAAGAAGATGATGCAAACACACAAAGATTGACACAAATCATAATAACCACACCTTTAAGGAGAATTGAGGCCAATCATAACCAGCATCCACAGCATCAACATCATCATAAAACCACATCTCAACATCCTCAACAACACGATTTAATGGAAGAGAGTCGTCCTCCCACAAATCGTCCAAAATCTCCCCATACTCATCATCGTCCACGTTTTAAATGAAATCGCCACAAAATCCCATATTGCCAAATAACCGGACGAACCCATGAATAGTCCGAGCAATTATCCCAACCATTGATGTCGTAACAATGTTTATCAAAGGGCCCACCACCTTCAACTCCGGAAAACCTTTCACAAACTTCTCGTCCAATTCCAGTTCCAACATCCCCGGATATCGAAAAACTCGAGGTGTTTGCAATTTTAAGGATCTCAAAAACGCTCGGTGTGCTGGCGATAAGCAAAAATGCTATCTCGAGGTGCTTGAGTTTAGGCATTGTGGATCAAACGCTAGGGCTCGTCTTCTTGGGAGAGCTTTTCATCACTTCAAACGGATGCATTATTAATGGCAGAGTAGTGAGAGATTTGCAATGATTTCCGATGGCTCAGAGCTCAAAGCTCCGATATTGATGCAGTAACTCAAATCTAAGAAAGTGAGTGCGGATAATTTTATATCGTTTATTATTGGATTGCAAACGTTTATTTCGCTTCTGGTATTTGTAAACATCACAGTAGAGATTGAGCACTTGCAAAAACCAAGATTAACCATATAAGAACATCAAGAAAATTTGAAATATTTCTGAGCAATTTGCATCAAAGGAATAATTACAAATTTATTTTTTGAACAACACGTTTTCGCATTAAAAAAATCGTCCAAAATCTCCCCATACTGGTTTTGAAAATTACCATAAAAACTTGTTTGATTCCGTCTCAATTTCCCAACATAAGGAATTTCAACCCCCCACCCAACTAATTAAGGGATTACCCCATCCCCGGATATCGAGCAACTAAGATGGAATCTGATGGGACTTTCTAATTAAACATAAATTTTGGAATGAACCCAAACCTTAGGTTTTTTTTTGGGAGAGCTATTATCCTTTGCCAAATTATGCAATAAAAGGACAAACATTGATGGGAATTGCAATGAATTATACTTAAGTCTAGCCAATTTACATACAATGCAGTAACTGGAATCTAAGAAAAATGGGTGAATAATTTGAACTCAACTGAGCTATATAAGTCCATTGAATCATTTTTATTTCGCCTTCTTGGGAAAAAATGAAAAGTGTTGAGCACTTTCAACCTCAATATTGATTAGAAAATTAATTTTTTCTGAAATGTTTCTGAAAAATATTGCACAAAAATGAAAAAGAATAATTAAAAAAATTACATATTTCAAAAATCTTTCAATTTTAAAATTGTTGAAAAAAACTTTCCATTTACTTTTTTTTCAAGATTCAATGGGTTTCAAAATCATTTCAAAACATTTTGTTCTTTTTACTTCCGAAATACGATACTATGAAAACAAAAATCCTCTTTTCCTCCTAATTTCAGGCATTGATGGCAATTAAAGAACAAAAAACACCAACATGACATAACATAAATACTTACTGATTTGCTATGAACAAAATGCTTTTGTCACCGGTGAGACCCGAGACACAGAGTTCTCGGATTGAACCGCCGCTTCTCAAAATCAGTAACTGAAGCATCCGATCGACAATTTCAGGCTTGCAAGTTCTGCTCCATTCCTCAATGTCTATTTCTTGCCAACAATAAGGCCCCGTTACTGCTTTTCCCCATGACTTGCAAACTCTTGGTACTACAGTTAGTATTTCATGAAGCGAAAGATTCTTGAATATTAGCCCAAGTGCATCCGGTATTAATTCGTCCCATTTTCGATAATCGCTTCCCTCATCCATTTATCTTAAGCTTTTTTTACACTGCCGAGTTAGTAAAAAAAACACGTAAGAAAAACAATTGCGGAAGAATAAATGAGTCAACATAAATCAAGACAAACTCAGAGTGTGTTTTGGGATTGAACTCTTGTATCTGAATTCACCAAAACAGAAATGTTTCAAAATTACAAAAAAAAAAAAAGCATGATGCTTGATTTTGTCTTAAATGTAAGGGGGTGGGGGTAACTCTAATACTTTTATAAATGTAAGTGTTTGAAATGGGTAAAGTGTAATCGACGGGATTTTTGCAATATTCAGAAACCTCTGGGTTCTTTTGGTTATTAGCTCAAACCTCTGGGGTATGTTTTGTAATTATCCCTCCAAATGAAAAAGAAAGCTTTTTCTAATTCGATATAAATGAAAATTATTATGATATGAAAACATTGAAAAGTAGAAAATTATTATTCATCTTGTTTCAAAGGTCTGGTAAGCTACAGATATATACACAGCTCAAAGATGGAAACTAACTTGCAGTTAAACAACTATCTAACAGAATCTGTAACTAATATCTCAACTAATTTGAAACAAGATCTAAGTTGCCAGCTGGAAAATATATGCTAATAAAAATATGGCTTTGGACTATAAACGATGGCGCGATATAATCCATATAAACGACCCCACATAGTGGGATTAAGGCTTAGTTTGTTGTTGTTTTCTAATTCGATTCTACCAAAAGCTGTTATGTTTTACTTCATTTTGCCAGGAAAAATCCCTCATGAGCTCAATTGACAATATTTTCCCATTCAATTCCAGCAATTAAAGAGATCTCCAAATGATAAACTATTGATTGGAAACTACACAGAGAGTTGGTGTATTGCTATAAAAGGTGAAGAATAATAAATATACACATTAAATGTGACTGTAAGCTTAAAATCAAAGCCAGATTTAATAAGAGGAAATAACTCAAGAAAAATTCAGAATATCTCAAGAAAAACAGAACACCAGCACCTATTTCATGGTAACATTTCAATATCAAAAGAACCCATATTAAAAGAGAGCTAAACTTGATTATTTACAGCAGAATTAGGGGTGAAAATAGCTAGAATAACAAAAGCCCACATCATTATATCACCATAATTTTCCAGAAATGTATAGATCAGCCATAGCTAGGTTGATAAAAAGGGACAGCTATAACTATAAGCCAATTACAGAATAAATTAAAGAAACAGATATCTTTACATATATATATGTACAGAAAAAAAAATCTTGACAATCCATCAAACACATGAAAGGCACAGAAATTTAACCAAAAAACACACATACAAAAGCAAGTTAATTTCAAATTAAAATTCCCATCAGGAAACTAACAAAAACCGAAGGATTGAAACAAATAAATCAAGAATGTCTAATCTCATCGGGGGCCAAAAACAAAATCCAAAAATTTAAAATGGGCAACAGAAGGAAGAACAAAATTACCTATCTTGTGGGTGGATCTATGAGAACAACCCTGTTTATCCCCTGAAAATTGATAATGAAGGGTTTCTAGAGAATTATTAATTGCACATCAGTCCTTCTGGAGTGAGTGAAAAAAGTGGAGAGCAGTAGAAGAAAACAAGAAGATGAGCAAAAGATCTTGCGTCTTTATGTGCTTAACTGATGAAAGATAATCAAGATTCTTCTCTTTCTCGCTGTTTCTTTTTTTTTTTTTTTTTCAGAGTGAAATAAAAAAAATAAAAAATGGTGTGGCATTGGGAAATTGGAATAATTTATTGTACGTACATCACACTTAACGTGTTGGAGAGTGAACATGGGATTTTATGGATTTAAAATCGACTTGTTCAATAATATTTATTATTTAATAAAAAATTTCCAAAAAAAGGAAAAGTTCAATCTCACCTCTTTCAACCATTAATCGTCACCTTTTCCAACTCTTAATTAGCTCGACCTATATTTTTCTTGATCCGATCCAAGTTCTATCTAATTTTGTTCGATTCTTCATTCCCATCCAAAACACTGGTTGGGGAGGGGAACCTAAGGGAAGGAGGAGGAGGAGGAGAGGTTTAAATATTAAAATATGATTTAATTGGTCATCTTGTCATCTTATTATTTTTTTTGATTAAAATATATCTTTTTTGCTTTTTAAATTCTTATGATAAAATAATCAAGATTTTCTCATCTCACTTTTATCTTTTTTTTTCATTCAGAGTTAAAAAAAAATAAAATGGTATCAAAATCAATATTTAAAAGTTAATCACACTTATTTGGAGATGAACTTTCTTTTAAGATTTACTAAAATTTTATTATTTAAAATACTTGTTCAATAATTTAATTATTTATCGTTAATTCAAAGTATTGTGATTTAGATCATCTTTTTTTTAATCTTTGTCAAGTTGGAATTCTATTTTTTTTTTTTTTTCCGATTAAGTCAAGTTGGATATCTTAATATATTTCAAAAAATGTACATTTTTTATATCTTTACAATAAAGTCTTATTTGTTTAAATATTAGAATATATTTAATTGGTCACATAAGAAATCAAATCTCAAAAATTAAAAATTATTTTTTAAATTCAAATTTTCTCGATTTATTTTATTATTTCTTAATCAAATTGGATATTTAATATTATTTAAAATGTTAAACTTAAATCTTTACGCTGCTATCTTCGAAATAATGAAAATAAGTTGAATGATTAATATATTGCATATTTAATTTAGCTTGTTAGTCAAGTCCGGATCATAAAGATTTTTACATAATAAAGGTAATTATTATTTCATAGAGTATCAATTTATAAAGCTTTTATTGTATTCTTAAAATCAAGTACTATTTACTTTAACAATAGAGACTTATTTTAAATATTAGAATCATGAGGACATAAGAAACGAAATCTCAAAAATAAATATTGTTTAAAAATTGGAAATTGGTATTTATTTTTTATTAAAAATAGCCAAAATTATTTGATTTTTAATTTTCTTGTATCTTATGTAATATAAGTGTAAATATGTTGATGGAGGCTCAAAAATAATGAGCATCACTAAGCTAAATTTTGCTTTTTGTAGAGTTAAGGCTTTGACTTGATTATCTACCATTTTATCGGCCATCAATTATCAATAAAATTCTCCTAATATTCTCTATACATGAAATGAAATTACACACACAAATTTTTTTCACATAAACACATTTTTTAAAAAATATATCTTTATATTTTCTTGTATCTTATGTATTATTATAAGGATTCTTAATCGAAAAAAGGTTTTGTTTTTCTTCCTAAAAATAATAACTATTGTCCCTCCCCATTAGATACGGTCTAATTTGTGGCCCTATTTACTTGGGCTTAACACTTTTTCAACCGGAGTGGTTTTACGGTTTGTTTCATGTTACATCTGGAGGAGCACTCAAGGTATATAATAATCATAGATTTATTATGGATGTGTAAAAATCCGTCTACAATCATACAATCCGGCGTGTACTAGTGTGTGCAAATCTACCGGTGATAAATTTTCCCCCTTTTAATTCGCCAATTTGTAGGGTTTACACTTTGATATTGTATAGGGTTGGCAATGAGTGACACGATATGACTACAAACACGATTATAGAGACAAATGACACAGTAAAGCATGACTCGTCACAAACACGAAATTAAAAATTAAGTTAAAATTATAATTATTTTTATGTTTAAGATCAAATAAAATAGATAACGAAAACACGATATTGCGATACATACAAGATACAATGACATGATTTACCACCCTATTATTGTGGAATCCAGAACGTAGGGAAGGCAATATATTTGCCCATTCGTTAGAGATATGATACTACTAATCCTACCTAACGTGCTATAAGGTATTTTACATTAGACTATATAAGTTTGAATTAATGAGCTCTTTTTTAGTAGACTATTTGAAAATCCTTTTCATTTATAGAGAGAGACAAGTAAAACAAAATTGCTTGATCAAGTGGTTAACTAGTTCTCTTAAGAAGGTAACCTAATCATTGTCTTTCTCAATTGTTTGATTATCTTGCCTATTTTACGACGGATGAGATTTTTTTATTCCATCTCCGATTTCATTACGAGATGACTGTCACAGTCTTTTTAATAGTTGTCGCTTGCTTTATTAAATCCGACAATTTAAGCTTAAAATTAATATATCTATTTTTATATACGTAATATTTATCCATATGATAGATATCACATGGAATGTCATTTTGAAATAGAAGATCCATTTCAATTATATATAAGCCCTTTATTTTCTTTAAGGTAGATTATTCTTTGACATTCATTTAATTTCTTATTAACAATTGCTAACTTAAGTCGAAGTTGTACTCTTTTTCTTGTTTTAGCCAGTCCCAACATTCCTAATACCTTGTTTGGTAGGTATTGTTGGAGATAAAAAAAAGTAAAAAGTTGAACTACTCAAGATCCCCAAAATATTTTATTAGTTGAAGACATACTCTTAATACGTATTATTTTCATACGCGTCATTAAAAAATAAAGATAAATTAAAGCCCTAGTCAAGATTTTTAATTATAGAACTTGTTTTTCCCGGATTATAATAGTCGTTGATCAAATTAAGCTTCATATGTGTGGCTTATGAATTAACGGCTCTCGAATATCTAGGGTGGTGAATGATAATGGGTCGGGTCTGGGTTATATTTTTCTTGACTTGGTACCTCATGACTCGCTAAGGTTTTGAGGGACTTAAACCTGGACCCACCTCAAACTCAAATCTAATGGGAAGATCCGCTAGATCGATTAGACTTGTTTTATAATTTTTAAACTATTATTTTTTTATTTAAAACTCGTTTAATAAAACACTTTTTAAATAAAATATTATAAAAATGATTTTTCAAAAATAAAAAATTAAAATGAGTTGGTTCTATGTCAACTTAGTTCTGAATATAAATGACACATATCCAAATCCAAACTTGTTTATACTATCAAAACTCACCCCAATTGGTACGATCCAGACCCATTGTCATCCCTACTAATATCAAAATTTTCCAAGAATTTTAATCCAATTTTTATACTTTTGTATTCAATTTCATGTAGCCCATAAAATCCCACACTTAGCCATTTTTCTAGAACTTGTCTTGTTCTCTCATAAGCCAAAATATTTTTTTAGTTGCATGTTACACGAGCTCCCTTCTCTCGTAAAAATCATGTTGGGCCACAATTTTTGCCTTCCCTCTCAATGATTATTATTTTTTTTTCCAGCATATTTCAATTCATTTTGAAATGTCTTGGTCACTGTTTAATTTGTGCCGACAATTAGTGGAAAAAAAAAAAAGAATAAATGAAAAGAACCTTTGACGATGACAACGTTTCCAGGAGTATGGACCGATCCATGAAGTGAACCTCGATATTTTATTTTATTTTCTTTATTCTTTTTTTATGTGGTTCAGGACTTCAAGATAAAAGATAACTGATGTGGCACAGGATGTGAAAATGTCCGTTTAATCGGGAATCATATTTCAAAATTTACAAAACCCCTTATATATTCTTGATTTGATGATGTAATATTTTTAAATCCAACGGACTTTTTATATAAAAACACGTATCCAACGTCAATGTAATAGAATATGAAAAATAGAACATGAAATTTGTTCTCGTCTAATGGGTAGTATCCACTTAAACGGATGGCAATAAATTTTTTTTTTTCCAAAAAAATTGTCTCTATTGGGGGAAGATAAATAACCCCTTATAAATCACATACCACCCAAATATATGCTTACAAGTTACACCATTGTTTATCCAAGTGGCTATTTGATGAAATGTAATCTAAAAATCCAATGGTCTTTCTGATGTTTTCTAAAAACACGTGTAGTCACCATTTCTTCAATAAATATTGCAAGAGTTGTTTTTGGGTTCGATCTCGTAGAACAGTCATCTTCCTTAATGGGTACTACTCCACCTATCCAATCGATTAATTTTATTTTTTTCCAAAAATTGTCTCTATTGTGGGAAGAAAAATAACCCTTATAAAAAACCACCCAAAAAAATTACAAGTTACACCATGTAAGATGAAATGATGAATGCATCCCAATATAATGTATTAGTTGTTGTATTTATGGAGTTTGGTAGGGCATGCATTGTTTTTTTTTTTTTTTAAGAAATGTACACTGTTTTCAAATTAGTAGTTTAATTTTTTTTACATATATTTTATTTTTTACTAATCAAATTAAACTCGAGTCAGTTTCAAATCTTATCACGAAAAAAAATATTCAAGTTTGATTTGTCAAGTTAATTAATTGACTCAACAAATTTTTAACCATATATTTATTTGTGAGCCTTATAAGTAATTTTTCTACCATTTATATATTTTTGAAAATAATATTGGATATTGTGTACATGTCTGGTGACCAGTGACCACAAATAATTGAAGAGTGTCAAATGTGTAGTGAGTGTACTAGTTATAATTAATGCGAAAGTGACTTCCATTTCTTTTAACCTTGAGTAGTCGCTATTGTTCTGGTACTTGACTACTTTCACCTTTAACATATATTATGGTCAAATATATTATTATGATATAAAAAAATAATAAGTTAATAATTCTATTAATTAATGACAATTGACAAAAGATAGTGTTCACTCGTGATAAATAAGAGACACATGATCTAATAGAAACTATGGTAGTTGATTTGATATTTCAATGCATCATGTATATTTATTACAGTTATTGTCTATTGATGAATCATGATTCATGAGCCATAAAATATATTATTGATTGGGCAAAGTCTAAAAGAGGTCCATGAGGCCCAATTTATTATAATATTTATTATTCATTGAGACAAGTCATTACATAAAGCCCATGAGAACCACCGTCAATGGCATATCCAATAAATATTATAGAACCATTGATACATAAATTTTAGGTGGTAGGATAAAAAACTAAAAAAATCATATAAATTTTAACTATTTTTTTTTTCCTAAAAAATTGTGGACCTTGTACTTTTTTTTCAATTAAAATTGGGGTCATTCGGCCTTGATTATGTGTTACATGTTGGCCCCAACTCCCTTTAACAACTTAAACTATCATTTACCTATAAATAGTCTTTTCCTAATTTTTATTAGTTAATTACAATTTTGACATACTTATATCTCCTACGCTCACTTGGATTATCCAAAAACTTAATTTGTTGATTTAAATATAGCCTGATTTTTTTTAAACCATTTTTGGAATATGATCCAAAATTTCTTGCTTTAACACATTGGACTTAAACTTAGTTACCTTATCTTGGAGTTATCCTTGATTTGACACGTTTTGTTATGTTAACCAATTAAACTTAAATATTTTTTTGAAAGAATTAATCTTGGGCCAAATAACAAATAGTTTGATTCATTTCTTGTTAATTTGGGAAATGTTAAACATGGAAAACCAAATGGGATTTAACATTTAAACTGAATTTTACAGACTTTGTCATGCTGTATCTTTTTGGAACGAAATGGACATTTGCTGATCCTTGATTTTTATTGTTGCACCGGATTTTTAACATGTTTGAACTTATTCATGAAACTTAACATTTTATTTTTTTTTTTTTTGAAAAAATAAATAAAATAATTTATATAAGCTAAAGGATTCAAATAACAAATGTGATCAATTTCTGTTTAAAGCTTAATTGACAAAAAAAATAAATGACCAAGAAAATAATTAAGCTGAAATTCAGGAAGCAAAAAAGTAAATAAATTGAATAAGATGAAGATTTTGAATAAAGATCTCATCCAACTAAAAGAAGACTAATTTAAATCTAACAATGCATATTAATTGAAAAATAATTTTAACATCTAAATGCATAATCACAATTGAAAATCAATTTAGCATTTACTAAAATATAATTTAATTATTTACATTTACAAAATAAGTACATAATTTCAAAAACACAAACAATGCGCCATTTTTTAAATACATGAGCTAGCCTCTAAAAAAATTATTTATTATTAAAATATTCACCAAAAATTCAAAATTTTAATTTAAAAGTGTTGAATATGAAAGCTCCCAAACATAAAAACACCAAGATTCATTATCCTAAATAATTAATATAGAACTTTCCCTACATTCTGATATATTTCTCCCATTCTTTTGTTTTCTTTCTCTGTCTTGTTATTTTCAACCCCACCCCACCCCACCCCACCAATCCACCATTTCTATTTATCCTTTAAAACAGAGCAAATTAAGTAATCTTTTTTTGCTAGTCTCTCTGAATTTTCTGAAATTCCAAAAAAAAAAAAAAAAAAAAAAAATGAAACCATGGCCATGAATTCTTTTATCTCATTAATTTCTTCCAATTCCATTGCCTTATTTATTGCCCTCAATTTTTCTTCCTTCTTAGCTCAAACCACTACACTTTCAAGGTATTTATATCTTCTTGTGTTTTTTTTTTTGTGTGTGTTTTATTGTTGCTGGTAGGAGGGACGGAGCCAGAAAATGAAGTTTAGCGAACGAGATTTATTTTTTTTAAATTAGTAAATAAAGAGATATTTTTATTGTTTTAGAGGGGCGAAATTTTAAAATTTAATAATTTTATACACAAAATTTATATTAATTATTTAAAAAATCGATGTTGTTATAATAATTTGTAGGATAATTTGGTGGCGGAGGAAAAAGCAAGACTGGGTTCAACGCCGCCGAGCTGCCACAACAAATGCAACCAGTGCCACCCGTGCACGGCGGTGCAAGTGCCGGCGACACCGACTCACCGCCGAGTCGAACCGGGTTCGGCCCGAGAAAAACCGCTACTATACTCCGATCCGTCAACCGGAAACAGGTACTCGAATTACAAGCCGCTTGGATGGAAGTGCAAGTGCGATGGACTCTATTATAACCCTTAATTAGAATTCGATTTTGTGTAATTTTTGTTGTATTAATTAATTAATTATTAAATATTTATATAATATATTTATTTATTGGTGTGTGTGGGCATCAAAATCTATACAGATTGTACAGAAGTTATTACTGATTTTGGTTGTTGCTTTTAATTTACTGGCAATAAATGTATTATAAAATTAAATTTCTGTAATTTTATTTTTGGGATAATTACAAAACGCCCCTAAGTTTGGGCTGATTAGGGAAAAATCAATAGGTTTTTAAATTTTAACCCATTGATGTTTGATTTTGTCTTAAATTTAAGGGGATATATGTATATATTTTGAAAATGTAAAGGAAGATTTGAAGTATTTTTTGCATATGAAAGGGAGAAATGTAAGATGGAAAAAACATAAAGGGAATTTTGTAATTTTTGAAAATCTCTGGTTTTTTTAATTAGCCAAACCTCAGGGGTGTTTTTGTAATTATCCCTTTAATTTTTTTTGTTGTAAAGTTGATGTAATTGTTGCTTCTTGGTTTGGCTATATGGTCGTCCATCCATATCAATCCAGATCACAGTGGATATTACCAAGAAGCCCCTGATTTTATGAGGTTTTTTGGAATTATTAAATATTAATGGAGTGGATCAGGGTTCCTTTGGTCATTTTGTACTTTGGGGGAGCAGAATTTGTACTTGTGGGAGATGGGTTTGGCAGGAGTCAGATCAATGATCAAAAAGTGTATTGACTTTGTAGTTACAAGGATATCCTTTCATCTTCCTTGGTTAAGTTTTCTGTTTAAAGATTTTTTTTTTTCTTTATATTCTTGAACTATTGGTACTTGGTTTTCCATAATTTTTATTTTTGAATGGATTTTGGATTTTTGGAAACCTAAATTGTTAATGGATTATCTTCATCTTGGTCATTTTGAAATTTTTTTTTGCTAAATGAATGAGAAAATTTTTGTGAACAAATTTTTTTGGCAGGAGTCAAATTCAATGATTTTAAGTATTTAATGTTTGTGATTGGGATGATTGGGATATTTTCATCTTGGTCTAATTTTAAAACTGTTTAAATATATTTTAGTTGATGAATGAATGGGAAGAAATTGGGAAGAAAATTTATTATAAAAGCTAATAAATTTTCTTGGTTTTTGTAAATTAAACCTCAAGTTTTTTTTTTTCAATTTTGTGATTATCTTTGATTTTATTATATCATTTTTGCATTTTTTGACTCAAATATATTTGATCAAATCTAGTTATTTTTCTAATTTTTGATGAAAAAAAGTACCTAGTTTCGATTTAGTTTCTATTTTATTTATTTATGAGATATGTTTTATTTAATATTTTATTTTATTAAGCCAATTTTGATTTATGTGTTAAATCCATTATCCAATATATTTATCTTAAAAAAGTTGAAATTATATTTTCTATTTTTGATTTTATTATATATTAATCAAGATATCAATAAGTGCTATTTTTTTTTAAAAAAAAAAAATAAATAATTTCTCTTAATTAATTTTCTATTGCATTGATTTAGTTTTGTGGTTAATAGAATCAAAATTCCATATCACATAATAGAGCAGACACATATGCATAAAAGACAAATAAAAGCATGGCTTGAAGAGACTTTGTACTTGGTTGGTGGCTATTCTTGTGCCAAAAAATCTTGAAGCCCCATTTATATCAAGAATCCTTATCAAGTACTAGTGGGCTATTTTTTAGACAAAAATTGATGTAATTAATTAAAAATCAAGAATCCATATTTATCTAATAACACATGTCTATTAATAATATTCATATGAATTATTGTTGTTGGATTCAAACATTATGAACACAACCTGACAACAGAGCTTGAGTTGAAACCATTGGAAATTCACAAAACAGTAAAATTGTATTGAAATTGTGTGATGTTGCGAACATAATAGTTCTTGGAAGAAACTTTCGCAAAAGGGGTGGTGGCGCAGTTGGCTAGCGCGTAGGTCTCATAGCTTCTGAGTTATCCTGAGGTCGAGAGTTCGAGCCTCTCTCACCCCATTTTTTGTTTTTTTCGCTCTCTCACCCCATTTTTCGCTCTTTTTTTTGCCTCTCTCACCCCATTTTTTGTTTATTTTTCGCACATAATTAACATAAGTTGATGGAGGTGGGGAGTTTGATTTATGACTTAAGTTGGCTTGGGTCTTGTGTTGATTGTTTACATAACAAGTGTGGTTCATTGTTTTTTTTTTTAGTATAATTGGGGGAACTTGAGGAGAGGATACACGCACTCGTATGAGATCGAATCCGGATCATTCATCCTTTCAACACACGTCTCAACCACTGGAGCACAAGGTTGATCCCGTGTGGTTGATTGTGTTTAGATAACACAAAATGGAATAGGAATTTTTGAATCCTAAAGAAACTCATTTATACTTTTATTATGTTTTAGCTCTAAGTGCTTAGTTACTCCCTAGTGAGCACATCTGAATCTGATGCTAAAGAGTGAAGTGTTCTTTCCTAAACAAAAGTTTAATTAATGAAAGATAGAGATAAGGTTTTCTAGAGTAGAATAAGTTCCATGAAATAATATGCTTGCTAAAAAGATGATGTTTGTACTTTGTTGCATGCTATTTTATCTATTTCGGTGTATTATCAAATCAGTATACTGTTTCTATTATAATTTTCCATTTCATATTGTCAAAGCGGTCTGCTACTTCTTCCTCCACAATTCAGATATCACTTGCTTATTGTATGTAGTTCACATCATTAATGCATTTTAAACTGTAAAAATAATATATCATCATCTTAAATTTACGTTTAGTAGAGAAACACACATACAAAAAATAATTTAAAAAATTTGGGGGACACAATAAAAACAGCTTTTAGCAAATTTGATGCCTTTAAACTTTAGAATATATCCTTTTTACTTTACCAATCATGCAATAGGCTTGTGATAATTTCCATAATATATAATATACAGAGTAAAACATAAATCTTATAAACTATGAAATTTTGTTTATTTATAGAACACAATAAAAACCCCTTCCCACAAACTTTCAAATAGAGAGACAATGAACAGTCTTTTTCCCACCATCATTTTCCATTCAATTCTCATGCTCAGTTTATCACCAAAACCCACAATATCCCAAGATCCACGCGCGTGCAAAACGCGTTGCGGCTCAATCGACATCAAATTCCCCTTCGGCTCAGGCCACGGCTGCGGCTCGCCGCGCTTCCACCCCTACGTCACCTGCGCCGCCGCCGGCCTCCGCCTCACCACCCACGCCGGCACATACCCAATAACCTCGATCTCCTACGCCGACTCCGTCATAACCGTCTCGCCGCCGTGTATGTCCAATTGCACCGCGATGCAACAATCCCCGACCAATTTCGGGCTGGACTGGGCCGGCCCGTTCCAGCCCGGCCCGTCGTCTTTCATCCTCCTAGCCTGCTCATCCTCGATCTCCTCCGTAACCGTGAACGGAAACCCGATCTGCGATCCTTCGTCGATCTATCTCTGCGCGTCGATCTACACGTGCCCCGCCGTGGTCTCCCTCGGGCTGCCGCTTTTTCCGGCGACCAACAGCTGCTGCGTGTACTCGCCGGCGAATCTGGATCCGAAGGACGAGCTGGATCTGGAGGAGTTGGGTTGCGAGGGGTACAGCTCGGTGGTGGCGCTCGGCGATGTGCCGGCGGATCCGGCGCGGTGGCGGTATGGGGTGGCGCTGAAGTATACTTTGGGTGGGCTGGATAGTTACAATATTGCCCCTGGGTGCCGTGGTTGTGAGCAGAGTGGTGGCGTGTGTGGGTACGCGCCGCCGCGTAATTCTTTTGTTTGTGTTTGTGAGAGTGGGAATACGTCTACGGATTGTTATAGCTATAATTGGATTTATACCAGCTCAAGTTTGCCATCAAGTGGTAATTATGGATTATTTTATCAATTACGTGAAAAAATGGGGTTAATTACAAAAACTACCTTGAAGTTTAGCTTAATTATAAAAAAAATTAACAATCTTTTAACTTAAATTATCTTTAATATTTTTTTATCTTACAAATTGCACCCTCGTTGCATCAAAGGGAGATATTTGTTTGGTAAATACAAATTCCAAGAAGATATTTAAAATTTTGGAATAATTGGAGTTTTTTTAAATTAGGATAAACTTCAGGCGTAGTTTTTTCAATTATTCCTGGAAACCTTGTTCTTATTGGGATAATTACAAAAAGAGTTCATCGGATTTTTGACAGTTCTCCATTAGAAAAAATATTTTTTAGCCAGATTTTTCGAAAATATGTTTTTAAGTTATTTGTGAGTTTAAATGTCCACTTTTTCTTTTTTTTCATTGATGGAGATTGGTTTATTTCTTGGTATGAGAAATATACAACATTAATTTTTTGAAAAATGCCAAATATCTAAAAAGATAATACAAGAAGAGTATGACAGCAAGTTTTTAGTAAAAATAGTTTTTAAAAAAAATACGTTTTTAAATAATATGGCTATTTTTCATTTTCAGAAAATGTAAGTGGCCAATTTAAAGATCACTTACAAAACCCTAGGCTAATTACAAAAAAACCCAATAATTTTTGGAAATTGCAAAATATCGTTGACGTTTGATTTTGTCTTATATTTTTCCTTTCATAAACAAAAATAATTTCCAAAACCCTCCTAATAGTTATAGAAATGTTACAGTTACCCTTTACCTTTTAAATTTAAAACAGAAGCAAACCTGATGGGAGTATTTATAATTTTGAAACCAAACATTTTTGTAATTAACCTAAACATCAGGGTTTTTAATTATCTACTTGTTCTTATTTTAATTTTGTAAACGTGTTTGTTTTGCAGGATATTGGGTTGGAATTTTTGTGGTGACAATGTTCTTATTGGTAATTTGAGAAGTTGAGAAAAAGAGCTAGAGACATGCAAACTGACAAATGAAACTCTTTTTTGTTTAGCCACTCTTTTTCTTACTTTTTAATCTCATCCACTATATTCTTCTACAAACAAATTGATGCTTTTTTAGGTTAAAAAGATATTGGAGAAAAAAAAAAAAAAAGAATATGATCTCTATGAAAGTAGACAGGGAATAAAGTAGAGCAGAATAACATTCTTGCATGCATCAGCATATTTTCTTTTGTATCATCTAACTATTTTCTTCCATTATGCAAAAAATTCAATGAGTAATATTTACTCTTGTTATTTTTTTTTTATCGAAACGATAATATATATTCAAATTTGTCTAAATTTTTGGGCACTGGCGAACTTCTTTCTGACTAGCTACAATAGTTGGTATCATCAACAAGATCTTATAAGCAATTATAATTATTTGGGAAACAACCATCCATTTTCTTCAAATAATCCACAATTTCAATTGCATATTTCTTTTCTCTTGGTAAATAATATTTAAAAAATGATAACTGGTGAAAATAAATTACTACCATCAATGTTCGATTTTGGCAACCTCAAAATAAACCTATTTACTTCATTTTTTTTTCTAATTTTTGGGTTTTCAAAATTTGTAAGTTTCAATTTTAATCTAATATATATATATATATATATATATATATATATTTAAGCATTAATGTTTTTGGGTTTTTGGACTCACTGGCCTCATGGCAAGGCACGGGCCTGTATATATTCAAACTCGAGAATAAAATTACATTGATGTCAATTTGACAAAACCCCACTTTAAATGAAATTATCTAGATTGTCAAAAAAAAAAAAAAGCTCCACGAGATGAAAATAATCAATTATCGACAGAGTAAAACAAGACTCAAACAACACAAATTAAAGAAAAAAAAAACAAAATAAAATAAAAATAAGACACTCCGATTGGAGACTAAACCACCCCTATCACAATTTACAATAAATAATAGTATACATTGGAATTCGAATTTAAAAGGGTTACTCAGAATGCATTGTATTTAATTTGCAAACTAGATTGAACAATCCGTTGTAGTCTAGTTGGTTAGGATACTCGGCTCTCACCCGAGAGACCCGGGTTCAAGTCCCGGCAACGGAATTTTATTTTTGGTCTTTTTTTTGGTTATTTTTTTTCAGTCTCAGTTCCCATTTTTTTTTCTTGGCCAAATAAAAAATAGTTACTGAAATTAAGGTTGACCTCCAATAAAAGGTGACCTTTGACTGAACACTTTCTGTTTGACTCATTTATGCATTTCTCTATTTATTTTTCACTTAATTAAACAGTACTGATGGAATATTTTATATTTATGTAATTATTCATCTGTATTGGCAAATATTCAGATGAAAATTAAATGAATATGGGCAGGTGAGTTTAATAATTCGTTCAATCATGTCTATATTAATTTCATACAGAATATATTCTGTCTTGTGTGCAATAACTCTATAGTCTATGTACAAAAATTTGGAAAAAAATAGGATACTACATAATTTAATCCACTTTACTTTTTAACCTCCATCATTAAATTTAAATAGTTATTATATATATTCCTTAAAGCTTTCAACCTTACTCTCTCTCTCAATATAATTTTGCAAGGAGAAATTTAAAGGAAGCAAGTTTGAGCAAGAAAATGCCAAATTGGATATATCTTGATTCATTTTGATAAATTATTTTGAAATGCTTACATGATGAATAACACATTGAATATAATAAATATTTTATTTCTCCTAAGCTAATAAATATACCAAATATAAATTCGAAAACCTCAATCTCAATTTCAGTAAAAGGGCGATGCCAATTTTGGACGATTTTACATTATTATTTGGACTTTTCTCTATTTTCTTAAAATAAAAAATCGTCATAATAACATATTTTTTAGCTTGTTTTGACTAAAAACTGAGAGTCATATTTTCTTATACTTTTTTAGGTACTTGGTCATTTTTTGAAAAATTGATGCGGTACACTCCTTTGTATCATGAATCGAATCTCAATCCCGAGAAATGTACTAGTCTTGAAAAATGTAAAAAAAGACAAAATAGATTATTGAGCTCAAAAATACCTAAAAAATTTGTTTATAAAATATGGCTAAACAAATATTTTTATTATGGACAAATAGCTAAATCACAAACAAACGACTCTTCATTTCCGCTTTTACCTTATTATTCCGTGTGCTTTTCTTTTTCCTTTTTCCCTGAACACAAAACCCGATTTAGGCAGAAAAAATCAAAAAATGGCAACAGTATGGGCCACCTCACCACCACCAACAATAACTATCTCTGATAATAATTGCAGGATTTAGAATTCGAAAGACAGAGCTGTCAAAGCCAATACACTCATTTATAGAGATTCATTAATAAAAAAAAAACCATTAACAAAAAGGAGTATTTCAGAAGCTCCTTTACTCCAGGTACTTTTTTTTTTTTTTTACTTCATAGTTTAATCTTGAGTAGAAACATGCATATATTTGTGCTTTAATTTTTGTGGGTTCTTATAAATACTGTACTTTAAAGGGGTTTTGTATAAATGCTTATAGTGAAGGTAGGTGTGTTTGTGCTTGATTTTTCTTGAATTTGATGAGGTGGGATTTGGCATTGATTTTTGTTCTTGAAAAAGTTTTGTGCTTTATTTGAGAAAATATTTGATTTTGAACATTTGGGATTAATTTGGGTTCCAACAGAGGGTTTTGCTAATGGAATGGACTGAAAGTAAGTAAAATGAATGAAGCTTGAGTTTTGTTTTTTAATGCAGTTTAAAACTTAAATCATGGGGAAATTAAACATTTTGTTAAATAGGTGATTTATGACTTTGTAAAATCAATTTGAAGTTGTTGAAATTGTGTGATTTTTATTGCTCTTTTTTTTTTTTTTTTTAACTATGTTTTATGTCATGTTTCCATTTCTTGAAAATTAATCTTCATATAAAACACTGAATCGATTTCATTTTCCATGTATTTTTCGAGAGATAAAAAATATTCTTAGACAATCTGCTTTTTTCCCTAAAATTGACACCTTGTAAAGATGAGGGGCTAGATGATAGATATTGGGAGTGTTTGCAAAAATAGCAGAAGTAAAAGCAGTTATGAATCAAAAGTTGGTAGTATTTGCAAATAGAATTGAGAATCAGAAGTTGAGAGTGTTTGGCGAAAAGTTGTTAAACTGACTATTTGTTAGTAAAAATCAAACCAGAAGCAGAATCAGAAATCTAAAACACCCATCTCCCTACTTTTAGATTTTCATTAAATGAAGCAGAAGTTGGAATTTGCAAACACTAAAAAGCCATTTTTTCAACCAAAAGCTGAGAAGCACTTTTGAGTGATTGCAAACACTTCCATTATCTTGATTGGAAAATCTGCTAGCAGCAATAGAAATAATTTTTAAGATGCGACCATCGCGAGCTGGCATTATTTTTGATTATTTCAACCAAAGTTGTATTCAACATAACTAAGTTTTTGGAATGTTTGACAGATCGTCACTCTCCGAATGCTCATGCACATGAACTGCGCAATGCATTTTACCTCAGTGAAAACTCTGAAGTGGGTTCGAAGTTTCTATACATAAGTTGATTTGTTAGTAATGGAGATGGACCTGCTTATCGGAGTCATAGCATTGGCATATTTGTCTTCTTTTGTGTCCCCTGATGCACAAGGTACTTTTCCTATATTGTGTTTTAAGTCATCTGACAAGTTTATTATCTAGTATTTTTTCAGTTGTGGTTACTCCTATCTACGAATGATGCTTAAAGTATTCTTTTACGGTTTTGCCCTTTTCCCACATAAATAGGGGCAATTACAAGTGATTCACATGTGTATATATGCACACACGGACATGTACAGGCAGGTTTATCAATTAGTATCTTTTGGTTTTGTGGAATCCTTTTTAGACAAAGTATCACTTTTTACACTAAAAGTATAATATCCTCGATTCACTTTGGTTTGTCAAAAAATTATTTGACGGGATAACTCATTCATTATCCCTTTTTCAGGAGATGCACTATACGCTTTGAGGACTTCACTTAATGCTTCAAGCAATCAGCTAACAGATTGGAATACCGATCAAGTTTTTCCTTGCACGTGGTCCAAAATTACATGCGACAGTAATAACAATGTAATATCAGTGTAAGAAATTTAGAAGATATATTTTTCCTTTCATTAATGCTTAAATATTTTTGGGATAATTATAAAAACACCCCTGAGGTTTGGTTTAATTACAAAAAAACCTAGAGATTTTTTGAAAATTACAAAAATCCTTTGAGGTTTGATTCCGTCTTATATTTCCCCCTTCATAAGCAAAAACATATTAAAACCTCCTGGTATTTATAAAAATACAACAGTTACCCCCTTAAATTTAACACATAATCATACATGATGGGGTTTTTTTGTAATCTTGAAGCATCTCTGGAAGTTTTTTTGTAATTAGCCAAACCTCAGGGGTGTTTTTGTAATTATCCCAATATATTTTCCTGGAATCTGTTTGTGGATTTCATATCCGTGAAGTAAAATATCTCATGATTGCATTTCTGCCAGGATATTGCCTAATATGGGATTTTCCGAACCTTGTCCCCAAGAATAGGGATTTTGAAGATGCTGACGACACTGTATGTGTTGCTAACTTTCAGTTATACAATGGTTTTGTTTATGCTTATTTTTGATTTGGTTGTCTCAATTGTCATGATACTGTTTATCCGAAAATCTACTTAACTATTCATTATCTATTATATTTGAGAATTTGAATTTAAATTATATATTTTACGATCACACCCCCAAGAGTGGGGTATGTGTAATATCTTAAGGGAGTATTTGTACATTAGGGTTTTTTGTAGTTTTTAAATTTACCCTTTTTTTCTTCTAGTTGGGATGTGGTTGCGGTTTCGCTCCAAAGTACTTCTATTTGTAGTATATTATGGCGTATGAATGAACTTATGAGTTTTTTCTAAGTGGTTCGTGGGGGAGGAGATTGTTGCAAACCAATTTGTAAGACACGTATTGTTTTCTAGTCAACACAAAATTGTCATTTCTGGAAGAAACATTTTGTCTCTAGATGTTTAGTGAGAAGCTTGGAAATTGTCATTTTCCTTTTGCACTTGAGTTACTATACTGCAAACCATTCTGAAAATTGGTTGATGTCGATTTTTATTCTCCAATGCAGTGAATTGCAAGGAAATGGCATAACTGGTAAAATACCGTCGACTTTGGAAATTTGACAAGCTTGACTATGTTGGATCTGGAAAATAACCATTTAACTGGAGAAATACCACCTTCCTCGGCAATCTCAAGGGGCTCACGTTTTTGTAAGCATGCATAAGGATCTCACAAGTTTTTATCTTTTTTATCTTTTAGGGATAATCAAAAACCCCGAGGTTCGGACTAATTACAAAAAAACCTGAGGTTTTGAAAAATGCAAATTCCCCCTTGAAGTTTGATTCCGTCTTACATTTTTCCTATGAGCAAAAAACATTTCAAAAATCTTTCTGACATTTATATTTTCTTTTTTGTAATTTTGAAAATCTTTGGGCTTTTTTTTAAAAATTAGGCCAGACATGTAATTTCCTATTTTTTTTATTTTTTGTCAGAATTAAGATGCAATTTTCACTCTACAGGATTTTGAGTCAAAATAATCTCTCTGGATCAATTCCAGAATCACTTTCAAGTCTTCCAAACTTGACGGACCTGTAAGTGACGCATCACGTATAATAAATCTGTCATGAAAAATGTCAATTTTCATACTATCAGCTCTAATATATGTTTCAATCTTAATTCAACTTTGTTTTACTTATCGTGGACGAAACTTCTTTTGCAGCCAGCTTGCTTGAATAGTCTAAGTGGAAAAATTCCCGAGCAGTTATTTCGGTTTCCAAGCATAAGTATGGGCTCTATCTTTGTGTTTTGTTTTCGTCATGTTAATGCGACGTATATTTATGTACTTGAGAATGAAAAGTTGCATAGGCGTGAGTACCACATCAATCGTTTGAACTTTAGTTGCTTCTTTCAGTTTTACGGGAACCAGTTGAATTGTGGCATCAAACCTTTCCCCCTTGTGCATCTGAAAATGCAGGTAGGTTCATTGTATATTTACCAGGAATAATTACAAAAAGCCCCTAAGATTTGGGCTAATTTGTGACAAAATACCCTTGAGGTTTGATTGTGTCTTAAATTTAATATATGAAGAGAAAATGTAATATTTTTTTTTGATAAATAAAAACACCCTGAGCTTTTGAAATTTTTCAAAATGCATATATCTTAAAGAAGGGGAAAATGTAAATGACACTAGCCACCGAAAAAATTTAAGAAAATCGTCATTTTTTATTTTTATTTTTGTAATTGTCCCCTATTAACCATAAAAATCATTGTTGTTGGATGTACATCTTGAACAAATGATAGAAATCTTTAAAGAAGGCTTAAAATCTTGGACAATACTGCATTATGTCTCCTGATAATATTGAAGTGTTAAGCGATTAGGTGGAAAATAACGAGCAATTAGTTGCTACTTTGCAGGTCGTACTAGTAAATCGAAGACTGGCATGATAGTTGGAATTGCCGTTGCGCTATTAGTTATTCTTCTTCTTGGATGTTTTCTCCTGTTAATTTTGTGGAAAGGAGGACAAAAAGTCTACAAGCACGAAGTTTATGTTGATGTTGCAGGTTCGTTTTTATTATAGTCGAGTACAAGCACCATTATTTGTTCTCAACTAGTTTCCCATCAACATTTTACTATTGTCTTTATTGCATACTACAAGTTAGGGTTAATTACAAAAACTACCACTAAGGCTGCTAAACCACAAAAAACCCAGTTATCTTTTAAAAATTACAAATATCCCCTTGGCAGTTGTTTTTATTTCACAAATTGCACCCTCAAGATGGGGTAACTGTTAGGTAAATACAACCTTAGGGGATATTTGTAATTTGAAAGATGGATGGTTTTTTTTTTGGAATTAGGTCAAACCTCAAGGGGTAATTTTGTAATTATCCCTTGAAACTAAGATCTTAGTTTCGCTCTCTTTTTTTACTTTGGTTTTACAAACACATACTTGATGTTTGCCTTTCCTTAGACAAATATCCCCCAATTGAGGGTGCAAATTGTAAAATAGAAACAAATATTAAGAGGGTATTTGTAATTTGAAAGATGGCGGATTTTTTTTTTTTTTTTGTAATTAGACTTAACCTCAAGCGTATTTTTGTAATTTACCGTTGAAACTTTGATTTAAATTCCTCGTGAATCTTGATTAAATTCCTCGTGAAAGTTGACCGGAGAATTGAATTTGGTCAACTGAAGAGATTTGCTTGGAGAGAATTGTAGCTTGCTACGGACAGTTTTAGCGAAAAAAAGGTCCTCGGACAGGGGGGCTTCGGAAAGGTTTATAAAGGAGTTCTTGCTGACAACACAAAAGTTGCTGTTAAACGTTTGACCGATTTTGAGAGTCCCGGGGGAGATATAGCATTCCAGCGCGAAGTCGAGATGATAAGTGTGGCTGTTCACAGAAATCTTTTACGATTAATTGGCTTTTGCACCACGCCGACCGAACGCCTTTTGGTTTACCCTTTTATGCAAAACTTGAGCGTTGCATCTCGGCTTCGAGGTATCGTCTTTTAGTTTTTGCAAATGCCAGAAAATCTAAAATGCAGCGAGATGGGTACTTTAGATTTCTGATTCTGCTTCTAGTTTGTCTTTTACAAACAAATAATCACTTTTACGACTTTTTAACCAAACACTCTCAATTTCTGATTCTCAGCCGCTACAATAAATCACTTCTTGTAAAAGCAGAAAATAAGAGTTATTTGCAAACACTTCCTTAATTTATTTGAAAATCTAAACAGAGCTTAAACCCGGGGAGCCCGTTTTGGATTGGCCCACCAGAAAACGGGTGGCACTGGGCACCGCACGTGGATTAGAGTACCTCCACGAACACTGTAATCCTAAAATAATTCACCGGGGCGTTAAAGCTGCCAATGTGTTGCTGGATGGAGATTTGAAGCTGTCGTTGGTGATTTTGGCTTGGCAAAGTTGGTTGATGTGAGAAGAACTAATGTTACAACTCAGGTGCGGCGGGACAATGGGTCACATAGCTCCTGAATATTTGTCCACTGGAAAATCGTCAGAAAAGACGGATGTTTTTGGGTATGGGATCATGCTTTTGGAGCTTGTCACTGGCCAACGAGCTATAGATTTTTCGCGCTTGGAAGATGAAGATGATGTTTTGCTGCTTGACCACGTAAGCTGCTTTCACCTATGATTTCTGTATTTGATATTCTTATATCTCTCTCTCATGTGTAAACAATCGATCCATCTTGAATTATGTCGATCATATTACTAACTCCCGTTATATGAATCCACCAGTCGATGAGATATGAAATCTCATTTTCGTTTAGTGCATGCACAATTTATGCTTCCTTGGAACATTAACAGTTTATTTTTAGGGATACTTACAAAGAAAACCCTGAGGTTTGGGTTAATTACAAAGAAATCCATATATATATATATCAAAATTACAAAAAGCCATCTCAGGTTTGATTATGTATTAAATTTTAGGTGGTAACTGGTAACTATAATATTTCTATAAATTTCAGGGGGGTTTTGATGCTTTGGCTTATGAAGAGGGAAAACGTAAGATGAAAGCAAACCTCAAGGTTTTTTTTTGTAATTTCAAAAATCTCTTAGTTTTTTTGTAATTAGCCCGAACCTGAGGTTTTTTTTTGGGTAGTTTCTAGGACATAATAAATTTAGGGGATAATTACAAAAAACCCCTTGAGGTTCAGTCTAATTACAGAAAAAACCCAGATATTTTTGAAAATTGCAAAAACACCATTGATGTTTGATTCCGTCTTATATTTTCACTTCATAAGAAAAAAATATTTCAAAAATCCCCTCGACATTTATAAATATATTACAGTTACCCCCTTAAATTTAAGACATAATCAAATTTGAAGGTTTTTTTTGTAATTTTGAAACATCTCTGGTTTTTTTTTTGTAATTAGCCCAAACCTCAGGGGTGTATTTGTAATTATCCCTAATTTAGGGATGATTACAAAAAAAATTGAGGTTAGAAAAACTCATAGGTTTTTGAGAATTGCAAAACACCCCTTGAAATCTGATTATGTCTTACATATTTCTCCTTTCATAAGCAAAAGTCATTTCAAAACCCCCTGAAATTTATATAATTATTACAGTTACAACTTTAAATTTAAGACATGACCAAACTTGCGGGAGGCTCTTTGTAATTTTGAATCATCTATAGGTTTTTTTGTACTTAACCCAAACCTCAGGTGTATTTTTGTAATTTCAAGTGCTGATCCTGTATGATTAAGCTTCAAGGTCAAGAAACTCCAAAGGGAGAAAAAACTGGGCGCGATTGTGGACCGCAACTTACACAAAACCTACGATATACACGAAGTAGAGATGGTGATTCAGGTCGCTACTCTGCACTCAGTCATCGCCAGAAGACCGTCCAGCAATGTCCGAGGTTGTCCGGATGCTGGAGGGAGAAGGGCTAGCGGAGAGGTGGGAATTGTGGGAGCACGTCGAGATCACGAGGAGGTTAGAGTACGAGAGGTTACAAAGCAGGTTCGACTGGGGAGAACATTCGGTTCACAATCAGGACGCCGTTGAGTTGTTTGGCGGGCGATAAGGTAAATTAACTTGATGTTAATCAGTTTGGTAAGTTCTTGCAATAGTGTGCTGATTAATGGGAGAAGTATAACTCTGCAAATGTGTATTCTGCTGGTTTCTTTTTAGGTTAAATTACAAAAAAAAACCTGAGGTTCGGACTAATTACAAAAAAAAATCCAAAGATTTTTGAAACTTACAAAAAATCCCTTAGATGTTT
Organism: Rehmannia glutinosa; assembly: GCA_016081115.2. Taxonomy (NCBI): domain Eukaryota; kingdom Viridiplantae; phylum Streptophyta; class Magnoliopsida; order Lamiales; family Orobanchaceae; genus Rehmannia; species Rehmannia glutinosa. Next base: position 110,086 of record JABTTQ020003341.1, on the reverse strand, counting down.
GATTCGATCTTGCATTTCTCTTTTCATAAGCAAAAAAACATTTCAAACCACCTGATATTTATAGAAATATTACAGTTACCCCATTAGATATAAGACAAAATCAAACCTGCGGGGGCTTTTTGTAATTTTAAAACATCTATGGGTTTTTTTTGTAATTGTCCAAAACCTCAGGGAGTTTTTTTGTAATTATCCTTTCTTTTTATTTGTTTTCATCTCCTTGTAAATTTTAGTCAGTACAGTTTATTTGGTGAGAATCTGTAGGGATAATTACAAAAACTACCATATTAATTTTCAACCGTAATTCAAGCATAAATTGTGGTATCTAATATTATAATTTTTATACACATGTCAATCATTCGTAACAACCTTTACTAATAACTTTGCAAAGATCATTTCTTAATTACACAAGAATATCAACGCAAGACAATAACAACAAATTTCAAAACTATTACACCATCATTTCGAACAACACTTCCAAAAACGTAAATTAAATTTTCTCACAAAACTTGTGGAAATGAAACACCACCTAATAAAAACTAAAACATCTTATTCAACAAATGAATGAATAAACAACTCCAAAAAATGACCCAAACTAAAAAAACATGGCTATTTTCCATCTCTGAATCAGTAATGTATCATCTAATTAACAACCGATCAATACAAAAAAATTGTAAATGATCGACGTTAATGAGCTCCTCGTCTTCCTACATTTTTCCATAAGTAACCATAACACCGTCCAAATAATTATCATTCTAACATAAACATTCTTCTGATTCAAAAGACTCCAACACTTTGCGTTTGGATATCGTCCTCCATTAACACTTTCATCGTCGTTTCCACTTTTGGATAATACGAATGGAACATAAGGTTCGTCATATCCTTTGTTCCATTCCAATTTTTTCTCTTTTTCTTCTTCTTCTTCTTCTGCTAGTAAATGGGCAGGTAATTCCGAGTCCATATTTTCCCATTCGTCGATATCAAAGCCAACTTCAAGAAAATTGGCCCCTGACAAGGCGAGAGCTTCTAGTGAAATTGTCATTCTATTGCCAAAAAATATGTAACTTTGAAAATGGAAAGAATTTGATATAGATTTTGTTTTTTAAGTGGGTTATGTTTGTTTTGTTAATGAAATTGGCAGTAAAAGTACTATATATATACTTGATCATGCGTGGAATATTGGGTCTAAATTCAACAATTATGTCAATTTGACATATGATCAACTTTGAATCATAATTTTTTTAGCAAATTAAAACATTGTTCATGTGATCTTCGTGCTGACTTTGATTTGAGTCTTGTAATTGTTTCAAGATATTACAATTTTTTGGCTGATAGAGGATCAAATGGTATAGTTTATTTGTTGGTATCTTGGAGGATTAAAAGCATGACTCTTGTTTTCCAATTGGCTGTTTTTGCATTAATTGCTACTTCATCAATCTTACTTCGTTCCCTTGCTGCCCGAAAGGCCTGATTTTTGTTAGATTATGATGTCATGAGATATCGCATGAATTAAAGGGAGAATTACAAACACTAACCCTGAGGTTTTGGGTAATTATATAAAAGACACAAAGAAGTTTCAAAATTACATAAAGATTATGAGGTTTGAATTTGTCTTACATTTTACCCAAACTGTTAGTTGACTTGATCGAATTTGCTGAGGTCGTCAATTATTTTACAATGACGTTTTCCAACTTTTCTAAATATTAGAAATAGCCCCAACTTTTTGTCTAGGCATTTGTAATATATAGAAAGTTGAGGATGTAATTGTAAAATATAAGAATAAAGTTGAGGCTATTTGTAATATTTAGAAAATTTGAGAGATTAAATTATAAAATTTATGATGAAGTCAGCAAATTCCGTGAGTTGAGCTAACAATTTAGGTAAAAATGGAAGACAAAATCAAATTTCCAGGGGATTTTTGTAACTTTAAAACCTCTATGGGTTACTTTGTAATTATAGTAAACCTCATGGGTAGCTTTTGTAATTACCCCTAAGTTAAAACGGACACTGTAATAGGTTTTTAGAATTCAAGTTCATATTTGCATTGATTGGTCATTTTAAAGCAGTCAAAATGAAGAACATATTATTAGAAAGAGAATGAATTGAAGAACTATCAATCACGGGATAAATAAAATAAATTTTCTTCGTTTCCTTAACTGATTAATTGTTGATATTTTCCAGATTCACGAGTATAATATGCAGTGTTTGAAAAAATGAACTTTTAACTCTTGATTATGTTGTCCATTATGTCAGCAACTATATTTTCATGTGACTTAGTATTTTCAGAAAAAAAAAAAATACCATGTTAATAAATGGCTTTATAGTTTATAGTCTATAGTTTCTCACATAAGACTTGCTCTTAGTTTTAATACAACAACAAATGTCCTATTATATATACATATTTGTATTTGCTTGATTAAATAAAAAATGTGATTTTATGATGGGAAAGAGAGCAATTTTTATAAAAAATTAAGTGAGCAGATAAGCAAGACAAAATAAAAAAATTTGGACCATTTCTCAATTTATGCATGTCATCGAGCCATGCTAATCTTCTCTGGTCATTGTATAATAAACAAAGGCTAAACTCTCTATCCTGCCGATGTGGGAAGTGGAAACACACGAAAAGCATTCGACTGGGCCTGATATTTCGTATTTGGGCCTGTTGATAAAGAGTTCGGCAGATAATGGGCTGACAACAATAAAATGACTTTTCATTTTCTCTTATAAACTTCTTTTAATAATTTTAGTTCGGGCCCATTTGACTAACTCTAGTTCTAACTTCCAAGTCCTCCAATTTAAACATGTAATCTGTTAAGTTGGTTTGAGCATTTGTAAACCAGACTTTTGACCTGCGATTAAATCCCACCCGTCCCACTCTATTAGGACTTTGTAATTGTACTCAAAAAAAAAATATTAAACATGTAATCTGCTAAGTTTTAACTCTGGGTTATTTTTGTAACGGTAAAAAAAGAAACCGTTAAAATACAAAATATGGTTGTCAACCCATTGTTTTTATGAAACCGTCTCATGAACTCAAGATCCGTCTCACGAACTCAATTCTATGCGACGGTTTCATGAGATGGATCTTACAAGATACAAAAACTATGGGTTTTTTATGGGTTTGAGTTTGAGCTGAAATTTTGTTTTACGTATAAACAAAATTGAGATAATGCCCGCAAGACCGTCTTATACAAGTTTTGAAACCGTCTCATACAAAAAATATGGATTTTTTATGGGTTTCGGTTTGAGTCTCATGGATAATGCCCAAGACCATCTCATACAAGTTTTTGTGCTAAGGGAGAGAGAGCTATCGAATATTTCAAAACCTCATGACATTTATAGAAAATTACAATTATTCCCTTAAGTTTAAGACATAATCAAATATGATAATTTTTTTGTAATTTTGGAATATTTATGATTTTTTGTAATTAGCCTAAATTTCGGATTTTTCACATGATGTCAACTTGCATGGTTATGCTTCTCAATTAAATACAATTTTTGGTTGTTGTGCTAAGTCACTCAACACTTAGAGAATATCAAAGATTGGACGGACGGCAGAATAAAGAAATAAAATACTTGGCATGAAATGTATACTTTACTATCTTATTGAAAAAAGTTATGTGGTTTTCTCAAAAAAAAAAAAAAGTTATGTGGCGTTTATGTAAGAAAATTATATTTTGCCCTTAATGCATTTTACTTTGGCGTTTCACTTAAAAATAGCATTATCCTTGGCCTTGGATTTGCTCTCATTCCATAAAATAGCAACAAAATTTTGTGAAGCCATCAAATTGAGATTCTAAATTACAAATGTAGTTGTTTTTATCCGACCAGTATTAATTGATAGTTTAGTTTCACAGTAAATGCATTATGCTTCATTAGAAAAAAATATTAATTATAGTTAATTAATTAATATTTAATATTGATACATTGACTTTGGACTGGTATTGACCTATGAAGCAATGATACAGATTTGGGACACGGATATGATACGACATGGGTACGAGAATGCGGCATATTTAAAATTTCAAGGATACAAGTACAATATATATATATATACATATAAATTTTGAGTGTTGCAGTTCGTATCACAAATTTAGACTCGCTAGACTGACTCATATAAATTCACTAGAAGACTTTGTAGATTGGAGTAGTTTTTAACACATTAGTAAAACTAAAGAAAAGTGAAAAAAAATTTATCCACCAATCCCTATCTTTTCCAGCCACCAACCAAAGAAACAGAGCAATCATGGGCCAATCAAGTCTATATTACATGACAAATAGTTTCATCATCTACTGAACTCTCCAGCCAATCCTCAAGAAGACAAATTTATCTCCAACAAATAGATTATAGATAAATTTGAGGCTAATGGAAGTCCATGAATAATAATCACCATCTGCACATAAAAGCATGCCCATGATTAAGAGGGTGTTTGGCTAAGTTTATTTAAAATAGCTTAGCTCTTACATCTTATTGCTTTAAGAGTCTATAAGATGTAATATCATATTTTGAAGGGAAAAAAAATAGATATTGAAGTGCATGGATAAAATAAATGGTGGAACTTATAAGATAATAATTTTGTAATTAAAATGGTCAAAATCGGAAAAGTTCATTAAAAATAAGAACTTATATTAAAAATAAGTTCCACGTATTAGAAAGTTGGCACCCCAATTTCCATGTAATTTCTACTCTTGTAATAGATAGAATATAGACTGACTCAAAAGCAGCCAAGTAGAATCAAAGGCTCACATCGCCACGCATCGCCCACATTGGCTACTCACCGGAACAACTTGATTTCTTTCCCATCGAAATCATGTCGAAAACGGAGAGGGGCCATCAATGTGATCCTCAATGTTTTTAAAAACTTCGCTGGCAATGGGATCCTCTCATAGTATCTTATTTTGGGAGTTTATAATTTTTTTTTTTTTTAAATTACGAAACACTTTTAGAGAGGTTATAAGCTCAACTAAATGCCCTTTAAATCTCATTCACAAGGTTATATAGCAGTTTTGGCAAATAATAATCAGGAACATTAACAAATGAAGGTTTTAGCTGTTCCAGCTGAAATCAGTCCTCCCTTCAATGCAATAAATCCAGAATTAACAACTAACAAGTGAAAACCACTTTTTCTTGGCTCAAACCAAATATTCTACTCTTCATAATCAGTTTCCAAAATCACTAAAATTTGTGATTAAACTGGATTATGAGCCCAAGGTTAAAATTGAAAAACTCAAATGAATCAAAACTCATCCATCTCAAAAAAAGACCCAACTTTTATTGAGAATCAAAATAGATAGTTATTTATATCAAGGGAACTAATTAGTAATTAGCAGCAAATGAAATAGAAATAATGAACATCACTACATCTATGTCAATTGCCATTTATTATTACAACAAAAGCATATACAACAAAATTCATATCCATATATCATAAACCAAGAAAAAAACTCATGCTAGAGAAGAAAAACTATAATAACTCCTCTTCATCAAAAATCAAAAAACCCCTCCATTCCAGAATCTAAAATATTCACAGAATTAGGCGAATTTTGAAAGCAATAATTATCAATCGAACCAAATCCATCCACCATACCCTCAAAACCACCATCATCCACCGCCGCCGTTTCATCCACCACCACCGCCGGCATATGGCCCTCAAACAACGCCATATGCCCAAACAACTTATCCTTTCTCGAAAACCTCGTCCCGCAAGAACACTTCCATTTGCTCTCCCCACAGTGCTTCAAATGGCTCCTCAAATCCGCCACAACCGAAAAGCTCTTCTTATTACACCGATTGCAGGAAAACATTTTGGGGCAATGGCTCCTCTTGAAATGATTCTTCACGCAGATCGCGCTCTTCAGAGGCCTGAATTTTTTGTGCTGCTTGTTTCTGTTACAACCTACATAAGGGCACGAAAATCTCACCTTCCGCCCCACCAATACGACGCCGTTTTCAGGCTTCGCTAAAGCTTCAGGGTTTTGTACTGATTACCATGAGCTCTCATATGCATCCTCAAATTGGCGTCGCGCTTGAATCCTTTCCCGCAGATCTCGCAGAAATGAACGTGCTCCGCCAAAAGCTCCACCGCGTCCATCTCGATTATTTCGTAATCGTCGAACTGATCATCGTCCACCTGGATCTCAACCTTCGGGTTCGGATCCGGGTTGTGAAAGCGGTTCTCTAGCTCGATTTTGTTTTCGATTGCTTGCGATGTGGAGAGAGACGGATTGCAGGACAAAAGTGCGGCGCCATTAACGATGATCTGGTGGATAGCGGAGGAGATCTCGGAGGAGACCATGTCCATTTGAGGTTGACCGAGCAAAGTGTTGGTGTTGACTGAATCGGAGAGGAATTTCTGGAGAGAGTCCATGCGAGCTTGGACTACGGAGAGGTTCATCAAAGGTACTCGGGGATCGGCGCCGCCGGAGAACTGAGGTGCGGCTGCGGCGGCGACGCCGGGAGTGTGACGTGTATCGCCGTAAAATGACATGTTTTTATTGAATTATTATTAATTTCATACGAAAATTGGGTGGATAGAAAAGGGGAAATTAGGGATTTGGTTGGGATGAGTATTTATATGGGTGGAATCTGTTAAAGGCAAAGTTTGACTTTTCTTGATGGGAGCAGTGGGGTAGACACAGGGGATAAATGGACACGTGTCGAAGTGTGTCCCCAATAATGGAGATGGAAGAGCATACGTATTTGCTCGCGTTGTTAGCTTTAATTATTATGAATTTTTTTTTTATCAAATTAAATGGTCATTTAAAATAACAATCTTACAATTCTCTTGCTCTTCTGAAATTAAAGTTATTTCAACTATTATATGTAATTTGGCCGAAATTTCAAATTTATCCTTATTAGTAACACGTGGTTTAGTCGGATGTTTTGGGATGACGCTAATTAGAGCTCAATCTCGGGATGGCCCGACCCACCGGCCTCGGTATTTTTATCGACCGCGGGCTTTAATATCCTAGGCTCAAAAATGTAGGGCCTCAAAAACCGGCCCAGTGGCCCGTCGACGGGCGGCACTTTTAGTGTATTTTTATTGGTTGAAATTGGGTGAGCTCTCTAAATTGACGGTCTAGTTATTGTTTGGCCGATCTCGATCCAATTTTTCAAAAATCCGATCTCGAAGCTTTTGACACTCCTACCACTAATAACTAGGGGTGTGTCCGGTCAGGGCGGTTCGGAGATTCATAAATCTCGAACGAATCCCGGTTCGAAGATTTTAAAAATCAATCTCGAGCCCATCAACCGTAGAGAAAAATCTCCATACCGAACCGTCATCGAATTTTCGATGCGGTTCGTCTGGGATTCAGTTCTAACGGGACGGTTCGGGGCGATCTGTTTGGGACGGGGAAACGGAGATTAATCAAAAGTAAAACACACAAAATAAGAAAAATAAAAAATTAATGTAAAAATCACCAAATAATTATAGTTCATTCCTTTTTTTAGTGCAATCTCAAAATAAATACTACAACCATAAAGGGCATGACACAATCTCAAAATAAATTACAACCATAAAGTCACACCAACACTTAAAGGCTCTCTCATCAAAGTAATTTTCTTAATATATTAATCTTTAATTGCGGTTGTTGGACAAGTATTTTATTTTGGTAGATTTACGATCTAATTTTTATATTCTAAATATTTGATTGATTGCAATCTTATTCTCCAATACCAAAATAAAATTAACCATTGAATAATTTATGTCGAAAATTTTGTAAATCAAAAGCTTATGGTTTTTTAATTTACTATGGATCATTGATGTGTAATTATTGTATTTCGGATGTACAAAACTTTTATAAGTATAACATATAAGTATCGACAATAAGGAAATTTAATATACATGTTGATGTTATGCTTTATTAAAAACGTAGCAAATAATGAGAATAATTAATCTCCTTAATTATTTTCATTAATTCTCTATAAAGAACTCAATTTTCGATCATGGTCAATTATATGTTGTTGTTTCACGAGTCACGTATCGTAAGAGTTTGGACATATTAGTTTGTGACGATGGCAAAATAAAATCAAACAGCGAATAATGTTGTGTATAAAGAAGTATTCCAAAATTTATAATTTTGAAATGTACGTAGTTAACTTGATTTGTTAGAAGTTGTATTTTACATTTTTATATTCATTAGTAGTGTAGCTCTTATATGCATGCAATACCTTGATGGAACACGTCCCATGCATTGCACGGACAAAAGGCTAGTTAAATGATATAAATTCTTAGAAACTTAATTTAATAATTAATTAATCATATCAGATAATTTTATAGGTTAATTAAATATGGGGTGTCACAATATCAAAATATAAATAAGATAAAAAATAATATATATGTATATATTAAAAAATATTCTTAAAAATCGGTTCTATCTTCGGATCTTCGGTTCGATGCGGGCGGTGCGGTTGATGCGGTTCTCGATGCGAATATTTTAAAATCTCGAGAACCGTACCAAAAATTTTTTCGGGACGGTTCGGTTCGGAGAAAGTCAAAAAGTCAACGGATATTTTCGGTTCGGATATTTTTCGGTTCGGATATCGGTTGGTTAAAATCTCAAGTCAAGTCTGACCCTACTAATAACCAACAAATAGCAAGGCAAGTGTTTTTAATAGAAACTTGATGCATCGAACCACCTACATTTTTGTGTTTACTATTATATTGAGAATTAATCCACATATTGCTTGACATAAACCATTAAACACACAGGAGATTTAGTTATGCCTATAACGAATCAAAACTGTAACCAAATTTTCTATTTTATTTTCTGTTACATTTAACAGATAAATAGAACAGAGAATTTGAATCGATCAAAACAAAACTTTGTTGAGGTCAGGTATCAATCAAAAGCTCAGATCCACTTATCTCCTAATCATCTCTTATGATGATGACAAGTGTTTAAAAGCATATTCAACTTTTAAATCTTCTTACTGTAAATGTTAGTGGTTGGTGCTATCAATATATAATCGACATCCATAAAGTTTTATTTTAATTATTCAAATACTAATTTAAACAATAATCTTGGTTCACATACATGTGTTTGTAGGTCAATTTACATTTCAAATTTTAGGAAACTCAAATCAAATTGATCTAATAAGTTCACTTGAAAATTATCAAACCCAATATATAAATCTCAAATCTCAAATAATATTAAGGAGAAACCGGACAAAGAAATCAAAAAATCGTGTGGAGAAATCAATTTGGGTGTGGGTTAAGTAAAAGTTAATGATAGTCCATCTCAGTATTGGGGCAGTGGGAAGAAGAAAAATAATGAGATTATTTTAATTAAAGGATACATTAGTGGGACCTCACTTTCATTGGAACTACTTGACTTATTCTTTGATGCCAAGAACAATAATTCAAAATTTATAGTAATTATATGACATTTTGGTATAAAAAGTAAATAATATATTAGTAGCTTCATAGAAGACGCTTTCATCCCTAATTTTATTGTCTTTTATTGATTTTTTTTTATCGGAACGTGACTAGAGTGTTTGACCCCAAGGTTAAAAATTTACATGCAAAGTGTTGATCATAATTGAGTTTGACGAAAACCGGGGGTAAATTTATTTGTTTGAATAAAATTATAAATTTTAGTAGATATATTATGCATTTTAAAAATATATAATTTTATTTTTATAATAGATTATTAAAGAATAAAATTTATAATTTATATTTACTAAGATCGTTTAGGTTCGATTAAGCTTGGAAAAGTTCATGAACCATCAATATATTTGATAAATTAAACTCAAGTTCAACTTGATAATAAATGAGTCAGCTCAAACTTTCAAAGAATCAGCTCGGTTCGATTATGTTGCAACCCAAAAAGCTCATATAGACAAAAAAATAATAATAATCTAATCAAACAAGTACATTAAGATGCGGATGGGATCTTCTTTGTAAAATCGTGTTTTATCTCTTATTTCAATTTGTGGATGATTGGCATGTGTATTCTACTTACCATATTAGAACCCTACAATTTCTGCTTGAAAAATAACATGGTAAATGTAATACAGTGTCAGCTTGTCATCCACCACGCCATTGGAATAGGAGATGAAAGCATGATTTTGGAATAGAAAATTATACTATTAAAATGATATGCTTTGAAATAACTCATGGGCCTCATGGGCCACTTCCCATTAGATGTTAGCGTACTGTATGAGAGTTGAGAAAGATTTTTGATCCAAATAGATTACTTGAAATCGGGTCTTCCGTTAACCAAAAATATTAGCTTACAGTTTTTCACTTTTTTAGGTTAATTACAAAAACTACCCTAAAATTAGACTAATTACAAAAAAAAAAATTACTTTTCAAAACAATAAAAATCCCTTGACATATGTTTCCCTTGACAAATATCCCTTGATTTGTTAGGTCAATAAAAACCCCAAGGGTGATAACACTTTACGGGGTATTTGTAATTTTGAGATAACTAAAGTTTTATTTTGTATGCTAAATCTTCGGGTGGTTATTTGTAATTAATGCCTTTTATTCGGAAAGCCAATAATGTTTATTATTCGAATTCAACCGATTGCACAAAAAAATATATATATATAGGGATGAGATCTCGTGTGGCGTACTCTTCTGCGTAAGTGTGGACGGATCCCATCCCTACATCCTAAACAATCAATGGTTTAGATTAGCCATACAAAACACAATTTTATAATTATTTTTAATGCCAAAAGGGCATTTCCGTAATCCACAAAAAATGGGTAAATAAATACCATAATTAATAACCTAGAATCAAGATCTTCTTGATTTCAATCTTGCCATAACAGAAAAATCTTTAATTTAGCAACAAAACACACGTTTCATATCATCTTCTTCATTCTGCATCCATTCAAAAATTAGCGACAAGACCTAGTTTCGCGTCCCAAAACACGAAAAACACACCCTATAGTCGAAAAAAAACGGCTGGCACAAAACCGTGCGAAATGGGCGATGAGTGTGATGAATCACAACATGATGAAATGTTGGCGGACAAGCCTGATGAAAGCTGGGTTTCAGGGGCATTTTTTCCTGGTATGTGTGTTTATGTTTCGAAAAATCGTGCATTATCCTTATTCATCCTGTCCGTATTTTTGTTAGAAAATGTGGAATCATAATTGAGGTTTATCTTAGTATATATAAAGAAATATATGAGGTTCGTGTACACATATATTTACTATTGTGCACATATAAGCATGCAGTATATGTTGTGGGATGGCACTGGTGATGATGAATCTTTTATGTGAAAGAGTTGTGTACACATATTGCAATATATATGCCTGTAAAGCAATGTTTCGTGTATAGATATGTATATTTTTGTGTTAATTTAAAATGTGATATTGTGTGTTTGAATGTTTATTTGAGACTATACATTAACACTTAGAGTTGTATACAACATCCGACAACTTGTATATTTGGAACATATTATGGTGTATATATACAAATACTTTGGTGATTTAGAATGAGAACAAACAATGGTGTTCAAATAATTTAAATAAATATAAAGACATCTTATTTTAGTATACATTGGCTTGATATTGGTGTAATAAGTATAAACATTCAGTGGATATTCTTAGATTTTTATTTAGAATAATGTATGCTAATATTGAAACTATTAGAATAATGTATGTGTTCAAATAAAGTAATAATTGTGTATTGTATAATTCCATAACTTGCTTTTAATCTGTTTTGAAAGAATGTACTATGCATTTATACACATATAATACCTTTGGTGGTTATTTATAAATTACATGGTATACGATTATTACAATGATGATGTATCCACAAATATTTCGTATACGCAGTACAAAATGGTGTTTGCGCCATTCACGAGCATTGACAACCATCGTCGGTGTGTAACGTTTGCTTGTGGATTGCTATTAAAGGAGGATGAGGAATCCTGTGTGTGGTTATTCGGACAATTTTTGGATACCATGGGCAAGGAGCCGTACTACAGGGCCAATTCTGCGGCTCTAATTCTCAAATGGAGATCTCAGTATTGCCACCCAAAAAAGCTCGTAACAAGAACGGGAGCGGGTTAAAAGCGGACTACAAAGCCAAAGGGAAAAGGCAATCCGTACAAGCACGAAACTAAAGAGAACGTTATGCACGTGTGGGAAAATTGCATCACACAACAACCGAACATGTCCCGAGCAACCTACATAATGACATAAATTTTTCCCCGCATTTTCAAATTTCGTACACTCCAAAAAACTGTTATCGTTTTTGGCTTATGTTAAATGAATGTCATTTATATTATAATTGAATGTCATTTATATTATAATTGAATGCCATTTATATTCTAATTTTGCATCATTTTTGAGTCCATTTGACATTTAATAAAAAAAAATACCACTGTAATCTAAACACTTTTATATTATAATTGTTATTTGCGTGCTGTATCATTGATGATACACAACATTTCAAAGCATTACAATGACTCCCAAAAAGTAATAATAATTGTAGTACTTGAACACAAAATCGAAAAGGTAGTATATTTTGAGCATATTGTGGTGTATATATATGAATACTTTGGTGGTTTATAATTAGGAAATTCTGATGTACAAATAATTACATTACAGTATCATAAACTCTTATTTTGGTATACATTGGCTTGACCATTTGGTGATATGTATAACATTCAGTAGTACATTGTTACATTGACTTCCAAAAGTAATAATAATTATAGTACTTCAACACAAATTGTTTAAGAATTATGCATACACACGATTCGTTAAAACATCTTCAACTGAATAACAAAAAGTACTTGAATATGAACATATATAAACCAAAGCAGTAATAAACATATACTGAATTCTGACAAAATGTGCACTGTTTACACACTAACAATACGCATAAACAGGAAAACATGATTGATTAAGATCGTTTAGAAATAAGTAACCCATAATGTTGACAGAAATGCACGGGTAAAAAATATTCTAGTCTAATGTAATAAATAAAGTGTACTTAGACACTCCGTCTAACAAAATGAACTCCTCAATCAATAACCAACTTCTTTCCACTAACAATTTTTTTTGCCAAACCAAGCACCCTGTCTTTCTCTTGGTTCAAGTCGTGCATCAGAATTGCATGGCAATATAGAGTCCTCAAACGTGCGAACTCCGCAACATCGGCCTTGTCAAATCTACAGTCCCATTTCTTCAATGGTTCCCCGATGTAAGTCTCCATATGACGCATGGCATAGACCCCATGATCGTGTGTTTTCCTCCACCCTCCACGACATGACGAGTCTTATTGGGCGATATTTTTCAACATTACGCGCTGACTGGTAGCACTCACGTGCTTGGAGATATCGAGAAAACAGGTCCAACTACAAAAGGAGAAATGAAAAAACAAAAAATAAAATCACAAAAAGAATAAATGTTACCATCAACCTAGTAAACCAAAAAAAATAGAAAAAAGGCTCCATCATGTGCATCTGTATGTTAAATAAAAACTAATTGTATACCAAACGGAACCTAAGTGTACACCAAACCATAGCTATGTTTTCATCAAATTAACACAATACTATGTGTACCTATGTGCCAAAATTAACAAAATATACACCAAAACACTGTCTACGAACATTACATGTATATATCCCACTACATGTTTTCCATTCTTTACCATATTCCAGTCATTTGTGCAAAAAAAGCACAACAAAAGGATTTATGTATATACCAAAATCACTAAGAAATTTGTCATGTTTGCGTAAGATTACACCAAAATATGAATGAAAAGGCACAAATTCAATAAACATAAGCATTACACAATTCATATCTAAGTGTACATCATTTTTTGGTAAATTTATACTATATAAATCCCAACCCATTACAGTCAAGGATATAATTTCACATAACCAACTACAAAAGGGCATCTGGAAAAATCGAGTGTGAAAACCCTAGAAAATTCAAAATAAAAAAAAAATTGTTCTACAACTAGGGCAACAAAGCTAAAAAAAACCATAAATAATCATCTTCAATTGCATATAAAATATATTGTCAGAATTGGGTAAAAACCCTTTGCCAGGGAACTACAAACCAAAGAATTGAGAAACTAGAAACAGGGGCTTACCTTACTAGAGAGTTACATATGTTTTTTGGAAATTTGATGTCCAAGCGAGTTCCGCCCGTACAAATACTTTTCTCCTTGGCTCGATTTTTGCAGAGAAAAATGGGGTTCCAGCCGTGTGTGAGAGGGATTTTTAAGGGGGGGTGAAGTATTTGCAGTCGTATGAGAGTGGGGGGTTGTGGGGGGGGAGAAATCTTTTTGATTTTAGGGTGAAAATAAACGACCAAAAAAGCGGGAGAAAATTGGTGATTAAATCCCAAAAAAGTGGAATTGTGGGGAGTTACCAAATCGGACGTTACCTATTGTTTATAATTTGTCTATTTTGCCCTTAAATGGGCCGATTTCAATTTTTTTTTAAAAAGAAAATAAAAAAAAATCAGACCTTTGGATTAAACATGTTAACGGTCTAGATCTGTCCACACTGCCACATGGTAAGGGCATTGCCACATATGATCCTATACCTATATATATATATATATTAAAATCAAATGAAATTTATATATTAATTGCAATTATTTCGAGTTCGACCAATTATATAATTAGAGTGGATGTTATACTAGTACACTATGTATATTCAGCCATACATACAAGAAATTTATGCGAATCCCATAAAATCAGTTTTTTTTTTTTTTCCTTTTTTTGTGAATATCATGAAATCCTCAAGAAAATTTACTTTTATCAGCAACTTCATCTTCATGCATGTAATTTAATTCAAATTTTCTTATAATCCCATTACTCCATTAGAGAGTTAGAGACAATATCTTTAATTCAATAATTAAGTGCATCAACACCTCATAAAAACAATCAACAGTTAGTTAAAGAGACATGACAATTCCATATTCAAAAGAATAGATAGTGGTCGAGTGATTAAAATTTTCAAGCTGATCAGACTAGAGCTAGCTTTGGGATTCGATTCAATAACCATCCCTTTCTAAGATATGTACTCAAATAAAAAAAATCATTCATTATTAAAAAAAAAAAGTTATTTCCAAAGCATAAAAAATAAATGTTTATTTAAAATCCAACAAAAAAGGTGGATTAGGTGGTTACTATTTCTTCCTCCTTAATAACTACTATTAGACTTAAGGATTGATTAATTGATTAATTATATATATAAGAGTGTTTAACAGTTTAAACTTTGTTTAATTTGACAAGAAATGTTTTGACTTTGGATAAAATGCTATTTTTGTTGGTAAATATTTACCTACATTTTACATGTATATACCTTAATATTTGTCAACAAATTTTTCTTTTGTAAATTGATTTTTCTGTAGTGTACATGTGACTTTTCACATTTTTAAAAGAGAAATCGAACAAAATTGCAAAATTAGTCCTGTAATTTAGGAGTGACGAAATTGGTTTAATAACTCTACTGTTGTCAATATAAATCATGTTGAGAAAAAAATTACGGAGAAAAAAAGAAGGAAAATGCACTGGAAATTTAATGATATCAACGAAATTGATATTTAAATATTTCTTCTTCCGAGTTCTTCGATCGTATTCAAGTCTTGCGGCAAAAGTACGTATATGAGAGTATATGCCTAAATCATATGATCAAGACACAAATAAAATTAAGCATCAATATATACATTTAATTAATATCCTAATTAGAAAATGACAGTCAAATAATTAGTACTTTTTTCTCAACCATAACTAATTTTAAGATGCCTAGCTTCCAATTCAACAAGCATTAGCCAAAACATACATACAGGTCACCACCTGCCCTTTTGAAAATTTAAGATTTCAATGTGACCAGTTAATGAAAAGTAACATTTGTGCAAAACTTTTTAGGCATAAAACAATATATAGTACTACTACTAGCTAGTCTTATATAATGCCAATAATTTATATATGAGGATAAGATTGATTAATCCCCAAACAAACGAAAAATAAAAATTAGTTTTCATTTTTATTTGAATATTACAAATTAATTTATACTTACTAAATTACTAATTGATGTACAATCCATCCCATCATTATTAGCACTGGCGGAGTTAGGGGGGCCAACCTGGATCCCGACATCCCCCTTTTTAGAAAATAAAAATTTACTATGTAATTTTTCTTTTATTTTTTTATTTAATATCTATATGATTTTTTTTTTTAATTTTTTATCTAGCCCGTCCCACTTTTGTGTATTGGCCCACCCCCCATTTTTTTTACGCCATTGATTATTAGAGCTATTTTTTTACTAATTTAATATAATTATACATAAGAAAAATAAAATTGTCCACTCCACCAAGGGCTCCATTTCATATCTTAATCAATCACCAAATAACCATATATTTAAAGAAGAAATATATAAGAGCCAAATAATAAGTATAAAACAGCATAAGTTATAGGGCAGAAAAAGGTGGTCATTCATAAGCCATAAATTTCATTGTCATTTGTTAAAAAACAAAGACATATATGAATTGTTAAACTTGGTTTTTCCTAACTACTTGGGGCCCTTCTTATCATTGAGAATCTTTATGCGTCACCTTTTTGAAATAATCCTTTGGTTTAATTTGATGACCCCATGCAAACTCTCACTTAATACTCATAGGACGCATATTTGAATTAATTCAATATTGACCATTTAATTATAATATTATATATATAGTACGTAGACTTACTATTTATTTTTATTTATTTATTCAATGATCTTTATCGGTAAATTAAAGTATTGCATGTATCTAATCCATCGAAAGATTTTCATCGTGGTAGATTAGTGATTAATATTGTGAACCATATCATGATTTAATTATAGAAAATAAATGAAATATTGACTTATATATCTTGTTACTTTCTTGATTGTTATGGATATTGTTTTATATGCCTTTTATTCATTTAATTGTATTAATACTACCTATCAGCATTATTTCATAGTTATGTCTCCCATTCTCTTTATTTCAAATTAATAACGAAAATTATGATATATATATATATATATACACACATATGAATTGATGTGAATAATTAATATCAAATTATTTGGGACTACTTTACCAATTAAAATTATACAAGACTATTATTGTCAGACTTTATAGCGGATTTTGCAATTTTACCTAGCCTATTTGAATTATATCATGTTAGTACTTTATGAATACAAAAGTACACCAATGTCTACACGTAAATGACGTAGCCATGAATAAAACAGGGGTGATGGCCAATACGCGAAATTGGGATGAACCAAATAAAAAATTAAAAGAAAAATCATTAAAAAAATTTTCCTAAAAATTTTACATAAGAAAACAGAAATTTAACCCCCCCCCCCTGAGCTATGACAGTGTACACGTGACATTCATCAATTACAATGAAATACATAGGAAATGAAATATGAACATGGAACATGAAATCTTAATACGTCTATATATATGTCTATATATATATACTTTAGAAATACCAAAATAATGCTCCCAATAATTATTAGAGTACTATTTTGTTATTTCCAAGGATTATATATATATTTTAAAAAACAAAATAAAACAAAAATAGAGAGACACATGGAGAAGAGAAGGTGAACAAAAACTTAAGAAAGCAAAAGCAAAACTCCAAAACCTGCATATTCCTTGTAGCTAAATAATATACATACATATATGTGTGTGTATATATATAATATAATATTTTTTTAATCAAACACTAATTAATTAATTAATTAAGCAATCTCATGAAAAATAGGATCATCCAAAAGCTCAGACCACATTTGAGAACCCCCATAGCTACAATCCTCCACCACCGTTTTCCCAATCGCCGCCTCAGTCACCGGCGCCGCCGCAGACGGCGGCGACGTCCTCATCCACCCCGAAGAACATCCCGGCGAGCTCTCCAACCCCCCAAACTGATCAGAACCCTGAACCATTGGAGCTTGTAACAAATCAGGCAAATGCGAAAACCCGGCCACCACCGGCGCCTCCTGAATAAATTCTCCGGCGATCGGCGGCGCCGCCATTTCCAGGTGGCTCAATAGATTGAAATTATTCGCCGCCATATCCGAATTAATATTATTATTATTATTATTATTATTGTTTAGGAAATTGGGGATTATTGATGAGGGTTGGAGGAGATATTGTTGGAGGCAGAGCTGATTGAGCCGAGCCATTTGAGCGGCTTCGGCTTGGAGCCGGACGGCTTGTTCTTCCCATGAGGAAGGGTTTTCTATTAGCTCCTTGAGATTGGCCAAAGCTATGAGGTGTGGCAAGCTGGAGAAAATGTCGGTACGGGGACGATGGGTCATGGGATCGAATCCCATCTGGATCAGCTTTTTTTTGAGATGAGTGTTCCAGAAATTTTTGATCTCATTGTCTGTTCTTCCTGGGAGATGAGTTGCTATTGCAGACCACCTTTGTAAAAACAGGGGAAAAAAAAGTGAATATAGATTTTTATATATAATAATATATATATTTTAGAAATTTAAAGGGAACAACAACACAAAAAAAAAAAAAATTAAAGAGAATAATTTTTTGAAATATTTTGATTTTTTAAGGGATAATTAGAAAAAAATCACTGAGGTTTGGTCAAAATTACGTAAAGTTTCACGATGATTGGTTCTGTCTTAAATTAAAGAGGGTAACTATAATATTTTACAAATATCAGCATGGATTTGAAATGATTTTTGCTTATGAAGGGGCGAAATGTAAGACAAAATCAAAATTTAAGGTTTTTTTTTTAAATTTTCAAGAACCATTTTTTTTTTTTTTGGAAATTAGCTAAACCTCTGGGTGTTTTTTTGTAATTATATCTATTTTATATATAAAATTTAATATTACAAAGAAAACAAGATATATATTCCATATCTCTCCTTGTGATGGAGTTTCAAATATATACAGATGAATATTACATGTATAATAATGATAGCATTTTATACATGTGACATTTATATAATGAATTAAATCACTAGATGAAACACCAATAAGAGCTCATATCATGTGACTATATAAACGAAACAATATAGTCAAGATATTATCCCTAATGGTGTTTCATCCTGATATTTCACCACATGATCATATGAATGTCACGTGTACAATAATGATATCATCTTATACATGTGAATTTGATATTGTGAATTAAAATACATTAGAAAATAGAAAATCCCATGTGGAAACAAGAGGTGACCAACACATGATTTTAAATAGAAATTTTTATTACAATATTGATATTGAATTTTATATGCAAATATTGAATTAAAGAGAGAGAATAATTACTTGTTGCCAAGAATGGCATGGAGATTGAGAATGGTTTGTTCTTCTTCTTGAGAGAACTTCCCTCTCTTGATATCTGGTCTTAAATAGTTTGTCCAACGAAGCCTGCAACTCTTTCCACATCTATTTAACCCTATAACAAAAAAATTCAACACTCATTAGTAAGAAAAAGGCCAAAAAAAAGTTAAAAATTGAATGAAAAACAGGGAAAATAATGAATATATAAAAATTAATATACCAGCAAGTCTTGGGAGGGCTCTCCAGCTACCATGGCCATGTTTTTGGATATGTTTGATGAGTTTTCATCTTCTTCAGGAGTCCATGGACCTTTTTTCAGCCCACTCTCATCACTACTTGGAGATCTTCCCATTTTTCACTTACTTTCTCTGTTTTTTCTTTATATATGTTTGTGTATTTATATATCTAAACTAAAGTTATTGATTTGGGTTGTTTCCTCCCAATCCTACCAAATGAGTGGAGCCTCAATATATATAACACCCTGCCTCATTTGTCCTGTTCTTGTATTCCTAACATGTGGGACATGGCTTCCATGGAGGCCCCACATGATTCTTGAACTTGAAACTTGAAATGACAAAAACACCCTCCACTAGTTGTGTTTACCAAATGAGTCAATGACAGAGGTATACCTTTATAATCTAATTAAGTTTGGTCCAATTAAGTAAAATTAATTGGCCAAAAATAGAGCTTGCAATGGGTTGTGCCGCGCTAAGAAAACTTGAACTCAATTCATAAAATCGGGGCGGGGTGAACTGGCCTGAATTTTCACCAAACAGTATTTCGTGTGGCCCAGCCCAACACGTGTAATTTTGGTCATGCTTGTTGGGTGTCAGGCCATTTGGGTCTGGCTAAAATAGGTTCGGTCTTTTCAGGTCTCTAGAAATGAAGCAATCAGCCTTATGCAGGTTGACTGGACAAGGCCATCAGGTCGGACTAATTTTGTTAGCTCTATCCAAAAATCCTAAATCTTTTTTCTTGATTGGTGTATCACATTTTCCCGGCAAAAAAATTAAATTTATGACGAAATTAGGATTCCAATTGGAGTCTTATTGCTAATTCGAATTTGAACATGACTATTTTTAGCGAATTTAAAAAAAAAAAACATTTTCTAATTTCCATCAGTAAATGTAAAATAGCATCACATATTTCACATAGCTAGTCTCAAGATATTAGGAATCTGCCAGCCATTGTACATCCCGCTGTTAATTACATGGGCAGTTCCTAAGAAGTTGGGATTGTTTCCCTGATAATTAGTCATGTAAGAACATGAAATCTCGGTTATTAAAAAAATGGATAAAAGAAAAAGAGGGCAATATGGGGAATTCATGTCCTTTCAATATCACCAATCATATATCAACAACAAAAGAAGAAATTAAAACTTAGTAGAAAATGTTCAAAGTAAGAAAGTCATCATCAGTAACAGGTGGCGGCTGTCCTCTGGTCAGAGGAACACACTCCATGCACGCAATAGGGAGCATACTTTCGTCACCCATTGCATATTTTGCATGGCAATTCTCTCTCTCTCTCTCTCTCTCTCTCTCTCTCTCTCTCTCTCTCTCTCTCTCTCAATATATATATATATTATATATATATAAATATGTTCAATTGTACCCGCAAAGGTAGTCAAATTGGTGGAGTAGGTGAGCGCGAGACTGAAAGGTCACGAGTTCGATTCCCCCTACCAACACTTTCTTGGTTGAGCATGTCACACAGGGCTTGCCTAGTGTGGTTTTACAGTTGGCCTAGTTTGTAGGCTAGTACGTCGTCCGAGAATTTATCAGTCTTTTCACTCAAAAAGTAGCAAAATGCGGGTTCCCCGTCATAAAAAAAAATGTTCAATTGTTCATGTTGATGGGTCCTAAATTTCTTGTAGTTTTTGCCACCTTTAATTTGTTTAGCATATATGTTAATATTAATTGATTATAATTGCCCTTTTGCATATAAAAAGAAGTCATGTATAGTGTTATATATTTTAGATTCGTCAAGTTGATGAAACCAATTAATTCTAAATCTATGCTTTTAGCTATAATATAATTCTAATTTCACCAACTAAACCTTCATCAATTGGATTCAGCAGAGATTCTTGTACGTAATGTATTTCTAATCTCTCTGTGTATATATGCCTAATAAACAAGAAACTTTGTGCCAGAAAATCTTGAAACTTATTTGGAAAAGGCAAAATTGCAAAATTAGTCCTTAGGATTGACAAAATTTGTTCTCTTTAAATTCAAAAATTTGATTTAGTCCTATAAGTACCGAAATCGAACGAATTGCATCCTATTTTGGCCGAAATTTGAAAATTGACCTGAAATAGGGGATAAATTAGAGACTCCGGCAAAAACTAGGGTTCTATGCGGCCATTTTGTCTACTTTGACTTGCTTAGTTGTCATATTTAAAGTACAATAGTGATTTTTACTTGATCAAGGCGCCATATCGGTTGAACAATATCGTCTCCATCGGCTAAATTTTCTAATTTTTGCCATATTCTGCCAAAATTTAGAAGTCCGGCCAAAATAGGATGCAATTCGAGCGCTTTTAATATTTACAAGACTAAATCAAAATTTTTTATTTGAATACGACTAAATTTGTCACCCCTTTATATAGTTAAATACAAAACTAATTTTGCAATTTCGCGGTAGCTAGGAAAATATTCGTATCTATATGCATGAAATTCTACAATATATATAATTGTGTTGCATGTTGTTATGTACTGTTGTGGGTTAATAGTAATATTTTGTACATATATATCCGTACGATGTCTCCTTGTGGTGTACACACATCATTATACATAGGCTCTCATATAATCAAATTAAAAAAAAAAAAAAAAAAATCGTTGCTTCACCAGACAAGTGAAAGTGTGAAACCCATCAAGATGGTGACACTTTTTTTTTTTTTTTTATATATAATTTGATGAGAGAGAGAGAGAGAGAGAGAGAGAGAGAGAGAGAGAGAGAGAGAGAGAGAGAGAGAGATGAATGGTTAGAGGAGAAGTTGGTGCAGCAAACTTCTACCAGTGATTTTTGTGATTTTCACAATCGGAATAGTACTGACTAAATTGATGTACGTTGTTTTCAGTTGCGGGATTAATTAAGAACGTGTTTGGCTGAACTTATAAGCTCTTGATAATATCTTATAAGATGTCTGAGAGTTTATAAATTTTTTAAATTTGTAAAACATAGATCTTACAAGCTCTATAAATAAAAGATGTTAAGAGCTTATTGTTCTTAAAAAAAAGGTGGAGAATCCCAATCTCCTTTAATTTTGACTATTTTATTCATAAAATTGTCATTGCTAACATTTTAAAAACTCAACCGCCTTATTTTATTCAAACACTTCAATAACTTATTTCTAAAATAAGATATAACATACATCTTATAGACTCTAAAAAATATCTTAAAAGATTTAGGAGTTTGTAAGATTTTTTGAATAAGCTTAGCCAAACACTCTCTAAACGGTCGAATGGTTGGTCCAATCAATTTAATAAAAAATATTAATGTGTTTTAATATCTTATATTAAATAATACATTTTAAATAATTATTATGACTAAATCACTCCAAAAAATATTTATAGTTGAATTTTATTATAGAAAAAAATATGTTACTAATAATGAAAATGAAACGTAGATTTAGAGATGTCAATAAGGGTCATGCCTCTTAAAAAATTTGAGGGCTAGGTCTATATTTCGTAGGCTTTATAACATAAGAGAGCTTTTTAGTCTGGCCGAATTGGCCTTAGGGCCGGCTAGGGTTAGGGTCAGGCCGATCCTTGGTTTTTTTTTCTTAATGAAGTTTTTATATTTTATAAATTTATATTCAAAATTTATATCTATAATACTGTAAAATTTAATATTTGGTCTCATTCATCAATTACCATTTTATCTTAGCAAACTACAATTGACGTAGATGGAGGAGTATGATATTATATACATAATTTCATTGTTAGAATATTATATTACTGACGGGATTTTATTAATTCATATAATTATTTAGAAAAAAATCTCATGTGAGGTACTAAACCAGCAAATTGCCTATAAATCAGGTACTAAAAAAATCAATACCCCTAAAGAAAATTCTTCAAATTTTGTCATATTTGATAATTTAAATTTTGGTGGAAGACGGTATGGGATTGATCAAAGACCATTTTCTGAGCAAGGGTACAATAGAAATATATGTTTTGTTCTACTAATAACCTAATCAAATCAATCATAAATTGAAAAAGTCTAACATCTTACTTCACCATCTGCCTCTTTCAAACCTAAACTGGATTTTAAAGTGTCAACATCCATATAACCAAATTGTGTCAAACTGGGTGTTGTGAACCAGAGTTCACTCATCATTTTATATTACAATTAAAAAAAAAAAAAAGAAATAAAAGCCAAAAAGGAGAGGAAATTTCCAGAACTCTATCAGTCTGAATCTTATATTTTGAATTATATCTTGTCTCCTATTTAAAGTATCACCAATGCATGGTAAGTATCGACGATAATGTCACATTTGCTAGCCCACACGACAAGAAAAAACCAGTTTACTTATAGAAAAATCTGTAGATAAGTATTAAGAAAATTATAAAGTGTAGGTAAAATAATTATAGGTAAAATAGTTACCTACAGAATTTAGAATTTAGAACCATTGGTAAATACCTAAAAAAAATTATGGGTAACCTATCGGTAATTTGTCGGTATAATTTGGAAAAAAATAATATATTTTGTTATGTAGGTATTCTATAGGTAACTCGCAAAATTTAGTGACAAAATCATTTATGTTAGTAATGCAGCCGATTAAACCGGAATTTTTTGTAGTGTCGAGCCGCCCACAGGCATTTATATCTTGTCTCGTATTTATAGTATTACCAATACATGTTAAGTATCACCACATTGGCGGTCCCCAGGGGGCCGCCTTAGCGTTTATATAATTATATATGGAATGAATTACTTATATACTATATTTGTTAGAGTAATTAAATATTAAATGATTCACCTCTAAATAGTTTAAGCTTTTAAACTAGTGGTTATTCAATATGGTATCAAACAAGAGGTTTGTTCTAACATCATCGTCCTATAAAAATGTTCCACATGTGAGGCTCATAAACAACCGACTGCACGTGAATGGGTGCGTTAGAATAATTATATATTAAATGGTTCACTGTCTAGCAGTTTAAGATTTTAGATAAGGTGGTTGTTCATTACTATTATTTATAATGGATTATACCCTATAAAACTCTATAGTCTATATTAATCATTTAATTAATGTAATTAGAAATATTTGGCATCACCTTTTTTCTTTCAGATTGGATTTCCTTGCTTTAATTATTTGGGTAAAATTGACCAATGCTTGATATGCTTAGGTCAACTAAAAGTTTGCTTTGGATGAAATATATAGAAGGACAAGTGTAGTAATTTGTTTTATGTTTTTTTAGTAATTAAGTGACAGTAATAAAAAAAAATTCCTAATTAGTTTGAAAACTCATTGATAATTTGATACTAATTAAGCACCTTCCTTAAAGCATACGCGAGAACCAACTCTTACGTAAAAATGTTGTCGGCACAAGTTTTCTAATCCCACAAGAATCCAAATAGTTGAAATAAAATTAAACCTCATAAAAAAGGGATAATTACAAAAACACCCTGCGATTTGGGTTAATTACAAAAAAAAACCAGACATGTTTCACAACTACAAAAAAAACCTAAAAAAACCTTCAGGTTTCTTTTTTTCTTAATTTCCAGAGGGGTAACTCTGTAACTGTAATATTTTTGTAAATGTCAGGAGTTGTTTTTAAAATGTTTCGAAAATCACCGGGAAAAACGGACCGCAAGGGAGTTTTTGTAATTTTCAAAGAACTCTGGGTTTTTTTTAATTAGCCCAAACCTTAGGGTGTGTATTTGTAATTATCCCTAAAAATATAAGAAGAAAAAAGAAATATTTATTACCCTTTGGCTTGTTTTTCACACCTTAGTTCAAGAAAGTCTGGAAGTTAGTTAAGCATAATTTCAATATGCACAACACTTTTTATATACTTTGAAAGAAAAATAAAAAAAAAACACAAAAGTTATTAAGGATTGATAGAGATAGACAAAACAGATTGCTTCTTCAACTGAGGTTGCTTGTCGGATGGATGGAGCAGCCAACAATATATATAGTCACAGGTTTTGTTTAAAAGTGGAGGTGATGTCACACACAAAATCTTTTAATTTAATTATTAATTGATTAATTAAGATAATAATTAAATCTGTAATTATATTTTTTTTTGAGAAAATTATGAGTGTTTTATGTGTATGCTAAACAACTAATTATTTGCTTGCTGTGATGGGTTTTCACTAAATGGTTTCAATTTTTCGTTTATTTTTTTCTTTTGTATTCAACTTGTATTCTGTTGTTCTGATGTACGAAACGTGTATATTAAATAAATCATATATATACATATGTGTGTTGTGTGAATCTCCACAAAAAAAAAAAAATACATAAGTAGGTCTCTTGTGAGGCGTCCTATTGTATAACTAAAACAAAAAGTAATACTTTTTATACTTAAAAAAATCATTGTATGGTGTGATTTGCCTCATACAAATTTTTGCCAAGGTACATTACGATTTTTACTAGCATTCTATTGCTTACTATTTTAATAATTGATGACTTAAATATTGAAGGATTTTTATCAAGCAAACTCTAACATCCCATATCCTCCTTTTCTTATAATGGAACCGGACCCGTAATTACTACTCTTCGAGTGTGTAATGGGCAAATCTTCAAATTTGATACAATATAGCACATAAATCACAATAATCATATAAACTGCACTAGGCAAGCATTATGCGATAGGCTCGACCAAATGGTACAGGTGGAGATTTTAACTTGAGACCTCGACGTGAAGAACCCACCATAACCCAATAGGCCACCCCGCCCCTTGTCCTTGTTTTATAAGCATATTTAGAGGATTAAAGAAGGAATTGATTCAGGTCCAATTTCCAGTTTCTAGTGTTGGAAAATAAATTTTCAAAATTTATTGATTTTCGTGTGAGAATTGAGAATATGTTTGATTTGTTGTCGAAATTTACGTTTGTAAATGAGAATATGTCTGGTTATAGTTTTTTAAATATATTTTTGACATAGGTTTGCGTGATTGTGGTGTATTTTCACCTAAATTTGCGTGTTTGGAGTGAAAATTTGTTTAGTTGTGTTTTCAAAAGAATTTTCCATAAAAAAGGTGGCGAAAATAACTTTATTTCTCATTGAAAAACTTATGAAACAAACATAAACCCATTTTCCCAAATAGTTGAAAAATGGAAATTCACCCTTGAAAATACAACCATGTATGCCTAAACTCTATCATATTTTCAGCTTCTTGTTTTTTTCCCCTAGAATACAAGATTATTTTTCTAAATTTTTTTTTTTTTTTTTTGAGGGGGATTATTTTTCTAAATTAAACAATAGACTTGCTTGGTGACGTGTCTTTCTACTCAAACTTAGTGATTTTGACAGTTACTCTCTAAGCATCATTATACATTTCACTAAACAATAAAATAAAAAATTAATCAAAATGCTAACTACGATTAGGAGACATACTATCCCTATCTACTAATCTTGAAACGTATTCAAAATGATGTAAGAAATATATAGTTTTTATAAAAAATATTAAGCATTTTTAAGGATTAATAGACCAACAACCCTCATTGAAAGCCATAAATAATAGATGATAAGTGTATTTTTATGCATGTTTTATGTGTGTATTTGAGTAGAAATTGAGTTATTTTGTTGTTAGTTTCATTAGTTTTTGATTGTACATTGTTTATACTCTGTGGGGTCTTTTATTGGTGTAGGTTGACCATTCGGGGCTAATTTTGGTGAATTTCGGACCATGGATTCATGT
This sequence comes from Rehmannia glutinosa, assembly GCA_016081115.2. Taxonomy (NCBI): domain Eukaryota; kingdom Viridiplantae; phylum Streptophyta; class Magnoliopsida; order Lamiales; family Orobanchaceae; genus Rehmannia; species Rehmannia glutinosa. The sequence goes on along the minus strand of JABTTQ020003341.1, from coordinate 82,972 downwards.
CAAAACATACCGGGAGTTTAAGGATGCAAAAACGCTCGAAATTCCAAGCCAAACGCGTCATTTGAGGGCCTTTTTGGTCCAACACGGCGGGTGTGTCGGGCAACACGGCCATGTTGAAGGGGATCAAAAGAGGAGGAAAAACCGCACAAAACAGGCCGGACCGCGGCCTGGCGTGTCGTACAACACGGCCTGGCCATGTTGGACAACACGGCCATGTCGCATTTTTTAGTAAATTTTGTGCGAAAGACGGCTGGTCGTCTTTGCCCGACACCTGGCGTGTCAGGGACCCTTTTTGCAACTTTTCCATGTGAAAATTATGGAAAACTCACCTACCAAGCCTTTTGACCACTTTTATACACCTTTAACACCCAATTTTCTTTGCAACATGTCCCCATATTCCCTCAATCATCATGTGTATACAATGATTCAACCAACTCAACCATGAATGTGCACACAATGATTCAACTAACAAGCATGGAAATGGGGCATTTGTTAATATGGTATTTCACAAGATGGTGCTTATAAAAGCCAAGAGTTTGAGTTGGAAAATCATTCATGTAATATTCATTCATTGGTATACAAGGAAATCAGATTTTAGGAATGAAAGTTCATATTTTGGAGAGGAGAAACACATATTGTAGTGAGGAAGAGAGTTAGAAGGCTTGGATCACCATGGAGAGCGCTAAGGCACAAGGATTGAAGATCGCTCGGAGAAGAAGATGAACTCCACCACTTCATCATCATACTTCCAACAGGGGAGTCTTATGTTGGTTTTGGAAGTTTTAACTTCAAGTATTCATGTTGATTTCGAAAGAAACTTCTTGTTTAATTGTTGTTTTCATTCTCAAATCCATCACGAGTTAAATCGCTAGTGTTTGAATGTGATGAACCCTAGAACTTATTTGTGATCATTGGTTTGAATGTTTTAATATATTTTCTTATGTATTTATGCGAGTCACTTATGTTATGCTTGTTTATTCGAATTGGTATATGCGCATATTGATTTGAAGTTTATTTTTCACCGGAAATCGAGAGATTCATGGTGAAATAGAACCAACATAAGTGAAAGGAGTTGCATGCAATCCTAGATATATAGGGCGACATAAATCTTCGGATTAGGGTCAAACCTAATATGGGAATTCACAAATCGTTAATGCAATCTTGGGGGTTTTAACTAGAAAGAGATTTGGTTAATCAACTTGAGGTTAGGAGTTTTTCGCCTTGAGAAAGGGTTTAACTTAATTTAGGAATGCCTACGGTCCATGAAGCATGAAAATATGTTAAGGGATGGTTAAAACTTAAGGGTTATGGTTGTATTTATTTTGGTAAAATCACAAAGACGTTAGAGGATTCACATTCAAGCACATTTATATCCAACATCTTCCAATCCGATTGTATCGATATCTTTCGTGTTCTTAGTTGCCTCTTCCACTTTTATTTGATTTTGTTTTATTTTATTTTGCAACAAACTATTTGATTTAATTTGTAGGCTAGATAATAAAAAGACGGTAATTACTAGTAATCATAGTCCTCGTGGGAATGACACTCGATCTCGCTTAGCTTTACTATAAAACGATAGGTGCACTTGCCTACGGTTTTAAAGGTAGCTTTTGAGCCATCAAGTTTTTGGCGCCGTTCTTGCAGGGATTGTGATATTAGGAACGCCTTATTTTTATTAATCTAGTCAATTTTTTTATTATTATTTTTCTTTTTTTTCTTCTTATTTGGGCGGCGATTGAGAAACTCGTTGTGGAACCGGGAACTTTACTTGGTAATATTGTGACCAATTCGTGCGGCAAACTTCCACAATAAGGTGATGTAGTCCACTATACGACTATAAAGAAAGCGATCGGGAGGTAACCCGATAGTTCATTGTTTTTATTTTTTTCATAAGTTGTTAGGGAGTCAAGTCAATAATTGGATATTTTGGTGGGTGTTGGTATCATCTCTATCTTACTTGAGAAAATTTGAGCTTTCATGGTATTCGAGTTTTTGTTGCAAATTCTTATTAGGTATGCATATGCCCGTGAAGACCAAGATTGAACAACCCATGATCTCTCCAAATCGATTTCACTCTCGGTGAAGGTCGTTTCTTTCCTTTTTTTCTTTTCTTTTTAGTTTGTTGTTTTTGTGTGTTTTTGTTTGTATGTTCATCTCTTTCTTTCACATTGAGGACAATGTGAATCTTTAAGTTGGAGGTGGATGTGATTGCATGCTTGTTAGAATTTTTCTTTGGAATGCTTGTGTGTTTGCTATTTATTTTGAATTTTTTTTTATGGAAGATATGATTTTTCAAGGAAACAAATTGAATATTTGTTAGTCAATAACTTGCCCAATTACGCATAAATTAGCTTTATAATTTGTATTTTTTAAATGCAAAGCAATTGATTGTCTTGAATAGATTGACATGGATGTGGGTTGAATTTAGACGAGACTTCTAACACTACGATACTTGATTTGTTAAGACATATGTGACGATTCTTAAGCGCTATATAAAAGTCCGAGAACTCATGATTTAGTAGTGGTTAACTAGTTGTTAAACCAAGCTTGTAAAAAAAAATGAAGAGAAAAACGGACCAATCGAGGTTATACTCCTCTATTTGTTGTTGCTTAGTAACTAGGAGCATTCATGAGCCCCATGTTTGTCTTTTTTTACGTAAACGGCGACACTAATATGAGTATGGGAAACCACCTAGGAGTGTTTGAACAGAAATTCAAAATATAAACCTAGTGGAAGCATGCTTGGAGGTCCCAAAAAAAAAAAAAAAAAAAAAAGTGGAGAATGAATACTCCTTGACTTCTCATTCCAATAAAGTTCAAGAAGCTTGGTTATATGACTAGTAGGCTAACTACAATGATCTATTGAATTCTTATATTTTTGGTGTTTCTTGAATTGAAGTTATTCATAACTATCGATATCGTGGAGTGATGATTTCAAGTCGGATAATGCCTGCGATATTACGGTCTTTCTTGTGATCGATCGCTTTGCAAAATTATGTTTTTACTTAATGGCTAATTTGTGTTGAGAAGGCTACGAATTTGACTACTTATATTCAAAGTGTTGAGAAAAATATATTCATTGTGTGTTGTGATGTATTGAATCCCTCATTTTGGTTTTATGTGTTGCTTGAGGACAAGCAAAGTTCAAAGTTGGAGGTGGTTTGATAAGTGTATTTTTATGCATGTTTTATGTGTGTATTTGAGTAGAAATTGAGTTATTTTGTTGTTAGTTTCATTAGTTTTTGATTGTACATTGTTTATACTACGTGGGTGCTTTTATTGGTGTAGGTTGACCATTCGGGCTAATTTTGGTGAATTTCGGACCATGGATTCATGTCAAAACATACCGGGAGTTTAAGGATGCAAAAACGCTCGAAATTCCAAGCCAAACGCGTCATTTCGGGGCCTTTTTGGTCCAACACGGGCGGGGTGTTGGGCAACACGGCCATGTTGAAGGGGATCAAAAGGAGGAAAAACCGCACAAAAACAGGCCCGGACACGGCCTGGCCGTGTCGTCTGACCGCACGGCCTGGCCATGTTGGACAACACGCCATGTCGGCATTTTTAGTAAATTTTGTGCAGCCGGCGGCACGTCGTCTTTGCCCGACACTGGCGTGTCCGGGACCCCTTTGCAACTTTTCCATGTGAAAATTATGGAAAACTCACCTACCAAGCCTTTTGACCACTTTTATACACCTTTAACACCCATTTTGCTTTGCAACATGTCCCCATATTCCCTCAATCATCATGTGTATACAATGATTCAACCAACTCAACCATGAATGTGCACACAATGATTCAACTAACAAGCATGGAAATGGGGCATTTGTTAATATGGTATTTCACAAGATGGTGCTTATAAAAGCCAAGAGTTTGAGTTGGAAAATCATTCATGTAATATTCATTCATTGGTATACAAGGAAATCGATTTTAGGAATGAAAGTTCATATTTTGGAGAGGAGAAACACATATTGTAGTGAGGAAGAGAGTTAGAAGGCTTGGATCACCATGGAGAGGCGCTAAGGCACAAGGATTGAAGATCGCTCGGAGAAGAAGATGAACTCCACCACTTCATCATCATACTTCCAACAGTCTTATGTTGGTTTTGGAAGTTTTAACTTCAAGTATTCATGTTGATTTGAAAGAAACTTCTTGTTTAATTGTTGTTTTCATTCTCAAATCCATCACGAGTTAAATCGCTAGTGTTTGAATGTGATGAACCCTAGAACTTATTTGTGATCATTGGTTTGAATGTTTTAATATATTTTCTTATGTATTTATGCGAGTCACTTATGTTATGCTTGTTTATTCGAATTGGTATATGCGCAATATTGATTTGAAGTTTATTTTTCACCGGAAATCGAGAGATTCATGGTGAAATAGAACCAACATAAGTGAAAGGAGTTGCATGCAATCCTAGATATAGGGGCGACATAAATCTTCGGATTAGGGTCAAACCTAATATGGGAATTCACAAATCGTTAATGCAATCTTGGGGTTTTAACTAGAAAGAGATTTCGATTAATCAACTTGAGGTTAGGAGTTTTTCGCCTTGAGAAATGGTTTAACTTAATTTAGGAATGCCTACGGTCCATGAAGCATGAAAATATGTTAAGGGATGGTTAAAACTTAAGGGTTATGGTTGTATTTATTTTGGTAAAATCACAAAGACGTTCTAGAGGATTCACATTCAAGCACATTTATATCCAACATCTTCCAATCCGAGTGTATCGATATCTTTCGTGTTCTTAGTTGCCTCTTCCACTTTTATTTGATTTTGTTTTATTTTATTTTGCAACAAACTATTTGACGAATTTGTAGGCTAGATAATAAAAAGACGGTAATTACTAGTAATCATAGTCCTCGTGGGAATGACACTCGATACTCGCTAGCTTTACTATAAAACGATAGGTGCACTTGCCTACGGTTTTAAAGGTAGCTTTTGAGCCATCAATAGAATGTAGGGCCGATGAAAATCTGAGCTAATTTCATCATATCTTTACCGTTTCAACTTTCAACTTTCAACTTTAATTAACATGTAATTAATTTGCATAGCTCCAATATAAGACCCCCTGCACAAAAGCGTGGCATATTCAAAAACACGACTTTTTAAAAAAATAAAATCATGTATAATACGTATAGTCGCTCCCCATATATACATATCGTAATTTTATGATATTACGTTTTGAGGATTTTCATGCATCGGGTGACAAATATGTTCACATCGATTTTTTGCTATTATAATTGGACTTAGCCGATTTTTTGTCTATTATAATTGAAAACCAAGGGTGGAGTCGGGATATAAATACGGGGCGATACATAAAAATAGGATAAAAGGACTAAAAAAACCTTAAATAGAACCATATAAATCATACTAAAATATTTATCTAAAAAATGTTCCTAATATGTTTTTTTTTTAAGAATGGGGATCGGGCCAGAGTTGCCTCCCTCCCTGGACCAAGTGATACTTATGTTTTTTATAATTCAATAAAATGGTTCACGATTTTAATAATTATGTGGTCGCTAAAGACCAAATGTCGTCGCAATTGGCTTTTTTTGCCACGACATGTCAACACAATTAAGAAGTCTTAGAACGAGATCGCAAATACAATATTTCCGATGACTAGAGGTGGTAAAATTGGCCCGACCAGCTCGCATAGTGTGTGTCATTTTCGTCATTTTCATCTGTCCCTTGATTTTCTTGACATAATTAGATAAATTAGCAGTTAATTTCTTGTGAATTGACACTTAAGACTCTTGCCCATTGATTCAAATTAACCTATTGACTTGTTGTTAAAGCCTTCTACAAGACTCCATGGTTTAATTTTAATTAATTGCTTCTACCTCAATTTTCCCAACTGTTATACCCAGTGTTTGGGGAGAAAGAATTTCCAAGACTTGTTTAATAGACTTAATACATAAAATATTGTACTAATGTGATGAATGTGTAGGGGGAGCCCTAATTAAAATTACTACTAATTATATATACTCTATTAATTAATTATTTAGGAGCAATATCAACCAACCACTACCCCTTAATTATTTGGTGTGACATCATAAAATTAGACAGCTATTAGAGTTTATACTGAGAGAAGCTGAGAAGGTGAGTATTGATTCTGATAGTAGATTATAATACTATGTTGTGTGTTTGGATATGGGGTTAACTAAAATCTTTGACTCTATAAAATAAATAATTGTGTATTAGTTTAAATATTGGCTGATTAATTGTTTAATTTCACTTGGATTAATTACTGAAATTAGGGTTGGGGACCAAAGAGGCAATGCTGGCTAACTCTCATAATCTTTCCTCTAAAAGTAGATTAGGAAGTAGTTATCATTATTCATTATCACTCTCTCCAAATGTGAATCATTATTTCTTTATTTGTCACCATTTAGAATACATATAATTTTAATCTTATACTATGGTTTATTAAAAAAAATGCCAGTATATTTTGCATTTTTTGAAAGTATTAATCTAGCAGCACTAGTATTAGGTGACAGATGTCGATAATATACATGTTATATGTACACTTGTCGATCCCAACACCTAAAAAATGAGAATTCAAGATTTGGAATCTATAATAACTAATCAAAACTGTTCACCATATTTTCAAATAATGGGATAAAAGATAAAATATCTAATAAATAAACATTTGCGTATTCATGTAAATACTTGCTATAAATATTAATACGGTCCTTGTCCAACTCTTCACAAGCAATTTTAATTTGGAAAATAGTTATGTTTTAATATAAGAACAAGCGACTGGAATGAGATTCTTAAAAAAAATTGTACTCTTTTTCTTTTAATTTAATGATAATGTGTATATCCCATTTTAAATTGGTTTTAGGTTTATATTGATAATGAATATTAATGAATTATGAATTGTAATATTTACTTTTTGACATGTAAACTTTAGGCTAAATCGTATGGTAATTGAGAATCAGATAGTAGTGCAGCGGTTAAAAACTTGCATGCCAAGGCTAAAGGTGTGGGTTCGATTCCCACCATGCACTCAAAAAAAGAAAAGAAAAAAGAAGAAGAAAATCGCTTCCTCTAATTGTGTGATTATTCATATGGACATCGCTTGATGGACCCAATGGGCTCTGCGGCATCCAGAGACCCAAAACTCTCGCAGCCATTTATTAGATAGGCCCATCGCTCAATGGCCCAGAATCTAATCACAAGCCTACAAAACCACTTGTACAATATTTAAATATTAAAAATAAAAATAAAATATTTAATACCATTTTATACTCTAAAATATTTCTTTAAAACCAAAATTCCTCACATTAATACATTAAATATTTTCCCAACTCGCATTGAAATAAAATCAAATATTCCCCAAGAATGCTAAATCCAATGTTGAGTGCAAATAATGAATCTAATGCATATTATCAAACTTTAGAGCTTAAATTTTATCAAGAAAAATGAAAAGCACCGAAACTATTAGTTTTAATATGGATATCTTAATCACCATTTTTATTATACCAAAAATGAAAGTATATAAAATTGTATGACAACACCACTATTATCTCATAATGCAATTTAGGTACAACAATTATATATATATGCCGACAAATTTGATTACTTCTCCAAGATTAACATATATAATGGAGACAATATTTTTGCTTCTCCAAGATTAACATATATATAATACTTGCTAAGAAAAACCAAAACAAGTAAAAGTATTTTCATCTTTGAATTTTAATATTAAATCTGCGTTCGGGTCTTGAATTTTAATATGAAAACAAAAAGGGAAATGTCTTATATACTTCAAAGGACACAAAGCTTGTAGTCTTAACATTTGTTCCTTTTCTTCTTCTCCACTAAAAATCAAGAAATAAACAGAACTAAGAACAACAGTAAAGACATGCCACATGAATGTACAAAAAAAGGATAATTACAAAAACTACCCCAGAAATTTCGCCTAATTAAAAAAAGCTCCAGTTCTCTTTCAAAAGTACCAATATCTCCTTAAGGTTTGTATTTACCTAACAAATACCCCCTCTTGAGGATGCAATTTTGTAAGCTAAAAACAAATGTCAGGGGTATTTGTAATTTTAAAAGATAATTGGGTTATTTTGTAATCAAGCTAAACCTCAGGGATAGTTTTGTAATATAGATGGAGCAATTACCTTATATGGCCACCAACTTTGCACCGCATTCAGTGTGTGTTGTTCCTGCCCCCAATTGTGTGTGTGTGTGTGTGTGTGTGTGTGTGTGAGAGAGAGAGAGAGAGAGAGAGAGAGAGAGAGAGAGAGAGAGAGAGAGAGAGAGAGAGAGAGAGAGAGAGAGAGAGCATAATTTTTTTTCCATTGAATACTTGAGTTCATTAGCCAACTTCACAGTTATGAGCTAAAAAATTAGTAAATTCAATTTGAGTTTACTGCAGGACATACAAAGAAATCAAGTTCATCTCCCAGTTACTGAAACCAATTCAATCACAACACCAAGGACTCCCCACCATACAAGTATCTACGAAAAATCCGAGGTTCAAACAAAAAGCAGATATAAAAAGCACAATCATTTGGTAAAGCCTGCTTGCCTTTGGGATTTGCATTCTTTTCATTCTCTGTGTTCTTTAGATTCACTGACCACTACAACAAGCAGAAAATAATAACAACTGTGAATGTGGATATCATATAACTGCATTCCTCATATTTTGGTTGCCAAAAGGCCGATGTTGCTAACCGCAAACTTAGTAATTCATTCAAAGTGGTTGACTTGACCTAAACCTTCTGAGACATCAATAGGATTATTCTTTGCCTAACTAGAGTTAAAATATCTACATCCGGGATATGGGTGTTTATGATTAGATTTCCAATTCTTGTGTTGGCAATTTTGTGTAAAAGAAGACTTGAACAAATAATGTTGAGTTAGTTAATAAATAGATGTAAAGTAGACACAAAACAGCACGCGATATTAACAAGGTAATCATATGACGAGATTGAGATGCAACGGGAGACAGAAAAACAGAGAATAAGCTAATAGATTACAAATCAAGATACAATTCACTCCAGTCAACTTAATAAATAATATCAAGATACACTTGCTCTTATCAACTAAGCTTGCACGGGATAAGCTCCGCCCTCTCAAATTTTGAAACAAAAAACAATTTTCCAATGCATTGCTAATGGTATGTTTGGTTCAAAATAGCTCAGTGTAAGATATGCAGCTCAATAGAATTACAAACAGAAATTTCCCTCACCAAGGTAATTTAATCCTTCGTAAACGCATATTCAGCGGCAAAACCTGTGATCAATTTTTCAAGTTCCAATATAATTCGAAAAATAGATACCTACGTAGACAACTATCAAGTTCGAAATTAGTCTACATTCATCAAGCAGTAGACATAGAAATTAAGCTGCTGACAATGACCGAAATACATAAATGGGAGCTTTTAATTGAAAAAACGTATTGAAATGGCGAAGCAAACGAATTGTACAAACATCAAACAAAACCAGCTCAAGTTAAAAAAGAAAAAGGAATAAAAATAAATGATGATGAAGAACTCTTTTCTTAACAGATTGAAAAAAAAATGATCTGTGAATAATTTCAAATTTGCAATTGGTTGCAACTAATACAAATTCAAACAAGAGAATTACCTCTTTTTATGACAACAAGGGGAGTCAGCTAAAACACCAAACTCTCATCTTCATCACCAGAAACACTCTACACGGCCCTCATTTCAATCAACATTTCCCACATTCGAAACATCCACCATCCCGATACGCTCATTTTCCGGCAAAACTGACCAATTCGGAGATTGCACTGCCCTTAACCAGCGAAAATCGTCCACATTCATCCAATTTCCAGTCTCCTCACCAAGATTTGCCTCTGTGAGGTCCTTCTCTATTCCTTGGTAACTCAAACAATATGGAGCAAACCTAACACCATTACTATCCTCTATTATAGGTCTACTCCTCACTCGAAGATAAAAATCACAGTTCTTGGCATTATGAATTCTAATTTGGTGTGAAGCCAACACAAACACACACCCTTCTGCTCCCTCAATCAAAACTGAACCCATAACAGCCCCAACATACACCTTACAATTGATCAATTTATCCATAAACAATGCTCTTAAACGCCCCTTCAATCTAACTTCACAATCCCTCAAATTGGAGAGTGTGAATTCTCCATTTTGGCCCGTCGACTCAGTTCTGTTAAATTCCTTCACTAGTACCTCGTTATCTCTATCTCTGAACCCAGGAGCGGCATTCAAATCCCTAAACCCTAGCTTTTCCAATCCCACATTCAGCTTTATCTCGGGTTCAGAAAGGACTACCTCTTTTTCAGCTGGAACTGTGGTGGCTTTTTTGGATGGTTTATTCTTGAAGGAGAATTTCTTCTTGGGAATGACGAGGGATGTGACGTCATCGACGGATTGTCTGAGTTGCGCGATGGTATTGAGGCAAGTGCGAACTTCGTAGGGGGGCAGGAAGTAGGAATTCTCGGCGACGAGCTTCTCGAGGGAGGAGATTTCGAGAGAGATTGATTCCAGGTCGGGCTTGCGGTTCGGATCGGCGTTTTCTCGGATCCGGGAGAGGTGGGATTCGATGGAGAGCTTGGATTGGGAGAATTGGGTGAGGAATGATTGTGTGGATTCAAATGAGGTTGCAGAGTTGGAGTCCGGTTTTCCGGAGAGGCGAGAGAGATGCCGGTTCGAGAGGCGCTCTAGCATTGCCGCGTGCTTGCGCTCTAGGGTTTCATCGGCGGCGGCGGCGGCGGCGATGTCGTGGGATGATTGGTCGGTTTCTTCCATTTTGCCGTGGCGGAAAGGAGTTTTCTGGTTACACAGAGTCGCTATTACTGTAATTATGGGAATAAAATCGCATAAAGATGGTCATTTGTGTACAGGTTCATTTTTTTTTTTTTTTTTTTGCCATAAAAGAAAATGTTGGAAATATTTAATTTGGAAATGTTAATTAAATTTTTCTTTTAATCCAATTAAAGTGATCTAATTTTTTTAAATTGTTATTTTAAGGAGCCCATTAAGAGGAAAATTAAGTTGGAAATTTTTAATTTGGATATGTTAAATTAAATGTGCATAGTTGTCTTAATTTTATACTATTGAAATTAAATGAATTTGTATTTTAAAAAAGTATAATAAATATTCTTTTTTTTTAGTAGCACAACATCATAATCATTAAAAATATGAAATGTAAATATTTACATAAAGTCATTAGGTTTCATAAACTTTGCAAAAATATAATTTAAAATTGTCAAAATTTGGAATAATTCCATAAATAACTATTTTTAAAATATTTATTCAACAAACAACAACATTGATGATCAAAATTTTACCGTAAAACCATATTTTTAACACAAAAATAATGTGTATATCAAGATGCATGAAGGAAAATTTATCAACAATGACAATAATAATTTTTTTATTAATTTATCGATAAAATTAAAAATATTAGCAATTGAAATAAGACGACAAATCAACTCTAGTTAGTCTAAAGTGATTATTCACAAAATTGAGATCCAACGTGTTGAATTGTTGAATAAGAAATAAAAGAAAAATATGTTATTTTTTCTTTTTATACCATAGCCAATTATTATTATTATTATTATTATTATTATTATTATTATTATTATTGGAAAATAGAATTTGAAAATTTTGAATTCTTAGAATTTATCCTTCATAAATCTAGCTTATAATTCCACCAAAATCCATTTATAAAAGAATTCGGAATTCCTTGAATGTTTGAGGATACTTGATTTTCGTGGAATCCATTAAAATCTAAGTTGAAGATCTCAAGATTTAATGGATTCTATAAAAATCCAAATAGAGGAAATGTTATGAAATTCTAAATTCCATTAAATTCTGGTTGGGGACACCCCCGTAAATGTGTAGATACTATTAGGAGATTTTCTATTTGTTGAAGAACCAAATAGAAAATAAAGAGATACTTATCCAAAAAACGATGATCCCCTCTTCGTTGTTCTCCTTCAACGGTAAAACATACGAGAACAATACAAAACTCTCAAGAGAACCGCTGATCTAGATCCGAATTCTCAAGCCCTAATTCCCTAATGGATTCAGGTACGCTTCCGCGATTAAGATTAATCTCTTCTCTTTCTTGGATTATCATGGTAGATCGGTTCAAGCATGCTTTTATGGATTTCGTGAATTAAAGCATGCCCTTTTGTGATTTCGATTTCTAACCCAAAAAACTTAAGTAAATAGTTCTCTCATGTAAATAATGTGATTTTATAACTTATTTTCTTGTACTTCGTCTTTCTGACCAAGATTTACAGTGAAATTTGATTTAGAAAAATCGAAGTTTGGATTCTTGTTCAAGCACCAGGAAAAGATTAGTCATGCATAAAAAAAATTTAAAAAATTACAAATACCCTGAGGTATTACAAATATACCCGAGGATTGTATTGATTTTGTAAATTAATCCTCAATATGGTGCAATTTGTAAAATAAAAACATGTCAATTGGATATTTGTAATTTAAAATATAATTAGATCATTCTGTATTAGAACAGTCTTAATTTATGGTCGAGGATTCATACATTTGCCAAGGAATGTAAATATTGTACAAGTATACAAATGTGATAATCATCATCAGCAATACTATAAAATAAATTCTTGTTCCTGATTACACCAATTAATGTACAACATCACAACAGAAGAGTTTGAAATCTCACATTAGCACTACTACAAATTCTATCAGATCTCCAGCCATGAAAAGAGTTCTTTTTTTTTTTCACACTAATACAACATCTACCATCAATCCTTGCCATTCTTGACATACTGTAGGATTTAATCAAATCAGTAAGTCAAATATACAAGTGAACCTGTGCAACCTAATCACACAAATTTACTAGAAGACGACGGTCACTTTGGAAAATCTACGATGTTGGTGGCATGAAGGCATCATCATTATCATCCTCCAATAAAGCTTCGAAATCAATCATATCATCGTCAAAATCAGCTTCCGGATTGTTCAAGACCCTGTCATACGTAGCCTGCAAGAACAAATTAAATCATCACAAGCAAATTAAAGTTGAGCTTAATATTTGCAATCGTCTAAGGTTGAAACTTGAAATGATTTTCCGAGATTGGGTGCTTAATCATTATATGATATACAAGCATAGCATCTTTGCAGCTTGTGGACAACTAAAAGAAAATCTCTTTCTTTTTTTTTCTGTGTCAAATGATTAAAACCATTTCACAACCACAAAATCAGAAAGGGTCATCAACCCATCATCAAATTAATCACCATTACAAATCCCAATTGTGTAGAAGCGGTGGTGTGACAGACTATCAAAAGAAATATTGTCAATATTCAAAAATTCCCCCTACTATAATTAAGTTTCACGCAAATTTGGAAGTTAAATTTCCTCTCCCTTTTCCCTTTTGTGTGAGTGTCTTTTTGGGTCGGTGGGGGAAAAATGAGAAAATTTCCAAATCATCACCAAAAAGGATGCCTTTCCATTTGCCAGGGTTGATAAGGAGAAATGAGTTGACAAAACAACTCAACCACAAAGATTCATTATCCAAATTTCACTCTCAACCAGCCAATCAATCTCAGAAGGCTTTGTTTCTTTTCTAAATTAATCACCAATCACCATTACAAATTCCAGATGTGTTGTCAGAACCCAAAAAACAAATGACAAAATTGGGTGTGCAAGCATGAAAGAAGTGCTTTAAGATTAATCTTCAGTTTATCACTTTGCATCACCCACAACGCCAGACCCTGTAGTTATATTTACGTCTCAACTCTCATAAAAATTGCAACCTAACATTTTACAGGCAAAGTAGGGGGCTTCAAAGGTGAGGGCAAGTAAGCTGCTCAAATGCAGAGATGATGAGTCAAGTTTGCCTCTTAATTGAGTCAAGAGTCACTGACAGACGTGTATCCATTTTGCTAGATCTACCTATGAAACACCTCTATTTTCGATCCAAATCATACTTCAATGGGTATGCCGTATGGGGTTCACAATATTTGCTCAATTTATAAATAATAAATAGAAGGAAAAAAAAAAAGAAAGGACAAGCAAGCTTTACTATTTTTATAAGGGCTTAAGATTCAAAGGTAATGGGACTTGAAGTATAGATCAATTTTTGGATCAAGACAAGACAATTTTTACGAGTTCTATATGGGACCTTAATTCAAAATTCGAGGATGACGCAAGGTTTATAGATAAAGATGCATGATATAATCACTTGCCCAAGACAGAAAAAGTTGCTGTCCTGATATATATTATAAAACAGATGTACCTTTGTTTCCTGCATTTCCGAGACAACATTCAACAACCTGCGATATTGGTCTCGCGCTTCGGGGTATTGAACCATTGATTTCACCCTAGCAAGGGCTTTCTGCAGTCTCTCCTCTGTTTGTTTTCTACCTTCTTTTAGAAAATCATAATCATCCTCCTTTGTTTCTGTATCTACCGTACTAGTACTTGCAGCATGTGCTTCAGGCTTGAATCCACTCAAACCTCTCCCTTTCCGTCGCCACCGCAAAATGATCTTATCTAAGATTCCAACGGACCAGATTATCTTTCTATAGTTCTTTCTCACCTGGTGTCCCCTCACGTGAGCCTATTGAAAACCAAAAGTTAGAATTCGGGCACTCAACTTGTTTGAGCAAAATTACGTGAAACACATTGGAATAATAGAATGCAGTGTTCAAGTGAAGAATAAAATGCAGTGATCGAGGGCTGTAACCTATTTAACAAGGGATGATTACAAAAACTACCCCTGAGGTTTCGCCTAACTACAAAATAACTCAGTTATCTTTCAAAATTACAAAATCCCCATTGACATTTGTTTCTAATTTACAACCAAGGGGTATTTATTAGGGAAATACAAACCTCAAGGGGGTGTTGTAACACTAACTTTGAAAGATAACTGGAGTTTTATGTAAATAGGCTAAACTTCAATGGTAGTTTTTGTAATTATCCCTTTTAACAATGAATCCAACCTGTATTTTAATTATGCGCTGTCGGATTAGCAGAAAGTCTTTTCTGCCCTTCCAACTGCGGAATTTGTTTTGTATCCGTATTGCAGCAGCATTAACTGGTTCATCGTGCTGTCCTGCCTTCTTAGACTTTCCAGCTAGTAATGAAAGTGCACGCTCATCTGACATTCCAAATTCACTATCTCCATACTCTTTCAGCTGCTTTCTTTGAAACGATTGTACCCTGAAGACTTGATGAATGCGAGCTGCAGCTTGTGTGGCATTACGTACAGCAGCTAATGAGTCCTTCAGTGATAGCCCATTGGTAAAATCACCATCACCAACTGGAGTTGCAATCCGCTCAGAAACTGTTTCCACAGCTTTCCCTCTACCATCATTCTCCTTAGAATCCTTCAACTCAAGTGATGATAGGTGGGAGCTCAAATAGCTCAAGGCAGATTCGGCAAGATAACCGGCAATGCCTTTGTGACCATTGCTGGCTGCAAGGTCTGCCGGAGTTCTTCCTGAAGGCTTTATAGGAGTGGGGTCTGTCACTGCTCCAGGAGCTGCACCAAGAGAGATGAGAAATCCAACTGTACGCTCTCTACATTGCGAGTGTTGAGCCAGAGAAAAAGATAAAAATTAAATCAGTAAACAGATATAAGTCGACTTCAAATATCATAGGACTTTGATAAGGATAAAAGAACCTAATATTCGAAATTGAATAATTGGATAGTTCCAAAATCAGTTACGAAAAAAATCATTTATATTTTAAAATTACAAATACCCCCTTAATGTATTACAAACACCACTTTCAAGTTTTATATTTATTCAACAAATACCCCCTCAAAAAGTGCAATTTGTAAAATAAAAACAAATATGAAGGGGGAATTTGAAATTTTGAAAGATAGCTTGAGTATTTTTGTACTTAAGACTAAATCTCAAGGGTAAATTTTGTAATTATCCCTTTAAATAATTTAATAATAAATAAAGTAAATCAAATTGATACAAATCATCATAATAAATTTCTTATTACACCCAAAAACTCTACACTTATCGATGTAAAAGAAGCATCTGCACCAAGAGAAGAAAAAAAATTGTAAGCAGCAAAACATTGTAAGGCATGTTAAAAAACAAAACTGACTCCCACCTGCCATAATATGCTGCCCAGTGAAGCGCAGTCCATCCATTTGCATCCCGGAAATTGACACTGACACCTGCAGCTATGGTGGGTGGTATAGCCCAGTCATAACCTAGAGCAGCCGCAAAATGCAGCACGCCTTGACCACCCTCATCTAGAACACTAGGGCCTTTCCCACCTTCAACAATCTTCTGGAGAAGCCAATGATGCAACTTTTCCTTTAAAAGCTTTTGTAGCAGCTGATCCTTTACCTTTTCTGCTGAAAATTCATCCTGTTTAGTAAAATATAACATTTGCTCCCATTCGGTGTCATCTTTCAGCAATGCGCTGATTTTAACAGATAATTGTGAAGTTTCAGCTGCACTGCTCTGAACAGAGGTTTGGGGGGTGCCAGATCCCAGAGACAACAGTTTTCCAAATCTCATGTGAAGAAGAGTTTCATCAGATGTAATGCTTCCAAAATCCCCAAGATCCACATCTTGCACGGAACTAGTCCGAAATTCAAATTCACGCACTTCACTGCATGCTAATCTATTGGAACATGTTATATAAAATGGAACCCTTCCAGTCTCATGCGAAGGTGTATAGCATCGAAGAACACCATCTCCTACAATCTGTGCAGGAACTTCTATTTCACCAAACATGCAAGCCCACTTATACTTTTCCACCTCCTCTTGATTCGTCAAGAATCTTCCAGAAATAAGCACCTGATCATGAGTATAGAAGAAAGAACAACATAATTCATCTTTTGTTTGCTAATATGAGATCAGTTAGATTTTTTTGAACTGCTACAGAGCAGAGATTTGTAAAATCAATTAACATACCTTAATTTCTGACCCAGAATATGCCCAATTTGGCGAGAAATCAATAATGCTAAAGAGCTGGTCTTGAGAGAGAGAAGGACTAAGGACATAGTTGTCCAAGGGCACTTGGGTAGAAATACCAGAATCATTTACATCTTCACTTCCAACAGTCTCCCAGTATGCCCCAGAACCAGGCTGCATAGTTGACTCAGCGACATCACCAAGTTCTTTACTCATCCAACGGTCAAAGCTGTCTAGCTTTTTCAGACCTTCTCGCATAACGCCATCCAATAGAGGCTGTCTTATTGCTGGATGATTGATTTTATCATCTACAGCATTAAAAGTTTGTAACTGAAGATCATTTTGCATAGAGTGTCCAGTTTGTTCAGTTAGGTAGGTATTCGGAAGCCCCACTGAGTTGCACAGTTCCACTTGATTAACATCATTTAGTTTGGTCATAGGATCATTCAACGGAGGCTGTCTCAGGGATGAATAATAGGTGTTCTGCCCTAAATTCAGGTCGCTGTCTGACTTCTGATCCATGGCCCATTTTGATATGTGCAGAGAATCACGATCTGAAGCCTGTTCAAATTTCAAAATCAGAAAGCTGTAAGGGGTGCAAAGCCTGCTGTTTGGAAAGTAATTTGATGAACAAATTACACATTGTAAACATTGAGCTGTCGTTAGAAATCACAAATCTTAGTAGCAGCAACTATTTTTAACCCTAAAAAATACTTTGCATCAGCATTTTTGATACAACAATAATTACTGTAGGACACCGTTCGAAGGTTTCAAATGCATCCAAGAAAGGTAAGTGACACCTTTCGAAGGTTTCAAATGGAAAAATAGAGCATGTTTAGATCAGATCAATTGACTATATACTAGCAATTGTATTTCATCATATAGAAGAAAAGGTGTTATCTGGCTTTCCCTAGATTGTTTGTTGTATGATAATATTTTTCAAATAAGTATGACTAGATTTTACATAGAATTTACAGGCACAACAATCCTCTTGACATTTCTATACTACACCTTTTAGACTAGAAACTTTCCTATAGTTATGATGAAAAGGATAAAAACTTTAGACGCACACATAAGGACCCCAAGATTACAAGAAAAGCAATAGCCTAACAAACTGGAAAGGCTGAAATAGATAAGCTAAAACTCTGACTAGAAAATCATGAAGAGAATTATCCTAGCTCCTGTAATAATGCCCCAAGAATTTCTTCATGTAAATAGGTAGGAAAGATGAATTTAGCTATATTCAAATTAAAGCCTAAAAATAAGAAATGTGGTTAATGTAACTAAGAGAAGCTAACACAGCATTGAGCTGTAAGATAAGAACATCTCTATCCATGAAGGTAAGCACCTAAAAGGTCTCCTCTCACCGAACACCTAATTTTACCACATCACATGAGAGGACAGATGGGAATCCCAAGATGTACTCTCTACTGGCAAACATGGCACAGTCATCCTCGTGTTTGTATATGCTACTATTAATTGCCGTAAAAAATGGCATTCAAAGCATGCACAAATGATATTTCAAACGTCCAATACCTGCCATTCTTCCAAGCCACCAGAATGGCTTCCAAGCTCCTGCTTTTTCCCGAACACACCATTAAAAACTTGATCCAGAAGTTCGTTATCTTGTCCAGGCATCATGCTCAGTGCACTCGATTGGGCCGAAGAAAGAGCGGGCTGAAAATTCACAGATTGATAACCAGCATTACTGCTTTCAACAACATTTTGCCAAGATGGGAACTCAAGGTCGCGGTGAAGTTCATATGTCAGACCATTATCCATAGGATTATTATTTTTTCCTCCTTCCGGGATTGATCCAAAACTGCTACCAGGAATAGCTGAAAATTGCCCTTGATAGTTATCTGTCATAGTAGGGAAAAATTGTTACAGATACATAAGTAAACCTTGGGGCATTCAGCAAACAGTTACTCCCCTATCACAATGCGACAAAGCTGATCTGACTTTGGAAAAATGGGCCTTTTATGGCGTATATTTTCTCACTACTTTTCAACATTAATTGTTGTTTCACTGGAAAAAGATATCATGATAATAAACACTACTACTTGAAAAAATTATGACATAAAGTAAAAATAGATATAAGCATGACCACTTAAACCATCCAAGTGTGTATTCAGTACTGGATGGAAGCAATAAATGCTATGATAGAAGAAAATACAGGACATCGATGCATTACTTGATATAGGGGCTGGATAATAAGGAGTTGAACCAACTTCCGTCTTTTGTATCGAATGTGATTGTAACTCGTGAATAGACTGGAACCCAGGACTCGCTTGCTGCCTGTATGCTGCAGTTGAAAATCTTCTAACCATCATGATTTTGACCAACACAAAATGATAGTAGCTTCAATATTTACACAATAGAAAAAGGTACAAAATAATATAACTCAAGAGTAGTAACAACTAACAGTTAAAAACATGATAAATATTCAGCAATAACACCTGATTCAGCATCTTCATGCTCTGAAGCCTGACTACTGTTAAGGCTAGTTGTATCAGTGACTTGTGTTGCTCCTTGATAATCATATGGTTGAAATCTAGAAGAGGATGAACTGTACACATCGGAAGTAGATGCATCTTCATTTTTTTTACTATCAGGAATACCATCAGCATCCCTAATGCGATTGTAATTTGTTCTGTTTCCCTGTGCAGAACAAATATCAGAGATTTCTAGAAAGACAACGAGAGTGAGTCATCTTAGGAGATCAAATACCAGTCACAAAGGGGCCAAGGATCAAACTACTTAACCATAGTTGACTCTATAATTACGTCCAAAAAATTCATACTTGGACAGATTCACAGAAATTGATTCAGATTTTAGATTTTGGTTTGCCCAGTTAAATTACTTCTAAATATTCAAAGTGTTTGACACATCTAATCTGTTACAGTTAATGCCAAAGGTCTCGCTAATTAAATTTTCAGACATGGTGAACCAATTCTATAGCACTATCGGAAGTTGACTTGACATATCACAGAAAATATAAGGAAGTGTCATTACCTTTACCTCCCGATAGTGGACAAGAACTATGTGAGACAGCTCCCTGAAGCAAAAAATCAGTCAAATGCGGAAAACAAAACAATAATCAGACTCTGACTAGCAAGAAGCTCAATGAAAAAGAAACTCGGTAAATTTCAGTGGAGACTTTTAAGCACAAAGTATGTTTCAATCAGTAAAATGACATCTTGCTGCATTAAGCTATGCTCATTGCATGCAAAAAAAATTCGTAGCTCACTACATACCAGAGGCCGGTCACCTTCAACTGAAGCATAGTTGTTCAAATGAAAATACGTGACCAACAGACATGACGTTATAAGACTTAACTGTCAATGGTGGACAGCTAAAAGTGCTTAATTAGATGTGTATTATAAAAGTTGTATGCCCTACTATATGTAGGTGGTACTTGGTAATGGATGATAAATTCTTACAGTAAAAAATAATCAGTTTAAGATAATGGCTGGTAGGAGATTCTGTGAGGACAATTGAATGAAAGTAATTTCAATCGTAAGTATACATCATGAAGTTAAACAGAAGCAAACCATAGCTTTGTCACAAGATGTTGAATCAACAATTCATAGAGTTCTTTAAATGCAGGCTTTCATCCATGCAAAGGCACAAAGGAAAGAAGGTTATGTACTGCAGGATATTATTGTTTAGAGACATTTTAACAAGCCGCACATCCTTCATTTTCCCAGATTCGACACTTTTGGTGAGAGACTGTGTTACTGAGAAGAGAGGAGACTGTTGCCAGTTTACAAGTGGTTGCTAAAGGATCATCAAGAACCCATTTGTTAAGCTTTTTGGACAATCAATATAGCGAAATTTATGTCCCATAGGCCATAATATATCAAATATAGCCTTTTGACCCAACAACTTATCAAGAATGGTCTTTGACCGGCATTTATTGCTTAAAAAAAATAGAAAAAGGTAGAAATTGTACACTTCCCAAAATGCCCATCATAAAAGACGCAGGGTCGATTAACCGGTCATTTTGGGTCGATTAATCGACTGCTGCGTACCATGCAGAATCGGGTCGTTTAATCGACCCCACTGAGTCGATTAACCGACCAGCATTAATGTGTCGATTGATCTACTCAAAATTATTAAGTCGGTCAATGGTCGATTAATCGACTGTTAATCGACTAAACGAATGTGGTCGGTCAAATCGTCGATTAATCGACTAAAGTGGTCGATTAGAAATTTAAAACCCCTCTGTAGGGTTTATAAGCCCTCAATCGACTCTAAACGACAATCGTTCAAATCGACCCTCACCACTGTCAAAGCGACCACCATTGATTGCCGTCGTTGATAGCCGTCGGTGCCGCCGTCGGTGGGGAATATTTTCTTGCGACTTCTGTCTATAAAGTAAGAGTTTTATTTTTTTTTTTAATTAGTTATTTTAACTGCATTGTAAAATATGTTATGATGGTTTTAGGTATTGAATTATTGAATGAATGTTATATACTGAATGGGGTTTAGGGTTTAGTTTGAATTGAATGTTAATGTTATTTGGAATGTTAGACAGCTTATGGGAATGTTGTGTTTTTCATTGCAAAATTTTGTTGGAGTCTTTGGGAGGAATGTTAGACATTATGGGAAATGTTATATAAAGTGCTTTTTTAAGCCAAATAATTGTTTGATAATCGCTAATAATCGATTTCTTGCAAGATAACTAATATTTAACACTCCAAAATTTGTCTTTTTTGTTTCAATTATACGAAAAAAATGGCATACCTCACCACCATTGAAGATCGGTTTGATTCAAGAGTTACATCCCGATGTAACTTACAAGTTCTAAGTGCTAGTATATGATAAGTTGGGGCCGACCACAAAGAGATGTTGTTGAACTCGGCTTTCGGAGACTTATACAAGTTCCGTGATAATATGCAGATTTCTTGTAAACTTCTTCATGCTCTATTATTTATGAGGATTAAATCACCTGCATGATGAGGTATGGTTCCGTGTTGGGGATGCAAATGTCGATTCGGGTTCTCGGACTTCACTCTCATCACCGGATTAAATCCGGGAATTGAGAATGATTTTGTAAAGGACATCCCATCGATGTACGGTTAGCGTAGCGAATATTTTGGGGGAGGAAAAAGGTCATGAAGCCAAATCAATTGAAGCGGCTTTTAAGCACCATGCAAAGAATGAGGAGGACCGATATAAATTGGGATTGCCCTCATATATGAGTGTGTTTTGCGGTGTAAGAGCCTACCACTTCAATTGATATGAAGATTCTCGCAAGTTGTTGACAATTTGGATCTTGTCAATAAATACCCGTGGGGAAGATCATCCTATGACTATCTTCTACACAAACTGTGACGAAAAACTACGATCAAGTAAAGTTGACCATCCATCACAGCTTCCGGGGCTTTACACACGCCGTACAAGTATTTATCAAAGTCATTTTCGTTAGATTACAATGTATATTTTCAATTTCGATAAATATTTATAACATTGGATTGTTTGTTAGGTATAGGCATTTGAGACCTTTCTGCCGTATGCCGAATGTTTAAACTGAAAGAACCGAACAAAGACTTCCTAGATGTGTGGGTGGAGGTCCACAACCACTTTTGCTTTTTGGAGATTATTGCCGTCTTGGGCGAGCCTATGGTAATGTTGAGATTATTTTTAATTGCGTATAATTTTTAATCGATATTTTGAGATTATTTATAATAGATATTGTTTGTGAATTGGCGGGATGAAGTTTTGTTTCCATTGTCTCTCCACACAAGAAGAAATGGAAAAGGAATATGTTGTGATGTTTCCCTGTGTGTTCCTTGAGGATCTCGCTTATCCTTTGGATGAGGAGACGGTGCCCACAGATGATCGGGAGATGGTGGAAGAGACAGACAGAGTGATAGAGAGAGGCAGCAGAGAGAGAGACAGGCAGGCACACAGAGAGAGTCGGGGCTACAAGTGTGCCACTGGGGGATGTCCATGAGACGGAGCATGGAGGCGATTCTCTCGAGTACCCCACCTTCCACCTACCTTCCATCGGTATGAGGCGGAGTTTTGATGTCGTGGGCCACGCCGACAAAAAAAAAGATGATGCTTTTTCTTTTCTAAACAAAAAGGTCGAAGATGCTTTTTCTCTTATGAGTGGAAAGATCAAAGAATTGGACCGCAAGATTTATGCATTAGACCAAAAAACTTGAAGCGAAGTCGGCCTTATACGTGGTTCACTCCTGAGAGCGTATGGAGACGCAGGGTTGTCTCCCGATTATGGGATGGTGGTGGAGACAAAGAAAACTAAGAGTCGCCGTTGAGGAGAGGAGCATGATCGAGTTGTTGAAGAGGAGGAGCATGATCAGCCGCTGGAGGAGGAGAGCATGATCGGGTTGTTGAGGTCGGTCTTTTGAGGAGGAGGAAGATCGGACGAGCAGAAGACCCGTCTGTTGAGGTGGAGAAGAATAAGGTTGCCGATGTGGTGGATGCGAGATGCATTCCGATGTTGAGGTGGGTGGAGGTGGAGAGCAGTAAACACGGGGATGATCGGGAACGATGAAATATACTGAGAAGAAGAAGAGGCCATCAAAACATGTAGAAAAAGAAAATGTTCTACAAACGGGAGTGAAGCGAAAGAGAGTGCCTTCAATTCATACAAGAACTCCTTCACAATCGAATCGAGGCCACAAACAACCACCTCCGTAACCTTTTTGGACAAGATGCAAATTGATTTCTTCCTCGGTGGATCCATTGAAGGCCAAAAATTTAAAGAATGGTACACAAATGCGGTTGATAGGTAATATTAATCGCAAACATCACAATCGATGATAGGTAGATTGATGGTCGGTCAATCGACCATTGATCGATCGCTATTGATGGTCGGTCCATCGACCATTGATCGACTGATTAGTCGATTGATGGTTGGTCAATCGACCATTGATCGACTGCTTAGTCGATTTATGGTCGATCAATCGACCTTTAATCGATTTTTCAGTCGATCAGAGGTCGATTAATGGTAGATTGACCGACCACTGACCGACCCCAGGTTTATTTTATGTTTTTGCTTCATTTCATTAATTAATATGTACATATTGCTTCCAAAGGAAGAATTGATCATAAATGGGGCCACATATAAAAATGTTAAAAGATGGTTTACGTTGATTACTGCATCTGGGGCTTGGCTTGAAGATGATGTAAGTCCAGTTTAATATGTACAATATTGCTTTAGTATTATGTGAATCTTATAACAACTTTTCACTTTTCAAAGACGTGGATTTGGCGATGACCTTGTTACGGGAGAGACAGACAAGATATCCTGTGTCCTTCGCCAAGTACACCCGAGCCATCCTGCATAGCAGTGTGTTCTATCAATCATTGATATTTGCACTCAATGATTACAAGCGAACCCCACTAACTTCGAGTTCGATAATTATTTGATTAATTATACGAATGGGACTTGGAGTAAGTTTGGGAGGGAATGGGCTGGGTGTACACACTTGTACTTTCCAATTTGCTATAATAATCATTGGATTGCGGCCGAAATTGAATTTGAAACATCGGAGGTGAATATCTATGATCCCGACAAAATTTCGCTTAACAAAGGGGCAACTTAATCGATTGCGCAAACCTCGTTATCGTGATGTTACCCTTACTTGCACAACAAGTTGGGATTAAAACAAACGGCCCCCTCAAAGTGGTCGATCGATCGAGACATCCAAGGGCACGTCGTAAGTCATCTAATCTTAAATGTGTTATTTAGCTTAATGTTTTACTTAAATGCTAATTGTTGTTTTAACATATCATAGGGGTGATTGTGGAGTCTTCGTGATCAAATATATTGAATTTATGAGTGCTCGCAAGAAGTAAATCTAAAATGTACCATCATATGTTTATGTGGAGGAGAAGTTGGTTCCGACATATTAATGATGGTCGATTGACCGACTTCATTGGGGTCGATTAAACGACCCGATTCTCGCAAATACGCAAAGATTCGATTAATCGACTTCATCTACTTACTAGAAAATGAACGAAATGACGATAAATTGAATAAAACAATGCCATAAGGTCGAGGAGGAACTAAATTCAAACCCGAATGTTGATTTCGCTTGCAATGTCGAAGATTGGAAAGGAGGAGATGTACGGATTTTCGGTTCGTTGAACTACAAACCCCAAAAATTCGGTTGATATACACAAATTTGTGGAAGAAATAAAAAGGGTATTTTAGACGCTTTGCAATTGGAGGGTTGTTGGTATATTAAAGTCTTTGAAAGGGTAATTTGGACATTTAACATAGAAGAAGGCCATTATTGAACTTTTGGAATAAGTAAGGCCATTTTTGAACATTTTCTATTTGACTAGGCCAAACTTGTACAAACCCCGAAATTTATGGTACTCATATGAGTCTTGAGGTACATATCAATATGCGGGCTCGCATCTTAGAGCATAAAACTTAAATAGTCCAATAAACCGAAAAAGAATTAGACGCTCAAGAAATGTAACTATGTAAGAGAACTAAAAATGAAATGGACCCAACGTTTTCCAAGTCCTGGAGAAGTACACTTCCTAAACTCGCATGTTCTCTTAAATTATCCAAAAAAAAAACGAATTGCTTCAACAATGTAAAAATGGAAATGCTATTTCAATATTTGTATGCTTTTCTCGAACAAAATTTCAATCATATTTTAGCTTACTCTTCAAGCATCCAAGAGCTACGCCTTTGAAAATTTTCGTTTTCTTCTCCATGAGCATAGTAGCAATGCAAAGACATCAATGCTTCCAGCCTGAAGACATTCACATCTTGGTATGTTATTTTGGAAGCATCATTACAACTTTCATCGAAAATCACATCGTAGACAGAAGATGATGGATCCGATATATTTCTCTTAATTGCTTAGCTTATATCTGGTAAGAGTTTATAGAGTGCAATTGAAACTGCAACTGCAATCATCTACAGTCATACTAACAAAGCAAAAGATCATATAACAAAGTGACATCTGCACTTACCTTAAGCCTTTCATGAGCCTCCTTCACTGTCTTCCCATCTTTCTTCTTTCTCCAGTTATGACCGTCTTTTCGGAAGTATCGCAGCACCTTCCGGTCAAAAAGAAAGAGAGAACCGCCTAAAAAAAATTCAGATCAAAATAAATATACAAAGAAACATAAAGACAGAAATAACAACAAATAGTTCTACATTAGGTTTATATTATATAGATTGTGATGATAAATAAGATATAGTGCAAATGGTTCAAATTAGCCATTTCTAAAGTTGAAAGATTAAAAATAGCCAATTTTTTCAAACACATCTTTTTTAGCCATTTTGGGGTGTAAAATGACATTCATACCCTTCTAGCATGTTTGTTTGATATTTTGATTATTTTTCTCTCTCTCTTTCATTTATCTCTATGTATCTTCTTACTCTTTCTTTCAAATTTTTTTAAAAAATCGAATCTGTATTTTTCGTTTTTAAATATGCAATATGGGTGTTGAATTATAGATATCGAAAAGAGGATTAATTTGATATATTATACATGCAAAACGAATTTAAAACGAACAAGTTATTTGAATTCAAAGTTTTTTGGAAAAAAACAAAATAACTGGGTTATAATAAATGAGAGAACTTGGATGTCGAGTTACAGTAACTCGACGCTACAAGGATATGCTAGCTTGTCGAGTCACTGTAACTGCTACAGTGTCCTGCTACAATGTCGAGTCACATGTAACTCGCGCTACAGCGTCATGCTACACTGTCGAGTCACATGTAACTCGCGCTACAGCGTCATGCTACACTGTCGAGTTACATGTAACTCGTGCTACAGTGTCGAGTTACATGTAACTTACATGTTACTCATGTTACAAACAGTCCCCTACGTGTCGAGTTACATCAAGGGGTGGCAAATCGTGTTATCGTGTCGTGTTCGTGTTATACTATCGTGTTTTTGTGTTATCTATTTTATTTGATCTTTAATATAACAATAATTGTAATTTTAAATTAATTTTTAATTTCGTGTTCCTATCGTGTTATCGTGCCGTGTCATATCGTGTCGTGCTTTATCGTGCCTTTTGTCTCTGTAATCGTGTTTGTAATCGTATCGTGTTCGTGTCGTGCTATCGTGTCGTGTCACTCATTGCCATCCCTTAAATGTATAGTGTCGTGCTACAGTGTCGAGTCACATGTAACTCGAGCTACAGTGTCGCGCTACAGTCTTTTTGTGCAAGTAAATTCACTCAAGGGCAAATTGGGTTTTTCACACCCCGAAATGGCTAAAAAAAATGTGTTTGAAAAAAATGGCTAAAAAGCATCTTGATTTGATGGGAATGACTAAAAAAACCCACTCTAAGATATATGTATTGTTGTGTAATATTTATGTTTGAAAATAGTTGTAAGAGCGGAGAGTGGTTAGAGCACAACAGGCGAGTAAAACAACTGACCAAAGTGCAGAACAACAGAGAAGAAAAGCAGGTTAGTTCGAGCATAACAGAATAGAATTGAGCAGAAGACTCAAGCAAAACAGAGCAGGGACTCTGAACTTGAACTTCCGGATGGGATCTTATTCCAAATTTGTATTAATCTCTTATTCCACCACATGAATGTTTGCCACATGTATACTATTTACCATATTATTACCACACAATTTATGCTTGAAATTTTAATATGGTAAATAGTATACGCGCGTGGCAAACATCCATGTAGTGGAATAGGAGATGAATACGAATTTGGAATAGAAGATTTCATCCGCTGAACTTCAATACACTCAAGAAGAAATAAAGAATGTTCTACGGGCATGTCTGCAATAGTCCAAGGCCAAATGTCTAATGGGCTAGATCTTCTAATAGTGAGGACTTTATGCGGATTATCAGTAAACCAGAGTTGGATCTGTCCGCACTATTGATGGGCGTAACAAAAATTCAAGAAATATGGATTAAAGTTTATCCAAGGACGGACTACTAGATGTATGAAAGTCAAATGTGCAAACAGACAAATGAATGTGAAGCAACGTCGGACAGAATTTTCAGAAGTCTATAAGTAACAAATGGAGATAATTCTGAGGAGAACAAAAAAAGGAAAACAAGAAAAATATACGAGAAAGAGGCAACTCGTGATATCACAAGTCTTTTAAAGCAGAAAAACTTTATGTCCCAGGTCAATTCACTTCACTACACTCAAGACAATCATAATTTGAACAAAAAGTGTTAGCTTAGTGTTTCATAGTTTATATACATCATCGACGAGTGTCAAGTCTTGCCTCGTCTCAATTCTTGTGTAGAAGCAGCTAAAGCCTAAAGACTAAAAGGTCAACTCTAGTGTAAAATGACTAAATTATTAAAGCCCTTCTCTTTCATATTACAAGAACTAGTAGTATGCAAGGGTGTTGATAACATCTTCAGGATGTGGCTAGACAAAGTTCGATAACGTACACCACATAAATTTGCATTGCATAAGCAAACCTATTTTCAACAAAAGTTTTGATTTCAAAAACGAGCTTTCTTTAATTTGAAAGGACCACATAATGAATTGTCTAATAAGAGTACCTAGATGTTTAGGAAATGAAAAGGCAAATATGTGGATCTCTATGACTAATATCTTTCACCAATCTGATTCTCATTTCCCATTATTATTATTCATTAGAGTGTTTCTCTACCCTATTAAAAAAGATTTGTTTCCATTGGCGCAGTACATGACAATGTTCCAACTGTTGTGATATCGGCCCGTTGTTGTGCTTGGCCCATTTACACTTATCCTAGTGAGCCCACAATGCAACCCACAATGCAACCAAAAAGCCCTACCAGTATCTTTGTCCGCAGTCAATTATCCTGTCTTTGGATCTCAATACAAAGACCGCGGATCCTCTCGGAGTTAATCTTGTCCGCTCGTTTCTAAGGATTGATCTGAGCCTTTGCTTAACCCTATAAAGCCCTATCCCTCCGAACCCTAATTCATAATCTCTGTGGTTTTTTCTCTCTAATCTCTAGAACTCTTTGGTTTTCTCTCTCTCTAATCTCCGATCTCTCTCTCTAAGAAATCCAACAACTGGTTGGTGTTCTTGTGCGATCTGAGTGTTTGTGAGATAGATCTGTGTGATACTTGAGTGAATCCACCATTTCTCGGTGTATTATCCTTCTTCTTCATGAGGTTAGGGTTTGGTTGGATTTCTGGGGTTTCTAGGGTTTCTTTGTGAGAAGTGCGAGAGGGCCCGCTTCTTGGGGGTTTGTGTGGCGTGGCTTAGTGTGGCTCTACCTCTTGGCTTGTCTTGTGATTCTCTAGTGACTGACTTTGTGGTTTTGGGGAAAACTGGTCCTGAGCCGAATCATTTTAATATTCGGTTTTAGGGTCTCTTTGTGTTATATCTTTACTTGTATTTTTTCGATTCTTTTGTAATTTACTTTTCTGCAATCGAGTCTAGAGTTCAATTTGTATAATAGGCTTCAATTGAGTCTATAATTTGTTTTGGTACTTCGTGTACCAATCCATTTGAAGGCGGATAGATACCTCACGCAACCATTAGTTTGATTGCCAAGATAAATTACTTAAAACTGGTCCATATAAGAAGAAAGAGTACTGATAGCAAGTCATACTCGGGGGTCTACTTGGAGGTTCTGGGGCAATGCGGAATTTTTTGTAATTTTGAAGAATTTCACAAATCTCAGCAGGACGCAGCCAGCGATGTTGTGCTTCCAAAAGTATCTGCTCAATATCTGCACAAAAATAACAACTCACTTCATGGATCAAGATATGTTAGTTATAAGTAATTTTCCTTCTAAATGAAAATCATAAAATGGGTGGAGACAAGTGAAGTTCAACATATAGTACAATTTTTTATGCAAATTTTGTAATCTCTTGTCAAAGTAGACCATTGTCTTGTCTTGCTGACATAGGCATTCCTTAAACCAAACCATGTAAATTTGGGGGTTCTCCATTCCCTCTTCATTATTTTTCTTACTTTCTCCTACTGTGTTGTATTCCATGATCATATGTATAATAAAAGCTCTAACAATTTCGAGTCTTAAAGAACCGAAAAATACTAAAGTGACATATGTGTGCTAAAAAAAAAAGATTCTCAAAGTAATTGAAGTAAGCAACTAAAAGAAAAGCTCAACAGTGTTCGATGTGTGAGCAACGAAAAGCAACTAATGAAGTACATCGACATTATAAACATTAAAAGTGTCCCTCTAAGTAAAAGTCCTTCAAATAAAACTAGTTACTTTGGCCATTATATCAACAAAAACAATTGTTTAACAGAGTAAGGTTAACCAACCCAAAATCAATTTCCAGTTCAATTCATGTTCAAAAACTTAGCCGTGCAAAACTAATTCCAAGTTAAATCATCCCAGAAGGCCATGAGACAAGGAAAGTATCAATAATTTGGCACATCCTGTACAATCCCTATATCAATCACTTCGCATCATATTCATGATCTCAATTTATACTAAGTACATGAAAGGGTTCATTTTCATGTGTAGAAACATATAAAGACATAATTAATTGTTGAAATAATCAATAAATTCCCTGCTTTCCAAATTAAAACTCACTTTTGCAAAAACTCAAATTCCCAGATGCAATAGTCATTCAGCATCACAAATCCATACAAATGTGAACATAGAAACACAGGCACTAATTTTCAGCAATAAATCTTACAATCCAACAAATAAATTAAAAAAAAAAGAAAAAGAAAAAGAAAAGGTCACCTAATTGAGCATTGAGTGCGTAGCGCCGACTCTCCGCCATCATATAACCAAAGGGAAACTGATTCTAAAGCTCTTGCCAACCTTTCTATACATACGAAGATTTCTCCCTACAACTATTCGCCTTCAGATCAAAAGTCACATAAATAGTTCCGAGCTCACAGCAGAAAACTCAGTGATTCACTTTAATACCAATAAATTACAACAAAATTTAAAAGAAAAAAAAAACATACAACAAAGTAACTATCGGTAAAAGAAGATTAACAGAGAAGAAGATGAGAAAATTAAAATAAAAAATGAGATATAGTTAAAAAAGTGAAAAAAAACACAGAGAAAAAAAGGGGATTGGAAAGGAGGAAGAAGAAGCAAAGAAAGTGAGAGTCGATGAGCCGCCGAAATGGAATACAGTTAACAATTTTTAGGACAGCGACGCGCTTATGTAGTGGGCTTTTTGGTCTTTTTGGCTTTATTTCTAAGATATTTTTTTCATATGTCCTATGATCTCAATAATGTCACATATATATATAAGAGAAAATTACAAAAAGTACCCATGAGGTTTCACCTAATTACAAAAAAGAACCAACTAACTTTTAAAATTATAAAAAATATCTCTAAGGTTTGATTCAATGTTAAAATTAAGGGTAAGAAACTAAATATTTTTATAAATGTAAAGGAGGATCTTGAAATAGTTTTGGCTTATGTTGGGTTTAAATGTTAGACAAATTAAACATCAGGGATATTTTTTATAAATTTGAAAGTTAACTGGATTTTTTTGTAATTAGGTCAAACCTCAAGGGTACTTTTTGTAATTAACCCTATAATTAATTAAAGAGGTAGCAAAAAGAAAGAAAAATAGACAAAAGATATAATTATACATATCGTTTCATTGATCTTGTTATTTGGAATTATGATTGAGGTACGTACTATTTGAAAACTAAAGAGAATTCTATTAATGAGACGCTTGAATATTATGTGGTACAATTATAGTGTATTAAATTTAGTGTGATTTTCAATTTCATTTATAATCAATTATTACAGAAGTTTATAAGTGGGTGTATCTCGAATTTTGGAAAATTAATACATGTATGCGAGCGCGCAAACATAAGCACACATATAGGGATAATTACAATAATTATATTGATGTTTGAATTAATTACCAAAAAAAAAAACTCAATTATATAGTAAAATTACAAATTTTTATTAAGATAGGTCATCTTTCCTTTTTCGTCCGTCCCAAATTATAGTCTTATTTACTTTTTTAGAGTATTTATTTCACTTTGTTTTTAACAAATTTTATTTTTTTTTCAATATAGTTGGGCTTATTTAATGTAAGGATAAAATAAGAAAATATGAAAAAGATTATAATTCCAATTAAATTTATTATATTTTTCTTAATCTGTATGAATTATTCTCATTGTCTATCTTAGTAGGACAAGTGGAGTAACAAACACTCCAGGTTGTAATTTATTAGTAATTTGAAAGATAAATGAGTTTTTTTTTCCAACTAAACCTCAAGAGTATATTTTTTAATTAACCCTCAATATATATGTATATTGTTTTTTATCAATCTCCATCATGTAGATAAGGTCGTGATAAAGTAGTATTGACAAAGAATAATGTTTTATACACTCGTTTAGCTTATGTGAATAGAAATTTTAGAAATCAAAAGATGATTTGCTTGACTGAGTCTTGACTCTTTAGCCGATGTTGGTCACATTCCTATTCCATGCCAAATTTTAATCATCTGCATCGGCTACAATAATTTTCATATTTGGACTTTTTGTACTAGCTAATTTAATATATTTTTGCAGGGTAAATTGCAAAAACTACCTCTAAGATTTAATCTAATTATAAAGAAAAAAAATCAGTTATATTTCAAAATTACAAATATCACCTCTAAGTATGGCAAGCACCCCTTTGTGATTTTGAAATGAAATTGATTTTATTTTATTTAATTTGAATTTGAAAAGTATTTTTTGTAATTAACCCTTAACCCTTAAATTTAATTGTATATCTTTTTAGAAATGGAGCTCTTTATCAAATGTGGGCATTTTTCTAGATTTGCTATCAAAAAAAAAATGGTAGTGCGGACAAGCATTCAACAAATGTGGTTTCTTGCTAAAAAGTGATACTCTTTAAAGTCTATTATTTGTCCAAATTAGTAGTTATAGTTCAATTTTACACTAAAAACAATGTTATTTCAATTTCACAACCTCACTATCTCACATAAGTTTTTGCATTAATGTTTAACCCTTAAATTTAATTGTATCTAGAACAGGTCTAGAAATGGAGCTCTTTATCAAATGTGGGCATTTTTCTATATTTGCTCTCAATTGATCCAAGCATTCAAAAAATGTATTTCTATGTTAGCTCTTTAAAGTCTATTAATTGATGTCCAATATTTGTTCCATTACTAGTTAAAAATTAGACTAATGCATATGGGGAAGAAAAACACGAGTGGAACAATATAGCCATTGAGGTTCCTATGAAGTATACAAAAAGTGTATTTTGATTTCACACAAATGAATCATCTACATTTTCATTCCATAATTTTTGTGTAAATTTTGGAGAGAAAAAGACGGACCAAAAGAAAAATTATGCGAAAATGAAAAATAGATCCCACACATTTTTCCAGCAAGTGTATGTATGGACCAGATCATTCGATAATTAGACCAAATTGGAGTTGATGTATGAACACAAATTTGTTAAATTTACCTGCAAGTCCCACCAAAAAGTAGAATTTAACTATCGTACAAATAAATATGGGAAACTACTATATCAGAGAAGACACAATACTAAGCTTATTTTGGCTAAAACTTCAGTTTTCAAATTTTCATAAGCTTTTCAAGAAGCTCTTAGTCAAATGCCTTCACTGAAACGTTATTATTATGCAATTTCAGCCTGAACATATGCAGGCACAACTGCAGAAGAATATAAGCTACATAAAGATAAATTTGCCTTAAAGTTAAATGCAATAATCAGTAACGAGAGATGGGTTAATTCGAAATCCTTTTTTTTATCTCCAAGTTCAATAGAAATATGTCAAATTCCCTACATCCCCCAACCCCACCCACCCTACCCTAAAGTTGTGCGAAACAAATGAATGTTTTCTTATCTGAGCAACATTCTTTTGCAGGGAACCAACTAAGAAGAGACCACACAGAAATGTCGTCAAGTTTTTCTTCGATTGAGAGTACCTCCGGTTGTCAGTATCAATTAGCACATGTGTTCACATAAGCAAATAGGCTGAGCAGTCTCTTACTTTCATTCCACTTTAAGAACTATCTTCATGAACTCATAGACCAAGTAACTTATGGCAGCTGACGGTAACACCTGAAAATTTGAAATATGAAAAATCAAGCTTAGCAACGTAAAATTGTGATGGTGTTTAGAAAATCCCTTCATTTAATTAAAATCCAGAGTAAGGAACATGTGAAACCAATTGCGGCTCACAAAAGGGTGAAAGATGCCATCCGTCAGTAATTTTCAGCACCAGACAAATATCACTTTTTTTTTATTCTCAAATTTCGAGCCTTCAATCCACTTCTATTGGTTTATTTACCAAAACGACTAACTCATGGTTCAAAACATTCTAGGGTGCGTGAAGAGAAAATAATTGGTGCTCAAATGAGACAGCAGTGAACAACAGTAATTCAGCATGCTTTTTTAATTTAATCAAGGACTTTCTTCTGAACTACAATCTAGAGTTGTCCTACAAGTGCAAAGACAGCCCTCTTGAAAATGACCTAATTGATCCCCATACAGATGAGAAGCTAGCAATGTGAAAGTTCCAACACATTCCTTCTCTAACAATTTTTAGGCGTGGATTAATTGATTAACGGAGCCTATTACATCAGTAACCATCATCATCATCATCATCATCATCATCAAAATGACATCATCAATTGATCCCCACTATACAGATGAATTAATTGTCTAAAATTAGTTAACACTAGCAAAATGTGAAAGTTCCAATGCCACATTCCTTTCTAACAATTTTTAGGAAAATACGATGAGACGCGATGAGTTGAATAGTGATTATGTTCCATTACATGATTGATATTGTAAAATCAACATGTAGGCCATGGAACATGACCATTATTACATCAGTAACCTCAAGTTATAAATTTCATCAATTTCTTCAATGTCATAAGTACCAAGTATATCTAGAAGAAGAAATCAACAGTTTTACAGAAAAAAGGTTGGTGGTTAATTTGCTGCTTAAATTTGAATATTTATAGACTACAACACTCAATGCTAAGAATAATTTGATGTGGTAAAAATTGGCTAAAATGGTTATGTCATTGGAAATCAATCCAAGCGCTGCTTGTCACGTGTCATGGGTATGAAATGTTTAGTTTAACAAACATTTGAACATAAAGTTGCAAACTAGCAAAGTGAAATTTTGATTGCATGAATATCTAATAAAATCATAGACATTATGCCTAAATTCTATAAACTAGCAATCTGCACTTCAGTATTTATCTAGTGATCTTGTTCCTAAGTAGCTCTACAGTGAAATCTACAACTGAACGTACAACGGCTTCAATGAGTTATAACAGTGTTTTGTCCCACGAAATTGTTTATCAAATTCCGGTATAAAACAGACACTCAGCACTTCTAATACTGGAACTTTTTTACATATGCATAATTTTAAACATCACTTTAAGCTGTAAAGAGAAAGCCACAAAATGTTATGTGCAAATACGGTTCAGATTTTACCTGTAAGCAAAAATGTTTTAGTTTGTACCTGTAATAAACTTGGGATTAATCCTGCATAGAGTGCTGGAATGCCACCTTGCTCAACTATCTTCAAACAAGTTTGCAATGCACCCATCTGTGTGGCCCGAACTTGCATCTGAAGTTGTCTTCTCACTACTTCAAACGGGTATGTAGCAGCTTCAGCACAAGCACCAGCAACCGCTCCGTATATTAAAGTTCTCATAGGACCCAGCTCAAGTTGTTCCAGAGCATTCAATTCATCACCTTGTTTCTTCATATGTTGAATCCTTTTTTCCCTTGTGGGGAACGAGATAAGCCGATTTTAATATATCATAAACTCCATAGAAAACAGCACCAGAAGGTGCCATGCTAATGATTGAGGGAACTAAGCCCTTGTACAGAGAAAAGAATCCTTCAGTTTGGATCATGTGGCGAAAAGTACCGACTAATCCACCCAAGGCTTCACCTCCAGGCGCTACCATGACTGTCCTGATCTGAAATGTTAAGAATGATTGTCAAACACAAGTAATTGGAAATACTATATACTTTTGATCATTTACAATAAAAGTTCACTTTGTATCCAAACACAAGTAAGCATTAATTCGTTAGGGATATCAATAAAAGGAACATTAACTCAAAATGTTGAATTTCTAATATAAAAACACTAGGATAAGCTAATAAATTGCCATCTGCTTATATCCCACATGGAATCTATGCAAATCAGCAGTCATTATAATTAATCCTATTGGATATGGTCTCAAAGTCTCTCAAATAACAAATGGGGTTCTATGAAATTCACGAAATTCTGATATCCACCCTATCATACGGTCATCCGACATCCATACATCATTAACACAGGTTTCTGAGTTAACAGAATTAGAAGACCATTATTTGTGAAGTACTTACAAACTTCTATATTCTGAGTACTAAAT
Organism: Rehmannia glutinosa; assembly: GCA_016081115.2. Taxonomy (NCBI): domain Eukaryota; kingdom Viridiplantae; phylum Streptophyta; class Magnoliopsida; order Lamiales; family Orobanchaceae; genus Rehmannia; species Rehmannia glutinosa. The sequence continues at coordinate 46,782 of JABTTQ020003341.1, read as the reverse complement.
GGTAAATGAATAGAACTTACAGTCACACAAGGCGGAGAAAGTTTGAGATAAATAACTCCTTCACTGGGTGACATTAAAAGACCACAGACGAATGATTAAGAAAAATGTGGCACAGTGATCTTAAGCTTATATACCCTTCCGGAGAAGCAAAACATACCATCTATGGAAATTAGTATATCTTACTCAAGCAATCACCTCTGATACAACAGAATATTAAGTGTCACTTACAGTGTCCATGGGTATACAGAGAACCGTAGCAGTAATTCCTGCTGCAGCACCTGCAACGAACCTTTCAAAATTTGTTGTCTCGTCGTTGCCAGACAATCTGAGCAGTTGATTTCTATATGTATCATAAGCATAGAAATTGATAGCCTTAAATGGTGCTGTTAAGTAAAATATTGACAAAATTTCCTTTCCAAAATCCTCTGAGCCCTTGTGAAGCTGCTATTGATTTAATGAGCTCAAAAGATCCCTTTGTTCACCACGAACTATATATTCCAGCTTTAATCTCTCCAATGGTGCAACAAAAGTTCTGGTGCAAAAAATGTGAAGGAGATACAAACGGTTAAGCATATCCAATGTATGAGTACTGTACAATATTTGCTAAGCAGTTAACAGTGACCAAGATGATTAGTTATTATGTCGACCACATGAGCTAGTCTGCACAAATCAATCATGTGACTTAAAGATATGCTCCAAATAATAATACATAATCCCAAATAATTCCATGGGACATGTGAATAAAGATTAGGCATAATCACTGTTTTCTATAGACCATTAAGTTGGAAAATATACCTGTCCAGATGTAGCAATCAGGACACTGTTGGGTGAAGCACATACTATTTAGGAAGAGGGAACAACTAAGAAGCTCCAAATTGTCATCATTTTAATTAGGATGGTCATAATAATCCACCTGTATTAATCACCACCACCTAGCTTAAATTGAGTTGTTACATGCATTCTCCTTGTCACTGTTAACAATGCATCACAATTTAACACTCTTCTGTGTAAATTTAACCTCTGCTTTAAGTTTCTTCTTAATTTCTCACCAATTCATGTATATTTCTACGTAAAAAAAAGAAAATCTGAAAAGGATCATGGAAAGGATGAAGGAATAGTCACTAAACTTTAAAGTATAGTACATCAAACATCTATATCTCAAAAGCTGAATAATCTGTGCCTGTTTGAAAAACTATAAAGATGTTTGAGTACGGGGAACAGATGTAAAATCATTGTGAACCTACATTATACTATTTTCATGTTACAGTATGGGCTGAAACCAATGCATGCTCATCCAATTGGGACTCAATGGTAGTCCTGCCTCGAGTGTTAAATTCAGAACTCTCGATCTCACTCGGTGAGTTAAGTAATTCAGTGTGAGTTAAGCAATAAAAGTTTCCCTATCAGGTTCTGTTCACTTGGCTCTACTTGTTATTTGTCAGTCAACGAGAACAAAAACAACCAACGTAAAGGTCAAATCGATCACAATAAAAATCTCTAGAACCAATACCAAATAATATGTTTCAGGGTTATAACAAGTATACTCTGCAAACAGAAAGTAGTTCATGAAAAATATTTTATATTTGAACAAGCTGTTAAATGAGCTTGGGTAGAACTCATCCCCAAAAGCTAGCTCAAAGAGAGAGGGTGCCCAACCCACATTTATACATAATAACAGCCCATCAAATTGGCGATGTGGGACAAGCACAAACTCTAACACCCGCCCTCACACCGAGCGTGCCAAACCAAATGGGTCAGGTCCAATTCCCACCATCGCCTCCAAACCAAACCTGGGTTTATACCATGTTAAATGGGCTTGGGTAGAACTCATCCCCAAAAGCTGGCTCAAAGAAGAGGGTGTCCAACCCACATTTATACATAATAAACCCAGCAAATTGGCGATTTGGGACAAGCACAAACTCTAACACAAGCGAATATCATTCCTAAGTCCTACGGTCAAGAAAAACATATTTTTATGGAATAACTCTCGTGATTATGCCATTTTAGCCCAATTAGCATTTAGTAGCAATATAATGTGTTGGGTATGATTTCTATTAGAAATGATAAAATATCAAGCATGCTAGTCTCTTACAGGTAATGGAGATAATATTTATGTCAGCTACCACTACACATTGCATCATGTGTGTTAGATTTCTTTGTCAATCCAATTGCTAGTTGGTAGCTGGTAACCCTGCCAATTCTAAACTTGTGTAAAAATTTCTTTTATTTCACTAGGATTGTGAAAGATTTTTCACTCAATCAGCAATCATTTTTCATAAAAACCACTACCACAAGCAAGGAACAGAAAAATATCCATTTAGATATTTACATGCCATTATAAAGACAGAGAAAATGAGAGAATAAACAAACACCACAAACCTCGAGATCATGGCAGCAACAGCACCCGCCCAGAGATGCTTAGCAGTGTTCAAAGTGCCCCCACCACCTCCTCTAAGGACTCCCCTCTTCTCCTCTCACAACCTCCTTAAACGGCAACGTTTCACTCTCACCCTCATTCTCACTCTCCCCACTCTTTTCCCCTACATTCCCCAAAACACTACTCACTGACAACTCCTCGCCGCAGCTCCCTTCACCACCACCACCATCATCGTTAATCGAAGACAGCGACACCGACAAGAACCCTCCCCGCCGCCGCCCGCCTCCGACCAAACCCCTCCGGCGGCTCCTCCGAGAAGAACACTGAACCGTCGTCCGAAGAGAGCTCTTCTTCGGAGAAATTAATGAAACCAATGACGCCGGAGCCGATTCTTCCAGAAACAATCCGCCGATCGACTGCAAATTATTCTGCCGCAGATCATCGTTAACCGTGACCAAGCTCCCCAAGTAATGCTCCAAATTAAGCATTTTGGAGCAGAAAATGGCGAAAATTTGTAGACTCAACACTGAACAGCAGGTGAAAACAAATGTATGTATATGTATAGAGAGAAAAATGTGTGTGTGTATATATAGAACGAGAAATGGGAAATGGGAGAAAAGGGGATTGAAAGAGAAGAGAGAATGGAATAAAAAGGGAATTGATTCGAGAGAGAAACAGTGATTCACTGCATCGCTTCCATCGCCGGGCGGCAGGTACGCGCTACGCACTCCTCAATGATCCCTGCAGTTGTTTTTCCTGCAGTTCTTGCAGTAGCTGCTCCAATGCATTGTACAGTATGCTAGGACTTGACTGGTTTGGTTAGGAATTGATTATTCACAAATATTGGTTTTAAAATAATTAATTTGTGTTGTTGCACTCTTCTACTTGTGGGAACAGATTTCTCCTTCAACACTTTTGGTGTTCCACTTCATGTTCCACTACTAAGATAATAGATATGTTTATAATATAAACATTTGTTATTTGATTTTTCGATATATATATATATATATATGTATCTATCATCATAGAAACTGGAACACCAAAAATGAAATATGAAATACTCCTTGGAATACGATCTCTATTATTTAGGGACAACTTTAAAGTGATTTAGTGTAACTTTAAAGTATTTTTTGTCAATGAATTTTTGCCCTAGTGGTAAGCAAGAGACTCGGACCCATGTGGTCCTGGGTTCAAGTCTTTCGGACCACATCTCAACTAATTGGCAAATCAACAATGTATTTTTGTTTTCCTTTTGCGGGAGGAGGCTAGAAGGGGGACATTGTGAAACTCATGATTTATATTGGTGTCACCCACAATTTATATTGGCATTCTTAAAGACTATAGGGCCAGGGTCCTAGAGGGCAAGATTAGTTCAGTGAAGCCAAAAACCTGAGACATAAAAGGAGATGGTTCTAGAAGGGCCATGATTAGTCCGGTGAAACTAGGAAAATGAGACATAAAAAAAAAGTCATTATACACTATCGTATATCAAGTGTTATTTTACCTACACAAGAAAGGTCTATATAGAGAAGTCTAATGAGTAGTAAAATAGTAGTTCCACTTCTAATTGTTTAATTCAACAATCGTTTAATTATCAGTGTACCATTATACTATGCCCATGAGGTCCAATTTATTACATCATGCCCACGAGACCTAACTCATTACATTATGACAATGAGGCCATATGTATTCATTTGTTAGTTAACTACAATTTATATCCTTAATTTCATTATATGTTGGATTGCATCATTAGACACTTGTTGACTTAAGCATCAAATGGCCTTCTGAGGGACAATCTTGTGGCCTTCCTAACTTTGTGTGTTCGTCGTGTTGCATAATGGTTCCCGTGGATTGACCCTGATAATATGAGTTATTAACTCCGGGTAATTGCCTTGGAGTGAGTAGCACTTCTAAGCAACATCAAATCCAAACTGTCCAATCGAATGGCGTACCCAACACCAAGTCGGAATATTTGGTTCAGTTCCGCTTTTACCAAACTTTTTTTTCGACTTTCAATTTGGTAATTTAGTAAACCCCAATTTCCTCAAAAAAAAAAAAACCAATTTAGGGAAGCAAAATTAAAAGTGAATAATAATAATAAAATGAACATTATAATTATATTATTTATAATAGTTTTTAAAATTCAATTGGTAAATAATACATAAAATTACAAATACATATAATATACAAATATACATAAAAATATAAATATAAATATATTGAAAAAAAATCAATACGGTTCAATAAACCTAAATCGAACCGAATACCAAATTTTTGTAAAAATAAAAATTGAACTTAAATTTTCTATTTAGTTTCAATAAGTATCGAATTTTTGGTTTGAATTCGTTTCCGTCAATCTACAACAAACACCCCTTAGTCAAAGTTGTAAGTAGCAATAAAATGCAAATTGACTAAACTAATAAACGTTAAGTGTAATTGAGCTCGTATGCTCATTGTTCACTCCAAACTCTCATTAAAATGGTTAAAAAGGCGGTGCATACCATGATAGATTGAGATTTACTATTCCACAATCTTGTCCCACAATTTATTTTACTGCATCAAATGTTGTGGAACATGATATATGTTATAGTAACATGAATATATCATCCACAAGGTAAAAAATCACTTGAGGGGCAGACCCACCATTTGAAAATTGTAGAAAATGCTTCTTTTCTTTTCTTTTTTTTTTCCTTTTTTTTTGTTTTGTTTTTGTCTTTTTCTTTTCTTCATTTTTATTTTTATTTTTTATTTTGTAGTAGGTGAGTGGGTTGGTGGGAGGAGGATTGGGCTTTGGGCCTTTGGGGGTTTCACTATTTTTGAGTGTTTTGCAGTTTTTTCTGTTGGAGGTTTTTTTTTGGCCTATTTCTCATGTCTCGTGGTCAGTGGGCCCATTTGGTGGGGGTTGGATTGAAGGGGCAAAATTGGACAGAAATGTGACTCAATAATATGCTGAAAAAATGTATTGTTGGTTTATTTTCTTTATAAATTATACGGGATATCCTATAATTTTTTATAATACTTCATGTTAATAAAATGTGTATAAGATATTATTATTATAGATGTTAGGGTAAATTACAGTTTTGGTACCCCATATTTACCTACTTTTTGCTTTTGATACCCCACGTTCACACTTAATCAGAACTGATACTCAGCGTTACATATTTTAATCAGTTTCGATACCTACCGTTAGTTGACCGTCAATGACTAACAGAATGACTTGCTACAGTGGGTTAAGGGAGTGTTTGCCCTATTCAACCGGTTTACTGAAACACAGCCCCCCAAATTCGATCCAAACCCTAGTTTTCCCCCCCAATTCGATCCAAACCATAATGCTTAATTTTACCCATAAATTGAGTCAATTTCATAATCTAAATCGGGCGAACTACTGATTCTTGTCTCAAATTCGTAAAATTCTAGTTGCACTGAAGATTCGAAGGTGAAGACAATGGCCAAAAGAGGAGAATTTCAACCTAGTCCCAATTATGGTATGTTCGATTTTTGTAATTTTTATGTATTTTTGAGTTTCTTAAGTGAAAGTTTGAAACTTTTTATGAATTTGGTTGAATTTTTTCTGAGTTTTGCCTTTTTTTTCTATTTGATTGAATTCGCTTTTTACACTAAAAATTTATCATGGTGGTATAATGAGGGAATACCCTGTGAGGAATTATTCTGGTGGACATTTTGATTTTTTTGACCGGGTAGATGGGGATGAATTTGGGTTAATAGAATTAAAGGACTGTGTAGGACAATTAGGCTATGATAAAGAGAAAGTTAGATTTTGGCATCAATTTGGGAGTAGTTTGCATATGGGCAGTAGGTTGCTAGAAACTGACTCTGATGTATATGGGATTGTGGAGCAAACAAAGTGGAATAGGGAGCAAGAGATTTACTTAGAGCATATTGTGGACCTACCAAGTGTACATGAGTCTGAACATGATATCCAACCCTCCAACATAGAGTACTCAAATCTAAATACTGACTTTGAACCTGTGATTGACTTCTCTTTCTAATATTCCTGAATCACCTAAAAATCTGAATGCTTCATCTTCTAGTCATTCTTCAGAATCAAAAAATCTGAATGCTTCATCTACTTCATCTTCTAGTCAGTCTTCAGAATCACTATTTTATAGTGATAATGAATATGATATGGCTGTTTCTTGAAAGGTCCACAAGGGGGGCAATTGTTAACTGCAATTGAGGTTGATCCCAACAATTGCATGTTTCCAATTGCTTTTGCTGTGGTGGAGAATGAAAACATGGATAGTTGGGAGTGGTTTTTAAGCTTGTTAGAGAATGAGTTAGAGATTGATAACCAATATGCATGGACCTTCATGAGTGACAAACAAAAGGGTCTCATTCCAGCATTTGAGTGCCTATTCCCTGATGCAGAAAATAGATTTTGTGTGAGACACTTGCACACAAATATGAAATGGACGGGTTTACAGGTCAATCAATAAAAAATGCTCTTTGGGGTCAGCAATTAGGGCAACTAGGATTGAAGAGTTTAAGGCAAAATGGATGATTTGAAAAAATTGGATGAAAATGCATATAATTGGTTAGTCAAGAAACCACCCAATCAATGGTCAAGTCTCATTTCATCCTTATCCTAAATGTGACATTTTGCTTAACAACATGTGTGAGAGTTTCAACTCATACATACTTTTTTTCTAGAGACAAACCAATAATTGCATTGGTAGAAGGAATCGAGAAACGATAATGTGCGGTACAAGTGAATAGAGATAAAGCTAGGGACCGGGATTGCACTATTTGCCCTAAATCGAGCACCCATACTTAGGAACATGAAAGATCTTTGGTGAATGCATTCCTATGAAGTCGATGACCGCACTTTGAGATAGTCAGGCCATTTGACCAACACAATGTGAATGTGCAACAAAAATCATGTAGTTGTAGAAGGTGGGATTTGACAGGATACCTTGTAGACATGCAATTTCGGCCATTTGGTGTAGGAATGAGGAACTCAAGAGTATGTGCATGATTGCTATAAAGTGTCAACTTACCTTAGTGTGTATGAAAAAATGCAATTATGGGAGTCAATGGATTGAACTTTGGCCCAAAGTGGACTTACCTGCGCTTTGCCTCCTAACTATGAAAACATGCCTGTAGCCTAAAAGATGAGAAGGAGGCGGTGATGAGCCACCCGCCTCTCACAATGCAACAAAACTTAGGAGGACTCGAAATCCCCGAAATGCGGGAGGTGTGGAGTCTTAGGACATAATTCTAGAACTTGCAAAGAGCAATAATGACACTTATACCTCTCGCTTGAGAAGTTGGACCACACCATGATGAGACTCCCATCAGTGATTCACAACCTATGTCATTTTCAAGCACTCAAGGAAGTAGTAATCCTGTGAACCCCACTATTCCAGGAAGGAGCAAATTACCTGTAAGTGTTATTAATTGGATATTTATGCAATTTCAACTCAATTTTATTGGTAAGTTAATTGCAAATTAATTTTTCTGTTTCAAGTCAAAAGAAAGAGAGGTTCTTGCAATATCAATGTTAATGTAGGTGGCTCAACAAACAAGGTTTCAAAATTGAATGTAAGCTCATTCTTTATACTTGTATTAATTTTGCAGGCTATATATATATATATATATATATATATATTCAATATTAAGCTCATTCTTTATACTTGTATTAATTTTGTAGGTTACCAAGTCATCCACAGTGCACACTCCAATTATTGTGAGAGGTGGAGTGAATTATATCACCATGCCAAATCTGAGAGTTGCCATCAGTGGAGAGACTTCAAAAAGAGCATCAAAGGGAAGAGTTACTAAGAAGGACAAAGCCTAGTCATTTTATTTCTCTCTTTCAGTACACTTTGGATGTTTCATTTAGATGAATGTTGTCAAAACAATATCATCGGTGTACTTGTTTGTTGGATGTTTCATTTGGCATGTTTCAGAACAATATCATTGTTGTACTTGTTTCAGAACACTTTGGATGTTTGTTGGATGAATTAGATGTTTGGATGTTTGTTTGGATATTAAGCTGTAATGAATGCTTGGATAGTTTGGTTAAGCTGTAATAAACACTTTGGTTAGTTTGGATGTTTGTTGGATGAATTAGATGTTTGGATATTTTGTATTGTTAATATTTGTATTGTTCACAGGGCCTTACAATGAACATGATTAGAAACATCATTTTATTGAAATGAAAGAGTAGTTGCATTTACAAAAGCATCATAAACTAACCAAGCAGTGACAATTATCTAGTTACATTAAGAATGCAACACTAACACCAACAATTACACAAACAAATCACATAACAAAACAAGATCGAGATCTATTTTTTTTTCTTGATTCAAGAACTTCATGGTCCAAAGATAGCAAGCCTACTATTAGCCATATTGATCTCTCGATTCGAATTTCCCTTCTTTCGACTGGAATGCTTCGATTTCTTCTTGTAACTTGTTAATTTTTGCAAGCAATCCGGGTATGATTTGCTTGGCTCTAGAGCACATTTCATCATCCGCCCATTTAAAATGCCCACAATATCCATTTTGCTGTAGAATTTAAAAATATTTCATAAGAAATCGAATTAACAGAAAAAAAAGAAAAACAGAAAAAAATAATTTTTACCCCATATCTGGAACATGCCCAAAATCTTCTACCAGGATTTGATTTCGTCCAAGAAGTCTTCAATAAAGCATCCATTCCACAATTGCAATGCATTCCCTCATTGTTGACCGTATTGACCGAATGAGAAGATTTAGAAAAACTAGGAGTAAAGGATTTCTTCATTGTTAGGCTTTAGAAATGAAGAACAAATGCAAAATGAACTTATGGGACAAAAAAACAAGCTTTAAACAAAGGATTACCTACTATAGCAAGTTTCCAGGTTGCATTTGACAGTCAACTAACGGTAGGTATCGAGACTGATTAAAACATGTAACGTTGGGTACCAGTTTTGATTAAGTGGGAACATGAGGTATCAAAAGCAAAAAGTAGGTTAAATTGGGGTACTAAATATGAAATTATCCCTAGATGTTACATTCAATTATTATATTGAAACACACAACATTGTGGCATGAAATACTATAGAAAATTAAAAACATGAGATAAAAAGTATTTTAAGAATACTGGCATGGGTTTTGCATTTAATTATATTATAGTATATGGTTATGTGATAACAAGAGAAATTGCGTGTCGATGTACTGTATTTTATGTTGTATTTTATGTTGCTTGGGTATTTGTCCCTTTTCGTTCCCGACTATAATGTCCAAATAAAATCCACCCCTTTCATCTTCCAATGAAATATACCATGCTAGGTCTGTAACGTTCCATTGTCTTTAATTAAACTAGATAAAAAAAGTATTAGTTAATCGTTGAGCAAGATTATTATTATGATATGAAAGTATGAAACATTGAAATTAACTTTTTTTTATATTAACTTAAAATCAACAAAAGAAGTTAGTTGTATGTAGAGCTATCAATTTTGGCCCGACATGATAAGAGTACTAGACTGGGCTCTAATTTTAGAGGCTCGAAATGAGCCGGATATTTTTAGCCTGGACCGTTAGGTCCGGAAAACTATGCGGACCCGATTTTTTCAATGTATTTTCTGGGCCAGTTTGGACTCCAAAAATAACGCCCAATGACTGTTTGGCCCGCCAAACTGGGTCGATTTTTTGGGCCGATGGACCGGTACCATTTCGGTTCGCCCGTTTGACACCTCTAGTTGTATGATGACAACTTGTAGTTACCTACTTACCAAGGCCAACCCTTAGAGAGCAAGAATAATATTAATTTCAACATAGTCGAAATTAGGCAGATAATCTATAGGCATATGATTTTCGTTCCTAGCAACAAAATCCACCTTTGATTTCCATATCTAAAAATTAAAACAAATTTCTTCAAAACAAATAAAAATTAGAACAAATTGTTAGGTATATATAGTTGCTATGTCTAACATATACACAAACCTTCTTTTATTTTTCTTATGTTTAGTTCGTACTTTTAAGTCATCATTATATGAATATTAATTTTTCATTTTTCCTATAACAAGTTTGCATTTTAAGGCTAATTATAATAAATAACAATTTTTTTTATACTTGTCCCGTGATCAGTCTATTATGTTCACTAGTAATCTCGCACGTGCGTTGCACGTGTATTATTATTTTATTATTATTAACATGAATCATTTTTCATGAGCTGGTATTACTTTATTTTAATAAGAAAATACTAGGGATGGCAATTTCCTCCGAACCCGATGGAGGATCCGATACCCGACCCTAACGGAGGAGGGTATGGAGGATAGTTTTGTACCCGATTAAATAAATGGGTACGTGGGTATGGGTATTTTCGGGTATGGGTATAGAGGTGGGTCTAGGTACATCCTACCCATACCCTACCCGATACCCGATTAAATAATAATATTATATATATAATATATCTACATATATATTTATTTATAATATTTTACATATATTTATTTATTTATACAACTCTATTTACTTATATTTAAAGAAAATGATTTTTCCCCAAGTCTCAACCAAAATCTACTAACCCACTAACACTTTTGTTTAATCCTTTTTAATATTTTGCTATATTTTTATAATATATAGTTCGCTAATTCTTATCTATATTCTTTTTGCCTTACTGTTTCCTTAAGAATTTAGTAAATATCTACATTTTTATTTAAATAACTCAAATTTCTCTTTAAAAAAAGAAATAACTTAAATTTGAAAAAAATACAATTGTAAGTGGTAAGAGGGTATGGGTAGGGTATGAATACCCGATCCTCCGATGGGTATGGGGATGGGTATGAAAACTGAATACCCGATGGGTATGGGTATGGGTATGGGTATGAATATAATAAATGGGTATGGGGATGGAGGATATAGAATCCTACCCGAATCCTACCCATTGCCATCCCTAGAAAATACTCATATAAAGTAAAGAAAAATAAAATTTATTTATAGTAGGGTACACATCGATTCTCTTACATGCATCATCATCGGAAAATATTGACACATAAAAAATATGGAAGACACGATAAGAGAAAACCAACACTTCACCATCTGGAATCATATTATCATGGACAAATTTGCTCCATCCATCCGTAAAAAAGAACGTGCCATAGGGGTTGATCATTTTGACAGTCCAAATGAGTCTGTTCACATTATGCAAATCACAATTTAATGGTGTAAAATCATTAAAATGACGTGCGGATTTGGATGAAAGACGCTAACATAAAAAAATTAATGTAATTACAATTTGAAGAGATAATAACACGACAACATTTTTAGTTAAGTTTTGTAATAAATTTCTAATGGAATAATACAATAAGTTATTCCAATAAATCCTTACAAAAATAATTGGAAAAATCAAAATTATAAAACTAATCACCAAGCCGGTATTTAATTTAAATTAGCATCCTCGTGGGCATCTGACAAGGTAAGCATCAAATTTATCACTAAGTATTTATTTAACTATTTTTCAATTCTAAAAGAATTTTGTTTGCCATCACTAACTAAATTACGTAAAAAGTCGTACTAAAAAAAATACGTAAAAATCGGTATTTCTATAGATTATTCGACACAAAAAGAAGAAATCCTGGAAGTGATCGACGTATTTAATTTGCAATTAGTTTCACATAATCAAATAATTAGTATCAGGAATAATAAAAATAAACAAATCATAATTCAAAATACAACTTAAAAAAAATACAACAAAACTATCAGGAATAATCAAAAATAAAACAAATGTTTTTTTTTATTAAACTCACCAAGTAATATCTGTACATATCTACAATATAGTTTATATAAAAACTCTTGTTTAGTGCATAATCCAAGTTCAATATTGTCGATGTTGGCGGGACATTTGATAAATACGATAATATGGGGAACGTGAAGCAGGGGCGTAGCCAGCCCGGCTGGCTACCCCTAGCCCAAAATTTTTTCCCCTCATTTTCCCCCTAGCTCAATTATTTTTTCTCTTTAAAAAAGCACATATAAATTTTTTTTAAAATTTTTTTCCACTGAAAAACGGACAAACAAAAAAAATTTGGGGTGTCTTAGGGCCCCCTTTCCCCTATCTACGCCTCTGACGTGAAGATGAAGCTATATTGGTAGTTATGCTTCGAATTTAGGATCAACAATATCGAAATGTCTATCTAAAGCAATTTAAGTAGTATAAATATAAAAAGATTTAGCATAAATAATAAGCTGCCAAACAAAAATCTCTGAACACAAAGTCAATTGTTTATTCAATGTCAAAAGATACTTCAATTCTAAAGGATACATAAACTATTCCTATAAATATGCCGCCAAACAGAATTCGTCTATTTTAACTATTATTGAACAATTTAGAAAAATTTGAATAGTCAATTAGTATTTAAAATTTGATTAATATTATAGTATACAAAAAAGTAATGTCCACCATTGAAACAAATAATAATATATATGAATAGAAATGATGTATAGAATTATAGTAATCATAGTAGTAGTAGTAGTAGTAGTAATAATAATAGTAGTAGTAGTAGTAGTAGTAGTAGTAGTAGTAGTAGTAATACTACTACTAATAATAATAATAATAATAATAATGATATTTATAATATTAATTAATTAATTAATTATAGTCAATGATTATATAATTTTTACAATATGAGTAATATATATATATATATATATATAGAGAATTGATAGTACAGATTCACTTTTGGTATAAAGTAGGAATATCATTTATAGATTTTTCGTAATTTTTATACATATAAAATAGGAATACCATGTATGATATTTTCCTATTTTATATACATATGAAGTAGTGATACCATTTAGAATATTTTTCTAAATTAAAATATTACCGAATATAAGAAATAAAAAAGCGGATAATGTTTTATTTCGGACTCCTAATTTTTATACATATATAAAATAAAATAGGAATAACATTTATAATATTTTCCTAATTTAATATAATTTATAATATTTTCATAATTTATATACATATATAATGTGGAAATACCATTTACAATGTTTTCCTAATAAGAAGTAAAAAGAGCGAGAATTTTTTATTTCGGTCTTTTGCTATTATATATATTATTAAACAATTTAGGAAAGTTTGAATAGTTATTATTATTTAAAATTTGATTAATTAATATTATACTGTATAAAAAAGTAACGACACCATTGGAACAAATAATAATATATTTGGTTAAGATATGATATATAGAATCAACATATGTAATCATTGTAATATATCTGAACAGAACTGACGTATAAAGATACTGATATTATTTGTAGTCAAATACTATTTATAATTTTGATAAAATACATATATTATATATAGATAGAATTGATAGTATAGACTCACTTTTGGTAGAAAATAGGAATATCATTTATAAAATTTTCCTAATTTTTACACATATAAAATAGGAATACCATTTATAATATTTTCCTAATTTATATACATATAAAATAGGAATACCATTTACGATCTTTTCTTATAATATTTCCCTAATTTACATAATTACAACGATTTTCTTATAATATTTTCCTAATCTAAGCATTTATAATAATTACCATTTATAATGTTTACAATTGTTTCCTAATATAAAAAGTAAAAAGAGCGGGAAAATTATTATTTCGGACTTCTGCTATTATATATATATAGATTACCGAATAATTGTTATGATTTTCCAATTTAGAGATAGTTTATTGAAAAAATAATCGAGAATAATTCGATTTTTAATGGATGACTCATTCCATAATTTTGCCCAATGGAATAATTCATATTCTGGTTTGGGCCTCTAGGATTGTAATATGGGCCTCCAATATCTGAAAATGAATTTTGTTAATTTATGATCCCATGCACTTATATTTATTTGTCAATACAAAGTTCATGCAACACACACACATTCTTTTTCGTTTCTTATATTATTTTCTAATCGTTAAGCTAATAATATTTTGGCTTTAACAAAAAAAAGCTAATAATATTTTGAACTTTAATTCGTGTCCTCGTAATCTTTCCTTGGGAAATTATTTCTTTTAAGAGTGAAGTAACTAATCTTTCCCCATAAAAATTGCTCCCTATATAGTGTGTTCTATTTCTATTCTATAATTTAGTGTACTACGTAAATTATCGTATTAGTTTATTTTAAAATAAATATAGACGAGTTTTGCATAATATTTACACAGAAAATTCAAATATCATGTTTCAATGTCAAAGATGATAATTTTCTCAACAATAAATGTTTACAAAAACAATCTTTTAAATTTATTTATCTATTCCTATTTTTTGTGCTAATTTCCCTTTGAAAAAGTCAGTTGCCTACTAAAATGGGGATAATCTAAAGCTCTCAACTATTTATCATACCATGAGTAATTCAACATTTTAATGGTTATTCATCATAGAAAATATAACTATCAATTAAAAATCTAAACAAATTCCTTATTATGAAAATTAGTTCTCGGCTACTATATATATAGGTTCTGTTTGGTTGCATGATGGTAATGAGTTTCATTAATTCCCATTATATTACTTGACCTTATCCAATTGATATATTAATGCTTAATATATTGTTTGTTTGAAGGAATAGGTTGTGTTGGATATATGCGGGTTTATAAATTGGTTGTTTGGTTGACTTATATAATAAATGCTCAAATATATCTGTAATATTTTTGTGCCCTTTACTTTCAATTGATTTTGCAATATTACCCGTATACCATACTTTAGCTTTTGGACACCTATGGGTAATTAAGTAACTTTCAAAAGCAATAAAATTAGTTGGATAATACATCCCACCTAGGGGGTGGGATACCTAATAACTAAAGCGGTTGATAAATAACCGGCCACACTCATTTCAAGTGCATTTCATGCGTGAACCAAATAAAATAATAAAAATAAAATAATAAGAAAATGTGCGATATTCCACTCATATACCCCAATCAAACGAAGCCATAGAAAATTAATGATGGGTTTCGATTCCCACCTTGATCCCTCAAGGATTTGCACTTTAGGAAAAAAGAACATTAAAGACTAGTCTAACTGTCTAGGGACTCACACATTGGGCCATTGCCATAATACTGGACAATCCCAGGGCCCAGATAAATGACATGGTCAGTCCACTTGATACTAACAATGAATGCAACAGTAAAGAATTTTCAATTGATGTATATATTGACATAAACACATGTATTTATAAAATTTACTGAATGATAAAACTTCAATACAGTATAACCTTGATTAATTAATAATTTCATTTAAATAATACTTTTGGTCGGTCCCGACTTGGGACAACAAGCAAAAGTAATAAATATTGACAGTCCCAATATTATTAATTTATAGATGTTTAACTGTATTGGTATTTCTCATTCCTCAAACACATTTAACTACTTAAAATGTTATAATACTACCCATCCGATTCCCAAAACAATCTATGCTTTCATTTTGTATTTGCACAAACGAATGGGGGTAACTGAGACCAATCTCTTAATATAAAAAATAAAGTGGATTTAACACTATTATTTAATTTGGTTTTTAATTTAATTTCAAGTTTGTTCATTAGTTGTCCCAAAAATAATTAGAATAAATGAAATGGCATTAGTTGAGGGGTATTATTTAAATATGTGATAGTGTTTTTTTGGTACCTCTAAAAATTATATTGCATATAAATAATGCATTGGCATACAAAATTGGAGCATGAGCTTATCTAATTGTACAGTCATGATAACCATGCATGAATGATGAGTCTTTTTCTCCCTTTTTGGTCCACTTATGTTTTGATGAGTATTATATTTTTAATGATTTCTTGAAAAAAAAACCTGAAAAATCTCTATTTGTATAGGTAATTAATTTGAGATTTGAGTTTCATCCATATTTTCCATATTTTGAACCTCATGGGCTTGGATGATTTATTGAGCTAAAAGTTAATATTTCCAAACTTAATTAAAATATGTCTATCTTGCAAATATATTGATGGAATCTCTTAAAGGCACTGCTTTATTAAATTTAACTTCTTAATTTTTTAAAAAGAAATTATGATTGTTACATCATAATAAACCATATAAGGTGAGAGAGAATGTAAATCACATTATCTTACGCATCAAATTTGCAATCATTTAGTACTAAAAAAAATTGCAATTATTTATTTTGGTTTTCAGGAAAGCTAAGGTCGAAAGGAAATAATCAAATGTGAGTTGTAACGTCAGATATAGAGGTGACATATAGACTGGATCGAGCTGATCAGAAATTCATTCGAACCGCCATTTTTTGGCCCGCCCATCCCATATATTATAATATAGTGTAATTTGGGTCGGCCCATGGGGTTATCATCGTTAGAATATATCACTAAATATACAAACTCAATTCCTTTTTGAGAACTAATGAAATTAACTGATCCAACCCGTCTTATCATTACCGATGTACCCGGCCTCAATTTCTGCGAATACTCTTATTTATCGATATCACTACACTATATTTTCGTATATAAAATGTGAGATTAGATTTCTGCACCATGAAAGAGTGCTTTTGCAATAATCATTTGGGAGAACTATAGAAATTACCATTAAACTTCCGTCTAATTACAAAAAAACTCAGTTATCTTTAAAAATTACAAATGATTCAACATATAAAATTGCTCATGTACCGATGTACCTCGTAAAACAATCACAAGCCTCAATATATCGCGATAATACCTCAAGCCATTATTTATAATTTTGAAAGATAGCTATTCTTTTTAATTTTGTCTTTGTAATTACACATTTCACGTGAATTATTATTGTTCTCCTCATATGTCAACTTGGACGTAGAAATGTCATTTTCAGGATTATGATACGGAAAAAAATAAGAAGAAACCTGACAAATGTGGGGGATTACAGGTGTTTGGAACAGTTGATATCCCGTGACTTAACTATTTAATTTCCTTTTTATTTATATACTGATTATTTGATTTGACCATACCTTTATTGCAAAGGTCCCAAAGATTCACAGGTCTACCCATGCAATTCCATCCTTGTCTAATCTCGTACCTTTATACAAAAAGAGTTTTTTGGCATGGATATTTTGATGAATATAAGATTCTTCTTTATATTAGGATTATGATGTATTATAATTGATCAGTGTTCAATTTTGAAAAGAGATAGGGACAAGGCAAAGATATATCATGGTACCGTCGTCTGATTAGCATTCACGGATAAAATGTCTACACTCTACATACATATAAGACTTTTATTTATCACTTAGCTTAAGAATTATAATAGGGTCTCTTATTATAAGCTGCGATCCAACGATGCTGCTCAAAAGTGCATATCACTCTCCAATTTTGAGCAGATTACTCCAAATTAAAGAATCTGATAAATCAGTTCAACTTTTTCCCCAAGACTGATGAAATATTTGGATGAGAACTAGTCTGCACCACACAAAACAAGGTTAGGGGTCCCTGGAGTTGTCCTAGGGAGGCCTCTTCGACGCTCAAGTTAGCGACAGTAGGAGAGAAACATTCATAGCACAAGAATGCAATTTAGAGTACTTAATTGAATTTACTTACAAATGAACATGCATAACTTTTATACATGAGATGGTGTGCCGCATATGCTTAGTGTAATAAAGTGGGGTCAGTGGGCTATTTAGACTGTAACAGACTTTTTGGGTCGTAAATAGTGAACTGAGCTCAACTGTGATTTGAACTCATAGCCCAATTGATAATACTCGGATGAATAAAAAATATTCACGGGTGAATAATTAAATAATGACATAATTAAATAAAAAAATATAATTACGTTTTTACCCAACACACAAATTTGACTATTCATGTATAAACAAAAAACAAAAAATATATTTCTTCAAAAAAAAAAAAATATACAGCATGATACCCAATAAAAATACAGAATTTAAAAAGGAAAAAAAGTACAGAGACGGTAATTTGACAGCATTACGAAGGGCAAATGCGTCCAAACGCAAAAAATAAAGCGCATAAAATGTTTGTCGTGATCAGGAGCTTTCCTGGCAGTTCGTGCCAGTTTAACCCCCCCCACCCCCATTGATACCACCCTCTTCTAACACACACACACACACACACACACACACACACAAACAGAGATGCATACAAAGAGACATGCAAATAGCATTAATGTAATTTCATAAACAGAGGGCGGCAGAGCAAATTCGCAACAGAGACCTGACTTTGGAAATTTCTCTGTTCTCTTCGCTTCCTGTTTCTGCAATGGCGGTCAATTCCACTGAAGAGGTGAGATTTCCGGTTTTTTAGCATCGGCATTTGCGTTTTTCGTCCAAATGGAGCTGCATTTTTGTTCGTGTGTGTGTTTTATTCTTATAATTGACATTGAGGCGTGTTTTCCGAAGTTCCGACTCTGTGATTCAGTTATCCTGATTTCGAATACGACAGTTAGCTGATAATTATCTGCAATGCTGCTTGTTTCCTTGAAGATTTGGTGTAATGTATCCTTAATTGATGGAATTTTGTTATTTTTCTCGGATTTGTGGAAATTATCCGTTGACCTAAAGGCTAAAACACATACTGTATAAACAGCAAAGAGGATGACACTTAATACGGCGATATAGTTTTCGTATTCAATTAAGTTTTCAGAGTTGAAGCGATTTCCCACAAGTAAAAACAAATCAGAGGTAAAATTATAAGGTTTACACTCACTTTTTTGACTCTGGTAAAATTGTAATGATGCCGTTGAGGTATGAGACCAAAAACAATTATTGCAGAGTATATTTTGTTTTTGGCTGGAGGTGGACAAAGCCAAATAGGTAGCTAGTAGGCCACAATTGACCATTCTGTGAATGTGTGCTTTATATATCGTTGTCAAACTTCACTGGATACAGAACACTAAATCCGTGATTTGGTGTGATTTGTGGACTGTCTTTGTTCTGTATTTTTTTGGATATTAGGAATTAACGAGGAGTAACAATCCAGCTGAAATCTAACTGTTACTCTAATACAACTTGATGTGTAGTTTTCTGCGCTGTTGCTATTAAAATGTGCTTTTGTGATGAAGTACTTTGTTGCATCCAAAATCAGTTTCGTGAACCGATTTGTTTTGAAGGTTTAAGAAAAAGTTGGTAAATACTTGATTACACAACGGGTGCAATGAACGTAGAATATATTAAATGGACATTCATAAAGACTGCTTGCTAAAGACAAGTGTAAAAGTATCTTAGTATTTTCATTTTTGTTCGTGTGGTTGCACATGAGGTCCGATTATATTATCTGTCAGGTACTCATTTATCAAATTCCATTTTCTTGCTGGACTTACAAAAAGATTAATCTGCATGCTGGAACCTAATGTGCTGAAAATTGTTTTGAATATACTTTATGGCAAAACTGGTTGGACGTGAAATTGACTGGTGATTATCTTCTCAATTTGATTGTACTTTACAGAAATTCTGTAAGGAGTCTCATTTACACAGTGCTATAGTGGCGACCTATTTTTTGATTGGGTTGTGCATTAACAAAATTGTGAATTTTGAGGCAGTCGTGGGTTAAACTTTGGAGAACGTTCATTTCATGTATGATTTGTTGCACTTCTAGTTTGGCAGGTTCCTTTACTTGCTGTATAATGTTCTGAAAGACAGAAATGTCATTCTAATTATGAACATGAAGGCAAATGAGCCTTTTCTGGCCAGCATGCATCTGATGACTAATAAACTGCAAACTTCATTTGTTATTGGTTATACCTTTAGTATCTTATTGTCAAACCTGAACAAAGCTGAGCTCTGAAGTTTAAATAATCATTTTTGTCGAATATGAAGTTTGCAATAATATCCTTTCAGTCTGTGCTCTTATATTTTTGCTGCCTTCTACTTTTTGATTTATGTGATATGTTGAATGACTTTTATGTCCTCTTTCACAGTGCCAACATGTCCATAGTGCTGTGGTTTTGCCCGATGTAGGAGCCACTAGCATGCAGTATGAGCCCCCCTCAAATACCAGCTCTTTGGAAGTTCCCAATTTGATGAAAAGCCAGATGTGCTTAAATTCTGATCCTATTTTGCAAAACCATACCAAACTAGAAGTGGATAAAGTGAATAATTATGCACCATGCATCTTGGATGTTGATATTGAGAAAGGACAGGCAGAACTTTCGAAGTGCAATGAAGAATCTCTTGCCAATTTGAAGTCTGATGATTCCTTAGCTGTATGTCTCTACATTCTTGTTACGTAAAGCTTTATACATTCAAAGTCCTTGGAAATGTCACTGGATAAACGAAGTTTTATGTTTTCATCAATTTAATTTATCTTAAGATGACATTAAATCCTGCCATTTTGACTCGATATCAACAATTACTTGTTTTGCAGAGGGCATTGCAAAGAGAGATTTGCTTACAAGTAGGAGGAAAGTTCATGCAGCTCCTGATGAACCATGGAACTGAGTTACCCAAGTTCGCTTCAAGAGGTAGTCAAGTGGCCACAACCATTTTGATTTCTGATGGATCATCAAAATGCAATTCTGTTTATTTTTTCCAGTTCCAAAGGCATGCATATTTCTAGAATTTTTATGCAAGCCATGGATGAAACTTCTGCACTTCACAAAATACACACATATATTAAAGTGGTTCTCAAACAAGTTAAATGTCAAATTCGCACCAGATTTATTCACTATTTTCTGCTTATGCAGTTATGCATATGGATGAGTATCTGTGTATTAATAATGTGAGGGGAAACTGAACCTGAAGGGAACGGAATTTTCACCTAGCATTATATATGTACTAGTGGCACACTTGTATCCCATAGAAGTGACTAAGATAGAAAGCTTTGGGCTACACTTACCGCACCACATAACCACAACAAAACAATCTTCACAAGACAGTTACTGTAGAGAATATCTCCCAAAACGGAAAAAAAGAAAAAAAGAAAAAAAATAGTTTTCGGTATTTTTAAGGAATGAAATACAATACATCATTATTTCGTTTCATTCTCTGCACATTCCCCAATATCACTACCTAAAATACATTTCCGCTTTTGTCATACATTTAGTTTATTTTCATATTTAGAGGTCGCAATTCTAAACTTGTTCAAGTCATCCTCTTCCAGTGACCCTTAACCAATGTCATTAGATGATACATTCTTTATGATATTCACCAAAATATATGCTGTGCTATGATATTCACGTTTGTTTGCAAAAATGCTTGTGATGTGTGGCAGATAAGTTTGTGGCAGAGAGAGTCCATGATACGCCTACTAATAGATCAAGGAAATACAAGCGATCTACCTCATTCAATTCAAGAAGAGTAGTTCTCTTGTTTTCAGTCTTGTAAGTTCAAACCATATCCCATACTTAAGTTATTGATTAGTCTCATATGTAATAGATTACTTTTCAAGATTGATCGTGAGTCCAAAAAGATCTTTTTGTTAAGGGAAAAATAAAAATTGAGATATGCCCAAGGAGACAAAATCAGAGGGCAAAGAATATTCAAGAAGCTAGCTTAAAGAAAATAATGATTTTTTTTTAAAATTATTTTTTCTCAAGAAATGTAGAGCGTTCAATATCTTAATAGTTCTGGCCTTCTATCCAATGAGGTTATGCAGTGAAAAACCTAGCAACCGGTAACTACCTCTTGCTGGGAATCAATCACGTAGATGTGTTGATCGTCCATGCTTTAGTTAATGAAAATCTAGCAGAATCAACCTTGAGCATTTCTACTTTTGATTTTAATTTTAGTTATACACGCATTCAGTTAATTTTAGGAGTTCACTAAGACGCCTTTTAAGGAGATGACAAAAACCTTTGTATGAAATCAAGCATTGAACTATGGTATCTATCTCTGTAATTACAACAGAAAACTGAAGTGTCAGATGAGTAGTGAATGGGGTAGGAATTTTTTATATGCTTCTTAGCAAGTTCATATGAGCACTTAGAAGACTATTCCAGTCAGTTTCTCCTTTTCCTCTCTGTTATTGTTGCTGTATCTGGTTGATCACGTGTGCTTATGCTGAGGATAGGTGTAAAGTGAATACTAAAGGGCTTTGCTTTGGGAATTAGGACAATTCTCTGACTCTTGCAACACTTTTGGCTGAGGTTCTTCAATGAGTGAAAGATATGCATGTAATGAATGAGGGCTCTGCCATTTATATGTGACGACCAAAAATCATATTTATTATCCACATATTATTAGGTCAATGGAGCATTTTTGTGCTTTCTAGAGACAGCTAATTACACTGACATGGCATCTTGGGATTTTTAAGTTCATGTTGGAAATCTTCTTGAACGCTCAATTCGCAGATCTAAACTTAGTAGTATTTTTGCTCCTTTGTTTTGTTTCTTTGGCACGAGATGCTTTTAGTTACTTATTTGGATGAAACTCAAACAAATTATATATTCCTTCTCAGGTCTAGCATGGGAACGATCATTCTAATTTGTCTGACTCTGAGAGTGAGACAATTCAGTGACGGATCTGGTAACGTTTGAAATATTTTCTGCCAACTTATTGCAATCTTTTGTGAAAGAATCTCTTTAGCAACAGTAGCTTTCTTTCCTCTTTGTTTTTGAGCTCATCATATTTTCCTTATTTTTTGGTTCTGCAATGTAAGTTTTTCATCAATGTACATATTGAAGACCTGGAACTGCACTTAAACATTCCGATTGATATTTTCCTTGTACACAAATTTTCAGTTTACCTCTTGATCATCAATACAATTTTCCGCAAAAGGCCTTTTTTGTTTTGTCAGATTTTTCTATAGGGAAGAAGCTTGTTTGAGCTATTTGAGCCTTTTAGATCTGATTCAGTCTTTCAAGCCATGGAAAAATATTTAAAAAAAAAATAGAACCAAACAGGAAAGGGTTGGGATAACGAAAAACAACCAACCTGATTCATCCCGTGATCGTTTCCGGATTCGTCCTATTAAATTCGTCCTATCATCTCGTTTCTATGGATAGAATCTGAGGGTTGGGGGAACTATACTACGGCAACATGATTGTTTTGTACTCTTCCCTGCTTGGGGAGAAGGTTGATGTTATTTTGTACTCTTCCCTACGGCAATCGTAGGCTTTAGGTTGTTAGGATACAGGGTTGTATTTCAAATCATTGAGCTCCTATTTTGAGCTATTTTTGATTTATTATGGCGATGTATTCAAATGACTCGACATATTTGAAATCCACCTCAATGACTCAAAATATAACTTAAAATGAGAGCTTATGGATTTCAAATCCGTTGTATAATGACTTTATCCAAATAAGTTCAATGGATTTGTTGTTATGGACTTGAAATTTTCAGTTAAACAAATTTGTTTAATTAATGCTGATATAAAGACCAAGACCAAATGCTAGCAAGACAAATAAATTGGATTTATTGTTAACATATAGAGAGGGGGGGGCGAAGAAAAAAAGGAAAAGAACAACAACATAAAACTAAAGGTGAAAATAAAAAACATCCTAGTCACAATTTCTAAATTAAATCACATTCTCTAAAGCTTAAATCAGGTTACATAGTGAGAAATTTCAACTTGTGATCCTAAATTCAAAAACAACAAAAAGGAAAATAAGATTAAGTACACACCAGTGGAAGAAAAATACAATTTCCAAAATTTTGGACCTAAGCATTCTGAACAGAAATATCACCAACAGGATCAAACTTCCTGATTTTAAATTAGTTTGTTTCCTAAAACTCCCAGAACTCCAAAAAGTTGACACTATGTTATCAAAAGATTCAAACATCGCGAAATAGTTTCTTTTAAATAATTTCCCCCCTCCCTTGCTTCTTTTTTCTCCATTTCTTTGGAACAAAATCTCTAACATGCACAGCCTCCTCCTTGCTGCTCCATGTGGGATGCGTTTGAAGTCGGCTTCAAGTTCACATCGACCATCTCCTCCTGTTTTGTGGACGAAAGAGTTTCCATACCTGGTAATGCAGCAGCTATTTTCCGGAATAGAGGCTGCAGTACGATGTGCATTTAGACATAAGTTCCAGAGAGACTATGAGAGTGTTTGCAAAAACTTGTTCTTTTAGAAGAAGTGATTTATTGTAGCATAAGTAAAAATTGTTGAAAATTAGAAGTTAGTGTTTGCAAATATAATAAGAAGTTGAGAATTAGAAGTTGAGAGTGTTTGGTGAAAAAGTTGTAAAAATGATTATCTGTTTGTAAAAGTCAAACTATAAGCAAAATCAGAAATATAAAGAACCCATCAAAAGCTTATGTTGATATTTGCAACATTAAAAACTATTTTTTAAGCCAAAAGAGACACTTTTTTTCTGTGTGTGTGATTGCAAACACTCTCAATATTTTAAAATTACAATTGACAAGTAATACAGCAGCTATTATCCTTACCTTGATATTGAAACCTGCTTTTGCACTGGTTTCTATGAACATGACACCAAATTCACGAGCCCTAGCATCTCCTTCTTCAATTGAAACTTGCCTGTACAAGCAAGCACAACACATATGATCAAATCAATTCTGGGTGAGTAAAAGTTCATTAAAAGGAAGAATATAATAAGACCATAGAGTAGTAATGATAAATTTATAATTAAATTTACAAAAGTGTTATTAAGATTTTTAAAGATAAATTATTAACTCTTTCTGAAATTTCCTAACATATTATTATGGAGCTCATGATTTCCTTTCCTAAAATTTTATGGCAACCCACTAGTGGACATTAGAGAGTTTGACAAAGAAAAGAACAAATAAATCCGAAAAGTGAAACACCATAGAAAGGAAAACATAAATTCGAAATCCACCTTTTCTTCTCCCCTCACCTTTTATCGACAAGATCAGTTTTGTTGCCTACAAGAACAATTATAACATCACTTCCTCTTTCGGTTCGTACTTCCTCAATCCACTTTGAAGTGTTCAAAAATGACTGCCGATCTGCGAAGAATTGTTCAAATTTTTACCAGGTAAAAAGAACTAAAATAACATTGTACACAAGCAACAAAATGCTAATATTAGTTCCATTGTTGGTTTTTGCAGCATTCACTAAACCAAAGATTCAAGGCTTAATAGACCAATAAGAAAAATATCACTTCCTATGCTTGTTACTTACTGGCAACATCATAGACAATCACTGCCACAGAAGAATCTCTAATGTAGCTTGGAATAAGACTCCTGAACCTTTCTTGTCCAGCAGTATCCCTGTGACCATTAAGGAGTTTTTTAATGTCAAAGTGAACAAGAAATCATGTGATGATTTTATTGTTAGTTACTGATTGATTATCCAATAATACACCATTCTAATTACGAAACAAACCGTGTTTTGTGACTTAAAAAATATTTTCAAATATGAAAAACCAAGAATAAATGGCGATGTTTGTTAGCAGCTTGCTCAAACTCTGGATAGAGTAAATTATGTATTACCAGAGTTGCAAGCGAACTGTTCGATCTTCGAGGTACATAGTTTTTGACAAGAAGTCGATGCCTATAGTGGCCTGCATACAAAATTAAAAACATAAAAAAAAAAAAGTGTTCATTGTTTGTACTCGCAAATTAAATCGATAATTCTTCGAGTCCAATATTGTTTTAAATTAAATCATACAGTAGATCAGTTAAAAATATATCCTCATTCATGTCATCATCTTCCGAGTCAAACATCTGAAAAATAAATCAAACATTCTACAATTTCAAGCGATCAGAAGATCACAGTATCATATTCAATATGATCGGAACAGGGAGGACAAGGCGATCGAGCTCTCTCACTTATGAACAACAGAGTATCTAAAACTATACCTCCAACAAATTTCAAAATCGTCATTTCATGTTACCGAAATCTCTATATCGTAAAAACAAATCTAGCAAATGTGGATCCGTCCCTAAATATGACCGATTTCCATCCATAATAATAATCAACACCACAGGAAAAAACCAAAAACAAAATTACAGAGAGGCTACAAATGAAAATTCGATAACAGTCAGAAACAATGAAATCTAGGTCAAATTAATTAAAAAACTAAAAATGCACATATAAATACCTGATAGGTGGTGTCGAATTTATCGTACATGAAACGGGTGATGATGCTGGTTTTTCCGACGGACTGATCACCCAGAAACACCAGTTTGTACTTCGCTAATGGTGACACCACCGCCATTGGAGTAGTACGTATTGGAGAGAGAGACGAGCGATGATGACGATGATGATGGAATGTGAATCTGCGAGGAGCGGTTAGAGAAAATTATGGGGAAAAATAAACAGAGAGAAGAGAAGGGGGCGGTGAGGAAAAGGGGGATTATTGATTGATAGGTAAGTAAATGTAGGGGTGGGATTGAAATTTTGGAATTTATAGGAAAATGGCTTCATTTTTTCATGACATGCAATGCACTTATATGGAATGGAATGTGGACTATAAACCCAAATAAGTAATTTCACAGCTGGCACAGAAGTGTCAACCATAACGTACAAGTCAAATCATTCCAAATTCTCTATTTTTAGATTTTTTTATTTATTTTAAAAATAGTATTATACGGGGCTTTAGTGGTAGATTCTTGTGTTAGTAAGGACGATTGACCCAAGTTCGATCTCATATGAGTGCGTGTATGACTGAAAAATAAACCAAACTATTCGAGTCGATGTTAAAAGTTCGTTTGAGCTCGCTTCATTAACTTAACGAACCAAGCTTGAATATAAGATGTAAAGCTCGGCTCGACCAGGACTCGATGAGTAAAAAAAGGATAAAATATGTATAAAAATATCAAATTACTCGAGCTCGATTCGTGCTCGGCTCGACTAAAGTTCGTTCGATTTGATTAATAATCAAACCAAGCTCAAACACAACTTTTGAATCTCGATTAAAAATCAAACAAGCTTGAACAATATTATGTTCGGGCAGTTCAGCTCGACTCGACTCGTTTACCCCATAAGTGTGTGTATCTCCTCCCCTTTTATCCCCCATTGTACTAAAAAAAATAGTATTATATGTTTTATTTCATAAATGTA
Source organism: Rehmannia glutinosa (assembly GCA_016081115.2). NCBI lineage: Eukaryota > Viridiplantae > Streptophyta > Magnoliopsida > Lamiales > Orobanchaceae > Rehmannia > Rehmannia glutinosa. The sequence continues at coordinate 19,550 of JABTTQ020003341.1, read as the reverse complement.
GTTTTAAGTGTGTAAATATAAGGGATAATTACAAACACTACCTTACAAAAAAAAAAAAACTCATAAGTTTTAAAATTACAGAAACCCCTTGAGATTTGATTATGTCTTACATTTTACCCTAACTATTAGTTGACCTAATGGATTTGTTGACATCGTTAAATATGGCAGTAACATCCCTTAAGTTTTTTAAATGTTACAAAAAGCCCAAACTCTTTGTCTGAATATTTGTAATATTCAAAAAAGTTGAGGGATATATTTATAAAATGCATGACTAAAAGCTAGGGTTATTTGTAATTTTTAGAAAAGTCGAGTGATGTAATTGTACAATATTTGATGAAAGCAGCAAATTCCGCCAGTTCAACCTACGATTGGGCAAAAATGTAAGACATGGGCAAACTGCAAGGAGATTTTTCGTAATTTTGAAACTTATCTGGATTTTATTATAAATATCCCAAACCTCATGAGCGGTTTTAATTATCCCTATGTATATAATTCATACTCAATTACATAATTAAAGTAATATTTTACACACTTTTTTTTGTAGAGCAAGTCTCTTGTGAGACGGTCTCACAGATCTAAATCCGTGAGACGGACCTCCTAAGGGTTCCATCTTGAGAACATGAACCATGAAAATAAATTTAAAAATAATAATGAACCATGAATAAACAAAAATAAACCATAAAAACATGAACCATGAAGAATAAACCCGAAAAACAAAAATAAACCCAAAAAATAAAAAATAAACCCTAAAAAAAACTAAAATTCCTAAAAACCCAAATCAATTAAAAATAAACCCAAGAAACAAAGTAAACCCTAAAAAAATAAATATAAACCCTAAGAAAAATAAAATCTGAAAAAAAAACCTTTAAAATTTTGTGTAAGGGCTCCGTCTCACGGATCTAAATCCGTGAGACCGTCTCACGTAAGTTTTTGCCTTTTTTGTAAAATAAATACGGAACTGAATACAAAAGATTCAAACTGCATTGCACGCAAAGTTCGGTCTCAGTGTAAGGCTGAAGCATCAAGGTTATGAGAAGTCGGATTTACGTTTTATTGATGTGGTATTATTTATAAAGACCGATTTGTGTTAATATATGAAATATTGATGTAGTAATTTGTATTTGATGGATTTAAAATTTGATGTGTATTTATTCATCTCTGACCAGAAAAATGAACAAGTTTATGACATATTGCAAAATAAGTATCAAATACTGATGTTACATAGATTATGATGCAAAAATTATCGAGGATTGTGTATATTATTCTTTCCACAAAACTTGAACTTAAAAGGGAAAAAATAATTGAAATATAGTGGCACAATGTTTGCTAATTAAAAATTACATGTTACATATGTCAAGTATAAAATGGTTTTCATCATTTTCCTAAAAAGGGATAATTACAAAAACACCCCTAAGGTTTGGAGTTTGGACTAGTTACAAAAAAACCAAGAGTTCTTTGAAAATTAAAAAAAAAACCCTCAAGGTTTGATTCTGTCTTACATTTCCCGGTTATTTTCAAAAATATTTCAAAATACCCCATGGCATTTACAAAAATATTACAGTTACCCCCTTCACAAAATGGAACGTTTGAAGGTTTTTTTTTTTTTGTAATTTTGAAACATATCTGGGTTTTTCTGTAATCAACCCAAACCTCAGGGGTGTTTTTGTAATAATCCCCCAAAAATGGCATAAAAGATGCAACATAGACTGGGTTAAAAGAATAGCAATATTGAGAAGAATCTCATGATTTCTGCTCTTGTTTCCAAGTAAAAATAAAATTCAGTAGGTGTACTCAACCTATTACACATCATTATACAAATTACCATGCTGGATAGAACATCAAGAACACAACAAATACTCTAATTAGATTACTAATGAAGAAAAGCAAACCAATGACATGCCCTCTTCAGTATACTTGTTCTATGAGGAAACATTTAGCTCCATAAAAATTCGAGCGAGTTTCCTAATTTTACTCAAGGTGGGTACACATCAATACGAATGAATGGCGTACAAAATAAACCAATTTCCCGCGTTTCCTAATGTTTTAGTTTGTCATTGAACTCATAACGCCTTCTTTTTAACACGGTAAGGGTATTTTTGGTAGATCGATATGCTTGTGACAACCAATGGGAGAGCCACAAGACAGTATGGGGAAGGTGGTTTACCGTCGAAAACGAATTGAAGCAGAGCAGTGACCAGAAGGGCAGAAACAATAACAAATCCCTGCATACATATGGATTTTAATAAAGATATCAGCAAATCAATTCAAACAGTAAAAAAATGGTCTAAATCAGTGAGCGTGGACGGTAATAACTAATTTAAAGCCACTTTGGGGACATGTATTTCTCTCTTTCTTTAGCTTCAATTTTTGAAAAACGAGTAGAAATGATTTGTGAGATAAAAAAAAATGAAAGTGGGTGAATAGTGTATTTTCCGAAATTTTTCATAAGCAATCACATTTTGGGGTAAAATAAATTTCTCCAGCAGAACCAAAATATAAATTTCTCATAAGCAATCGCCACCTAGTCCAGTCTCATGGCAAACTAAGGTAGTATGTTAATTTCGAAATCAGTAAATATGGTAGTGATATATCTGCAATATATAGAGTTCGAAGCTCTGGGGTTGCCTTTCGGCGAAATTGATCTATGTCAGGTTAAAATCAGCTGGTTTATTCAATTGGCTATGTATGTAAAACCCACCTTTCGGACACCGCCAGCATAAGAAGTCACAAGACCAACAAGGATTCCACCAACAGCATTGAGTATGACAGGAATCTGAAACAATAAAGTCATGAATCTCGAAATTATATAACATCCAACAATATTCAAATGATGTATAATCCTGAAAAGTTGTTAATTTGATAGCTCATGATATATCATTGCATTTAGCAATACATGCTTTTCTCCCCCTCAATATCCAAAGTATGTATGCACAAACATACACTCTCAGAAGTAACAATTACGGCATGAGGTCCAATAACGCATTGAACTTCACCTATTGGTTGCAAAGTTAAAAAACTCATCTCGAGTTTTAACATGAAAGAAGCATTACAAAAAGTCAGGCAGAGAGTAGAGAGAACTCAATGCTCGTGCTTCAAGTGATCATGATTCAGAAACATTGTAACACGATTATTGCCGAAAAAGATGAAGATATAGGATATTTACCCATGTTAAAGGAGTCCACCCATAAAAGAAGCCATGTTGTCTGATAGCTAAACCATCTGGAGACTTGGAAGCACTGGCCAGTAGGCAAAGACTCCCAATTATGGACATCTCCACAGTCATCAAGTAAGACGTATGTTTCTTAACCTGCGTTAAAATTAACACAAACCGAAAACGGAAATTTGATTAGATGATAAAACTTTCAAATCATATCAGAAACATGAGGAAATTTTGATTACTTGAACAGCCCACTGACACAATGCAGAGGCCAGGCCGGAAAGTACAGAGGCCACTAGTACAGGAACAATTCCATAGAATAAAATTTCATCGGGATTACGAGAACTAGATGCTTTACTGGAGCCTTCACCAACACTTAGAAGGACAGCAGCAATAATCAATAAGAACAGCGCCCCAATCTGTTGAATAGACTGCCTCTGCCTGTTAATGGTACCAAAAGAAGAGGAATAAGAGGTCTCACGATTCTAATTATAAAAAATAGGGATAATTACAGAAACCCCCCTAAGGTTTGGGCTAATTACAAAAAAACCAAAGATGTTTCAAAATTACAATATACCCCGAGGTTTGATTATGGCTTAATTTTAAGGAGGTAACTGTAATATTTCTATAAATCTTAGAGAGATGTTTGAAATGTTTTTTTGCTTATGATGTGGGAAAATGTAAGACGGAATCAAACCTCATGCGATTTTTCACAATTTTCAAAAACCTTTTGTTCTGTTTTTGTAATTAGCCAAAACCTCAGGAACTTTCTTGTAATTATCCCTAAAAAATATGACAAGAAAGTCTTTGAAGGCAGCTCCTCAATGCTAACTCATGATATTGATGCATCCTTGTCAAAGTTAGATATTTAAAAATATAATTCCACATTAAACGGGTAAAATTGTATTTCAGATTAATGCAATTCAAGTTGCTGCTGCCTACTGGAGGAACTATAATTCTAATTGTTGCCAAGAAAAAGCATCAAGGTATAACATACCCAGTTCTCAGAAATGCAACATGCTCAAATGAGGAAGTACCTTAATATGATATAAGTAAACAATGCTGTGAAAAAGAGTTTTGTCTGGTTCAGCATTGAGAACGTGAGCGAATCAAGATTTTTATATGATATCTGCAACAAGCTATTTTGCAGTGCATAGATGGCTGCCGGCAGTCCCGATGCAGTCAAAGAGCCAATTAAAGTCCAGTCTTTGAATAGCTTTATCAAACTTCCATCTTTTGCCAAGAGCAGCAGAGCACAAATCACCTGTCACACTTCCAAATGCGACTTAAATTCATATGAACCACAATTTAAACAAAGGGTCGAGGAGAAGGTAAAGAACAAGCATTACCTTTACCAACTCGCATGCCAAAACAGACGAAGTCACAATAACTTCCCGACTGCACCAAGAATAAAAGATGAAAGTGGGTATTGTAAGTTGTGAAAGTGTGATTTCTACAAGCGTGAAGGTTTGGCTTACAAGAAAATTAAACTTCTAGTGCAGTCCACTAGTGAGAAGCCACGTAGGACGAGTGTCTTAAAACAATAATAATGCATAAAAACGAGAATGTATAAATTCATATATGTGGTGGCTGAAGTATGAAATCTGCATATTCCTCAAACATAAAAAATTCAATACTAGGCCATCACGGGGAAAATGTTGTCCTGGTTCTAACTTCTAACAGGTAATGTCACTGGAGCACACCTTAACCAAAAAGAAATAAAAAATGGAAGAAAAATACTGCACAGTTAACATAAGGATGGGGTAAATAAACTCAAGTACGGTAGGATCACTTCAGTGGTTACAAAATCCCAACCTCTCATTTCCATAGCACGAAACATGCATTTTCCAACAGTTCAAAATGCAGAAGACTACCAATCAACTAAAACAAAGACGAGTAAGAATTAAAACCCACTCCATTGCTCAATCAAAAACTTCTTTCTTTGGAAATAGAACTGCCTTCACTTTGCAATTTACTACTAACTCCTATATGTTTTCAGTTTCTATGTCATTCATTTCTTCAACAGTATTTTTTCTTCTTTTCCCAAAATAATACTAATTTCTCAATGTCTAAATAATTTTCTCAAAAAGCCACATATAACTAGAACAATATAGAGCCAACTTCCAATTAAAACGCCAAGCCATCTTATTATCAACTATACACAATTGGAGTTAAAACCTAAATGCTGAAGCAATCTTTCCTTAAGCACAACAAAGATGATGATCGCGGCTCTCCAATAGATAATCAAGATTAGTAACAGTTGGTTGAACCTTAAAAAAAGATATATAGTTAAAAAACACAAATAAAAACCTGGTGAAACGTTTGGAGATGAGAGGTTGAGCACCGTACTGCAGCGTCAGTAGCAACGAAAAGAGCCAGACCTTTGTGCCTGTATTCGGGTTCGGGTTAATCGACCCGGGCTTAGGAGCTTCGGGTTTTATGACCGCCATTGATTGGCGATCGGAGATTCCAAACGTTCCGAGCTAAAAAGGGGAAGAAGAATGATGTAGTTTGTCTCTGATTGTGCTTTTCTTCTGACTGGCATCCATGGGAAAAAAGATGAATGGTCGTTTTTGGCTGCTCCACGGCGTCGTATTGGGAGGAATATTCTAAGGTTTCTTAAATTTATTTTTCCTCTAAAACATCCTTGTGATGAGGTTTTATGATTTAGACAAAATACATTTAAGGGAGTACGAAGATTTATGAATTACGAATTGCACATGGATTTTCTTTATTTATTAAATAAAAGTTGATTATTCAAGTTATAAATTTTGTTAAATTCATCGATTTTACATGTCAAAATTGGTGATCTCTTGTACATCGTCTGATGTGTACTGACATGAGTGAATATGTGGACAATCACAAATTATGTGACATGATACTAAGCTGAGACCAGAAAAATTAGAACATCTGACCCCTAGCCTGCACGTCCCACCCGTCATAGTCATGGAGGACTCGATTCCTAATCCCCAACATATTTGTCTCGATCGAAGATAGGTGGCCACATCGCATCGACCTAATTTGATGAAATACTACAGAAGATAGGCTCCATGCCCAATGGGCTAGACCAACCATGTCAATCACTCAAGCTGCCTCCTTGTGACACTTAGTCGAGCTACTCTACAGATTGATGATATTTAGGGCTGCAAATGAACCAAGCCGCTCGTGAATTATTCAGAACTTGACTCGATAAAAACCCGTTTGAGTTCGTTTAATAAAACTCGTTAAAATGAATGAACCGAACACAAACTTAGCGATATTCGGCTCGTTAGCTCGTAACTAGACTCGTTAGTAAGCTCGTGAATAGGATCATTAGTAAGGTCATATAAATTGAACTAATAGTTTGACTTTAATTTTACTTATATGTTTACTAATGATAAATATAAAAATATTCAAACAAACTTATTTGTGTGAATAACATAATAGAATTTTATAGATATATATGCGTTTTGGAAATATATAATATAATTTTTCTTTTGTAATAAACTGAATTAATTTATAATTGTTACTTACTTAACTTGACTCAATTAAGTTCGAAGAAATTCGTGAGCCATCAATTATTCGATAGATCCAAGCCCGAGTTCGACTCGATAGTAAACGAGTTAAACTCAAACTCTCAAAAGCTCGGTTCAACTCATTTTGATTGTAACTCTAATTATATCTATGCATATTGCCCTAACTTGAATGAAGATCTCTCCTATATAAATATCCTTATTTATAATTGAAAAAAAGGTGCACAAAATTTGTCTTAAAACATTTATTGCTCCTAGCTAAAGGAATATACATCCGACATGAACATGTCGTTTAAGTAGTTTTATTTATATTCATGTTCTATTTATCTTGCTTAAAATAAATTCGTAGATTGTTAACCCATACGACCCATTCTTTACACGGCGTTCAATAAAAATCAAAGATATAAAAGTATTCCCACAATCCACACGATAGTTTATTTTATTTTTGAGTGAGATAATCCTTCAAAAATATTTTTACATCAGGATATTAATAACAATGAACCAATTATCAATATGTATAATCTACAAAGTACAAATAATATTAAATTAAATTTCCCAAAAAATGAGAACGGAAAATTTGCAGATTCCCACCGGGCCCCACAAAATACGAATCTCTAGACAATTAAGCAGTGATTAAACCCTAACTACTTCAACCCGAAAGCAGAATCTTTTGAAAAGCGCTCAAAATCAACGGCCCAGATCCTCCAATCGTTGCCTATAATCGCACGCCCTTTCTGCTGTCCAGCAGCCATCTTTTTTAGCACCTCACTTCTAACCGCTGCCTCTCTCTCTCCATCTCTCTCTCTCTCTCTCTCTCTCTCTCTCTCTCTCTCTCTCTGAGAGACACAATCTTTTGCCTATAGTTACACAATCGTTGCCTAGAATTACACATTTTCTGTTGTGTGTGTGTGTGGCTGTGTGCGTATAAATATATAGAGATAGGAGAAGTGGCTGACAGCGGCACGCACAGCTATGTGTGGAATTCTCGCTGTGCTTGGCATCGCTGACAACTCTCAGGTGAAAAGATCCAGGATTATTGAGCTTTCGAGAAGGTATGGATTTTTTTTATTTTTTATTTTTTATTCTATTTGTTTTTATTTTGTAGCTGTTACTTCGTTGCATTGTGTTTGTTCTTCATTTCTCTGGCGATTATCGAATATTTTTTATTTTAGTTCTGGTGCGAAATGTGGGTATAAGTTTTTGTTTCATAAGTAGTGCATTGGATTTTTATCAAAAGTATTGGTTTGACATGAGAAAATTAAGTAGGAGTTAATAGGAAATGGGATTGTTTTTTAGATAATCTTGTCTATAAGAGGGCTCGAAAATACTCTGTGTTGTATTGGAGGATTCACTTGAACGCTGACGTTCGCTGCTCATATAGTTGTTAACATATTATTAATTATGGGCCGTGGGAAATCTCTGCATTCTTGTGCTATTTTTATGCTTTTCATTGCAAAAGTTACCAACACATGGTACTTAGACCATCTCCAACCCATAACTTAAGTATCCCGCAGCTTTTATACTAAAATAGTGGAACTTTTTACAGCAAACTTAAATTCCATCTTTAACACATCTTAGCCATCCACTTCATCTTTTCCTGAATATACTTTGTTATTCACAATTATTTTGTTTCATCGAAGATCTATTTTTCATTTTGTTTAACATATTAATATGTAATAAACATGATAGTAAATTAAATAGTATAAATAAACAAACTAAAGTATTAGTAATAAAACTTAAACATAAAAGTAAAAAATGACATTAAATTGAATAAAATACACAAATAAACATCAAATATGAATGTTTAATATAAATTTGTAACAATATAAATCATCATCATCATCATCAACTGCACCTTATCCCACTATGTGGGGTCGGTGTTTTGAAGTTTATAGTGTCAATTAATTGTCTAAAATTAGTTTAACACTATAAATTCACACAAAAAGCAAAGTGGCAAAGTTTTACGCGGGATGCCCTTCCTGACGCAACTTTCATACGAAGGAGAAATGAGATGAAATTCCAAAACCATCATCATCATAGGTTTTTCCACTTGCATGGAAAATATCATGAGACGCCGGTGAGTTGAGATAGTTTCTCTAGTTATGTCCCATTACACGATTGATATTGTAAAATCAACATGTACATCATTTCCATGATGTATAAATAGTAACAATATAAAAAAAATTTAAATTTATTTATGCATAATTAAGATATAACAATGAGTTGTTGGAAAAATATTTGTAATAACATAAAATTTTAAAATATTTAAACATAATAAATATTATACAATCTATTAAATAATTATTTTTTAGAAAAAGATAGAAAGATACGGCAGTGACCACTGCTGCCACTGGAGCACATTCGCAGCTCTATATTGGTGTTGTATCACTGTATGCCAATTTGACACAGCCTTGGAGTTGCTCTTATGTTGTCTCATGTCTACTGGATCTTGATTAATTTGGTTGTTTTTATTTGAATTTCAGTATTGAAATATCTGTGTACACTTTTTGAGAGCGTCAGTCTATTTCTCTTAAAGAACACCTGGCAGTACTATGTTGGAAATAATGAGTATTTATTTGGTTAATTATGGCAGGTAACAGTTTAAGTCCCATCAGTTAAACTCTTTGAATGTCTTTGCAAGCCTTTCTTTATCACTGAACTGGAGAAAAAAGACCTAGATATTAATTTGTGGATGTACTTGGATGCATGTGTATATAAATACATACAAATGTATTCAGAAAAAGTTAGCTGCTGCGTGTTCATTCTTGGGAGTGCAGTTTATTAAATACAACTGAAAGTCTTTGACTAGATTTGAGAGTCTTTTTGGACCTTATATGGAAGTGATTATGAGGTTTTTGTCAATCTGGTCTTTTTCACTGTATAAAGTTGATTGTTATTGTGTCCACTTGTTCGAAAGAGCAGTATTACAGACTAAAGTCATGCTTCAATCAATTATTTCTAAGTCTTTGTTATTTGGAATTTGGAAACTGTAGGTTGCGGCACAGAGGGCCTGATTGGAGTGGGTTGCACCATCATCAGGATTGTTATCTTGCTCATCAACGGTTAGCTATTGTAGATCCTGCCTCGGGGGATCAACCACTCTATAATGAAGACAAAACAGTTGTTGTCACGGTAGGTGAAATCCTTTATGGGAATTTCTGAATAGTTGCTTATTGAAAGAGGCAGTAGTGTAATCTATTCTTGCTTGACCTTATTCCTGGTTAACAGGACCCTCTGTTATGAGCTCAAACATTCTTGGGTCTCACAAATCACAATAAAGCTTCCAAATATTTGGTTTTTCCAGTACATGGATATGTAATTTGCAATGCACTCCAAATGATGTTTGTCAAACTACATTTCATATCTTAGAGAAATGTAGGGGATGGTATCCCATTCTACTTTGCTTATGTGAATGTGTTATTTTCATCAAGAAATCTCACCAAAGCTTTATGTTACCTGAAAAGAGAAAGGAGTTCTCATAGCATTAGTATCCTTGGGAAAGGGCAATAGATTACTTGCACTCTCCTAATGATAAGAAAAGGGTGGTGCTACAAACTTGCCTATGTTCATGGTACCATCTGTGTCCCTATATCCAGTGATTCTTGTAATGAGACTTTTAAGATATGTAATAATGTAATGATATAAAGATGTGCAACATGGTGCTAGGGCTTTTACATTTTTATAAAGATGGGCACATGAAGTCATGGCGGTTCTTTTAGAAGCATGGTCATTTTTTAGCTTCTTCCTTTGAAGTTTTATTATGAATGGTTCCCAGAACTAGAAATTTAATCATGTTCTTTGTCCTTCTCTTTCTTTGTGCTTGTAGGTTAATGGGGAAATATATAACCATAAAGAACTCAAGGAGAGGCTGAAGTCTCATGTGTTCAGAACAGGAAGTGATTGTGAAGTAATTGCTCATCTGGTAAGTACTTATACAATGTACATAGTATCACTATTTCATAACTTGTATATTGTATATATCCTGGAATTGTTCAGTTACAGAATTTAGATATAGTATAGTAAAAAGTATTCTCTTATAGTAACTATTCTTATCATATTCTTTCCTGACTCAACAAATTGTCTTCCAGTATGAAAAATATGGAGAAGAGTTTGTGAATATGTTGGATGGAATGTTTTCTTTTGTGCTTCTTGACACCCGTGATAACAGTTTCATTGCTGCTCGGGATGCCATTGGTATTACTCCCCTTTACATGGGCTGGGGTCTTGATGGTATGTGACCCTTTTTCCATGTATTGATTCTTGATGACTTGTATACTCTGCAAGAGGTTTCCTAAGTATGCACCAATGATGTTGAATTGTTTTAAGTGTTTTATACATGTTGTATGGTTTGATGTTTTACCAGTTGCAATGGTGGAAAAGGCTGCTTTATAGCACTTTGTCTGGATCTCATCCACAGGATTCACAGCCCAACACTTTTTACATGCATTTTTGGTTTTCATTATGTGGTTTCTGTACAACTAAATACTGCACTTTCTGCAGGATCCACTTGGTTTGCTTCAGAAATGAAAGCTTTAAGCGATGATTGTGAGCGGTTCATGTCTTTTCTTCCTGGCCACATATATTCAAGCAAAACTGGTATGCATACTGGAACTTGTATTTATGAATATGCAATTTAGTTTACATCAAATTTTGCTTCCTGTAACCGTGTTAACTTTTTTTTCTGTTAAGACTGTAAGACAAGCTTCTCATCCGCTGATTTAGTTGTCACTTTTTCATCCCTGAGAAAATGTTTGAAGATTTAGGATCTATTCTGTTATAGTCATACTTGTCAAAAATAGTAAATAGAATGGTCATATATAAAGTTTGCAGAGCTGAGAATTCTTTGTTGCTAGTTGCTACCACGGAATCAATCCATCCTTGTGTTTATCTTATTTTGTGATTGTTTTTATTACTGTCATTGTGAGATGAACTAGTCAAAATATCAACCTTTCTTTTTGACTGTATGATATTAGCCTCGTTCGGCAGATGAATTACTAATAACATTGCATCTGCCTGATTTAGTAGGAATGGGTGGAGACTTATTTGTGTTAATAAGAATTTGGACTTGCTTTTTAGCTAGACTTGGAAAAAGCTAATCAAACATGTTCCAACATATTTTTATTTGTTTCTGCATAGTCTACTTGCACGCCGATTCACTTTTAAGTTTAGTCTATAAATGATGGACAGGAGGGCTCAGAAGATGGTACAACCCAACATGGTATGCAGAACAAATACCTTCAGCTCCTTATGAGCCCCTTGTACTGCGAAAGGCCTTTGAGAAGGTTAGCTTGATCAATACTTTCTCACCAGTAAACTGTTGAATTGCTTGTTGCTGCACCTTGACGTCCACTTGTACTACATACTTCTCTAGAGAATTATTGTTACATTCTTTCTTTTCATTTCCTTCTCCTATTGTTATAACATATTAATGGTGTCTAATTTTCTCAAATTTATCGAAATCGGATTATCTTCCTCTTGTTCCTCTGACCTCTTGTCTAACCCCACCTCTCTCTTTTCTTTCCCCCTACAACCTTGTTACTCTATCCCTTTCTATGTTTTTGTATTCCTTCTAATCTTTTCTGATCCTTCATTTGCTCACTGTTTCATTATTTTCTTTTCTACTCTTCATCTTCTTCACTCTCATATATATCTCTTTTATATATATTTCTTTCTACTCCTGTAGTACCTGAGTTACTGATGTGTTGACTCTGATCCTGATGCGATTTAGCTGATATTCACCCTTCAATGTATACTAAGTCATTTTAGTGAAGCATACTAATCTTAAAAAGCCCTCATCCTATACTAATAGGAGTCACCTCTTGTAATGATAACTGTGCAATCCTTTTGCTTAAAATATCATGCGTTTTTTCTAAGTCATTGCATTTTATTGAACTTTTTTAAACACTAATTTTCTTATGCTTTTCCTATGTTGCAGGCTGTTGTCAAGAGACTTATGACAGATGTACCCTTTGGTGTACTTCTATCTGGTGGACTTGACTCATCCCTTGTTGCTTCAGTGGCTTCCCGCTATTTGGCTGAATCTGCAGCCGCCCAGTGGGGACACAATTACATACCTTTTGCATTGGCTTAAAGGTAATAACAGTGACCAAATCTCATTTTTGCCTTTAGTTGCCTTTTGCACCTCTACTATAATGTGTTATTACGTGTAACCGTAATCGTTATGGGTCTATTCTAGCTCCCTGTCCCAACAAAATATCCTTACATGTTGTAGAGCTTGTAGGATTCTTTTTCTGAATCATATGATAACCCTCCTTGTCTTGAATCACATCGAAATTTTTGTGTAATAGATGCTGATATGCTGGTTTAGCCATTTTTAGCACATAGATAAACAAGTTTCAGTCAGATGTGTTGTTTGTTCTGTACAATGTGGCCAAGTAATATGTTAAGCTTAAAACTCCTAGGCTACATCAATCTTTCACCCTTAAATAACGGTCAACTTCTAATAATATTTAATTGTCTTATTGCTCAATTTATTCTCCTGTCAGGGTTCTCCTGATTTGAGAGCTGCCAGAGAAGTGGCGGACTATCTTGGTACACGTCACCATGAGTTCCATTTCACAGTGCAGGTAATGTTTTTCCCGCAAATAGATGAAGTAACTTTAGTGTGCGCCTCTCTTTCATCAAATTGAAATGATTTTTGTCATTCTTTTGATTGTTAAATCAGGAAGGGATTGATGCATTAGAGGAGGTTATCTATCACACTGAGACTTATGATGTGACTACTATCAGGGCCAGCACACCAATGTTTCTTATGTCTCGAAAAATCAAATCTCTGGGAGTTAAAATGGTTCTTTCTGGTGAAGGCTCTGATGAAATTTTTGGTGGTTATTTGTACTTTCACAAGGCGCCCAACAAGGAGGAGTTTCATGAAGAAACATGTAGAAAGGTATTGGACAGGTTATTTGTTGCATATTTTTTATGTATAACCAAAAGAGTATTGAATTCTCTTTCCAAGTGTTTGCTACAAAACGTTTAGAATGGTTTTCACACGATGAATTCTGCTTGATTTTTGAGTCAGATCAAAGCTCTTCATCTTTACGACTGTTTGAGAGCTAATAAATCGACTTCAGCATGGGGTCTTGAAGCTCGTGTTCCCTTCTTAGACAAGGAATTCATCGATGTTGCAATGGGTATAGATCCAGAATGGAAAATGGTAAGATGGGATTTTGTGATTTTGTTCTTCCCTGACTCTGGCCATAACAGTAACTAAACAACTTATACATAAAGTATGTTCATATGCATTCTGAATTTTTAAAATTGGTCCAAATGAATCCTGGCTGGAATTTTAAGGACTTCTTTATGTGTGGGCTTATCTCTTTAGGGGCTTATGTATTCTTTAGTAGGGCACCAACTCAGAATTGTTGGTGGGTGAACTACACACATAAGTAATTTGTCAATGGACGACTTCGATTTTCATGCTCATTATGCGGTTCCCTATTGACTAACCTCTATAGTTCTTGCTAAGAGATAAAGCTTCTGCTAATTATAAATTTGTGACACTATTCCCTAACAGAGCGCAGAACTTGAAAACCTGTACATTGATAGTATCGCACCATCTCCATTTTCCTTCCTGATAACTACTAAATATTATCTCAATGTGTTGGTAAAAAAAAAAACACACAGAAGCAAAAACTGTAGAAAGATATTGTGATCAGTAAGACGTGCTAGTAAGCCTTCGTTTTTTTCTTTAATCGGATAAAAGCTTGTCAGTAAGAAAAAGCAAATTTGCAGACCAGTTCCAATTATATCCCTTTTTTGGTTTATGATCAGCTATGTTCATTTTTCCTGAAGATTTTAGTTTTCGCAATGACAGATAAGACCTGATCTTGGAAGAATTGAGAAATGGATTCTGCGCAATGCATTTGATGATGAGGAGAATCCGTATTTGCCAAAGGTTTGTAGCTTTGCTTAGCATGGTTTTACTCCTACTATTGGTTTATGCTGTATGTTTCTAACAATTCCCATAAAAAAATACAACAACAACAACAAACTAAGCCTTAATCCCACTACGTGGGGTCGGCTATACCGATCATATCGCGCCATCGTTTACGGTCATAAGCCATATTTTCATTTATTTCTAGGTATAACATGTCTTGTTTAATAGCTTCTTTCCAAGACTTTTTAGGCCTACCTCTGCCTCTTTTGATTTGTGTGAGTGATAACCTGCCTTCTAAACGTCGCACAGGTGCATCTAAAGGTCTCCTATAAACATCTCCTATAAAAAAAATAAAAGAAAAAAATGTAATTAAAGGCCATTTGGTATAATAGTCATTGGGGTTATTGAAACATTCCTTTTGTGGGTTCAGCACATATTGTACAGACAGAAAGAACAGTTCAGCGACGGAGTTGGATACAGTTGGATTGATGGCTTGAAAGATCATGCTAACCAACAGGTAACCTGTTTCTCCAATTACGAATATTATTGAACTAAATATTCATTTCGTGGGGCTATCTCCTTTGTGTTGATGCATGTAAATGGATATACTTCTGTTCTTCATCGACAGGTTACAGATGCAATGTTAGCCAATGCAAGTTTTGTTTATCCCGAGAATACTCCGACAACAAAAGAGGGATACTACTATAGAACTGTCTTTGAGCGATTCTTCCCAAAGGTGAGTACTGCATACCTTGTTAGCTTTTTGACTTGTATTTACAATTTGTTGTTCCATCTTTTCCTTTTCTGCAATTCGTCAGTTTCTCAAGCTGTGAATCATATGATGAAGTACCGATTCATGTTCCTCTCTTCTTTGATTACCCCATCTACATTCTCTCTCACGAGCATATTTGCTCGTGTTTGTGAAGCTTGATGTGATGATTAGGATTATTGAAATCTCGTTTTGAGCTCGATTCGTAACATAATGAAACGGACTTGAACACATCTTTTCATTCTCGGCTTGAGCTCGATCGTTTAATAAAAAATAGGGATAATTAAAAAAAAACCCCGAGGTTTGGGCTAATTACAAAAAAATACAGATGTTTCTGAAAATTACAAAAAACCCCTCGAGATTTGATTTCGTCTTACCTTTCCCCCTTCATAAGCAAATAACATGTCAAATACCCTTGATATTTATAGAAAATATAATTATCCCTTTAAATTTAAGACATAATGAAATCCGAGTTTTTTTTTTGGTAATTTTGAAACATCTTTGTTAGCCCAGACTTTAGGAGGGCTTTTGTAATTATTCCGAATAATAATAATATGTAGAAAATATCAAGCTACTCAATCTCGATTCGTATTCTGCAAGACTGAAGCTCGTTCGAGCTCGACTCGATTAATAATCAAACACAATTTTTGAAGCTTGATAAAAATTCAAACAAGTTTGAACAATACTATGTTCTAATCTGCTCGATTCGTTTACACTCCTAGTGATATTTGCCATTTGGTGATCCCAAGATCAGTAGTAGTCGACTCAAACTCACATGACATCTTTTTACTCGTTACTTAAACAGAACGCTGCAAGATCGACAGTTCCAGGGGGTCCAAGTGTGGCGTGCAGTACCGCAAAGGCAGTCGAATGGGATGCAGCATGGTCCAAGAATCTTGACCCGTCTGGTCGAGCTGCCCTCGGTGTCCACGTTGCTGCATACGACGAGGCAAAGTCAGCTAATGAGGCTCCTGCCATCAATGGCTCTCCCATAAAGGAGTAGAGATTTTAGTACAGTAACTGTTTGATTGTATCTTTGTTGGTCTGAATTCATTTTCAAATTTACTCATTTAGTTCTATTATCGTGTTTTCAGAGTGTAGGGATAATACTGTTTATTTAATCTGAGTTTTAAACTTAACTCTTTTAAGTCCACATACTTGCAAATACAGTATGAAAGAGAAGGCCAACTAGTCTGCAGTTTTTAGCAGAAATCTCCGTTTTGGTTGCTGTGATTTATATGTTAAGAATAAGGACTTGTTGAAAGTGCTGTCTGGAAAAAGTCGCTACTAAAGTCTGAAAGTGCAATAATCAAAGGCTAGATTGCAAATGAACTAAGCCGCTAGTAAGTTATTCGAAATCGACTTGACAAAAACTCGTTTGAGCTTGTTTAATGAGGTTCGTTAAAAATAAATGAATCAAACTCAAGCCTAACGATATTCGGCAAGCTTGTGAGCTAACTCGTAAAATTTAAACTAATAGTTTGACTTTAATTTTAATTTTATACTTTTACTTATGATAAATATAGAAACATTAAAACCAACTTATTTGTTAGAATAAAATGTAGATTTTAGTAGATATATAATGCGGTTTAAATATATGTAATTTTATTTTTTTAAAAGATTAAAGAATAATTTAATTTATAATTGATAATTATTAAACTCGTTTAATACGATTAAACTTGAAAAAGCTCGTGAACTATCCATATATTTGATAAATTAAGCTTGAGTTTGACTCGATAATAAATGAATTAAGCTCAAACTTTCATAAGCTCAACTCGTCTCGATTCAGATGCAGCCTTTCATGCTCAATAGTTGCATACTCAATAGAAAAAAAAGTACAACGAATTCATGCCAGATTTTTGGATAAAATTTAGGAATTTTCGTTTATGAATTCATGCCATCGGCGATGTGTTTTTCTTTTACCTTTTAATCCCCAATGAAATAAAGTGAGAATGATTGGCAAACACTAAAATTGTTATGCTATTTCATAAGGATATATAACAATTAATTGTATGATTTCAAATGACAACTCGTACAAATTCCTGAACGAGAACGAAATATATTAATTAAAGTACCAGACATGACAACAAGGACTCTGTGGCCCAATGGATAAGGCGCTGGTCTACGGAACCAGAGATTCTGGGTTCGATCCCCAGCAGAGTCGTCGTTTTTTTCTTCTTATTTTAAAATCTTGGAATAATTACAAAAACACCCTTGAGGTTTGGGGCAATTACAGAAAAACCAAAATATGTTTCAAAATTATGAAAAAATTATTTAGATTTGATTTTGTCATAAATTTAGTGGTAACTGTAATCTTGGACTAATTACAAAAACACCCTTGGGCTAATTACAAAAACACCCTTGAGGTTTGGGGTAATTACAGAAAAACCCAAATATGTTTCAAAATTATGAAAAAAATTATTTAGATTTGATTTTGTCATAAATTTAATGGTAACTGTAATCTTGGACTAATTACAAAAACACCTTTGAGCTAATTACAAAAACACCATTGAGGTTTGGGGTAATTACAGAAAAACCCAAATATGTTTCAAAATTATGAAAAATTTATTTTGATTTGATTTTGTCTTAAATTTAAACAGTAACTGTAATCTTGGACTAATTACAAAAACACCCTTGGGCTAATTACAAAAACACCCTTGAGGTTTGGGGTAATTACAGAAAAACCCAAATATGTTTCAAAATTATGAAAAAATTATTTGGATTTGATTTTGTCTTAAATTTAAATGGTAACTGTAATCTTGGACTAATTATAAACACACCCTTGAGGTTTGGGGTAATTACAGAAAAATCCAGCTATGTTTCAAAATTATTAAAAAATCCCTTAGGTTTGATTTCGTCTTAAATTTAAGGGAGTAACTGTAATATTTATAAATGTCAAAGGGGTTTTTGAACTATTTTTTTTTCTTATGAAAGGAGAAAATGTAAAATGGATCAAACTTCAACGATTTTTACATAATTTTAAAAAACTCTGCTTTTTTTGTAAATAGCCCAAACCTTAGGGGTTCCATTGTATTTATCCCTTAAATCTTCTTATTCATTTTCTGATTCAATATACTCATTTTCCGCAAAATAAAACGTGCATGACGCGTTACAAACATGACAACAAATATAAAAAAAGTTCTTATACAAATGAAAATCACGTTCGCACCTACCTGTCAATTGTCACGCATCACAACAATCAGACGAGGATTTTGATGACTTTTTGCCTGCCTTTTCCAGTAATAACGCCAATAACACGTCAATTTTCAGTTTTATAAATCTCATTAAATGTCACCCATATTTCTTCATCTTCATCACAAACACAAATCCCCATTACAGCACTGTTAGAGAGAGAAAGGTAGAATTGGAGCAATTATGGCAACTCTACAAGTCCCTGCGTATGTTCCTTCCCCTGAAGAGGACTCTGAGCAGCTCAAAAATGCTTGTTCAGGTTTTTGATTTTTTCTCTCTATCTGTTTGTTTTTTTGTTTCTTTACTAGATCTGTCATTTGTGGGAACGAACTCATTTTTAGACAGTAATTCTAAGATCTTAATCGAAATGTGGAAATCATTCGTGGATTTTGTGATAATAGCATTATTATTGAAATGCGCAAGAGTGTCTGAATTGTTTTTTGGTGGTTCGATCCTGTTTGAACTTTGAATGACGTTCTGTTTATCAGCTATTCTTTTATTTACTAATCTAGATCTTTTTAGTTTAAATTTTTATTTATTTATATATTTGTTTTTTAGTGTGGGGTTTTGAGTTGGCAGTGATCGTGATCTAAACATATGACTGAAGATTGTGCATAGGGAGTTTAATTTCTGGAATTATTTTTTGATATATTTTTGTATTTATATGCTCTGTCTCTTACAAATTTATATGCATCAACTTTTGAATGCTTCCAAATTGCAATTTATGTCCTAATAAACCGATAACTGAATGTTTGTGCTTTCTGGACTATTTTTGAAGGTTCAATTCAATGTTTTTGCAAGTGTTGGTAATTTTGATCAGTTTATCCATAATGCAATGTACTAGATGTTGTTCTATCTAGTAATTAGTTATAATAATGCTGTTGTGACATGATGTCTATGTTGAATTTATTTTTGCAGGATTGGGCACGGACGAGGGAGCTATAATCCGTGTTCTGGCGCATAGGGGCGGAACACAACGAAGCTGATTCGCGAAGCGTATGCAGCTTATGGAGAAGATCTTCT